>CM033446.1:40812043-41319543 GCA_019425775.1 Rafetus swinhoei | reverse complement strand
ATTGACGTGCTCTTACTGTAATTCCTTTCACTACAGTACAACTGGAGATTATGTATCTCCATCCACAGAAGCTGTGATGCATCACTGCGCTAACAGATTATCTCACTGTCTTCTCCTCCCTGAGAAATCCCAAATCTGGCCCTTCCCCCCAGCCTCTGCTATGCGCTGACACACTGCAGAAAATGTCCAAGCCATCACTGCTGGACCCCAACAAGATCTTTTTAAAACAGCTACACAAAAGAAGGTAAGCACTGCGGGGATCAAATTAAAGTCTAAGGTAACGGATAATTACACTTCGAACTCTCTTCCTCTCTCCAACTTTGGTTGGCGATTTTAGCCACACCCCAGGAAAGTTCAAAACACCCATAAATATCTGGCCTGTTACAATCACAATAGATCCATCAGGGATAACCTAGAATGGCCATTTCCATGCAGCACACTAAAAGAGGGGCGCTCACAACAGCTGTGCTTCATTATCAAGATATATTTAACCACTTTCTCTCCAGGACCAGACATAGGTGTAACTGCTGTCAGGGAATTCTGCATCCAGCTCTGTTCAAAATCAGCTTCGTAAAAGCAACACACGAATAGAAACTCAACACGAAGCCGCCGCCGATCACAACAAACTTCCTGACTTTATTTCTTCCCCTCTTAAAAGAAACCGACTCAATTTTTTTTCTAAAAAAATCTACACAGCCCTCCCCGCATATCCCTCCACTCTATACTCTGAAGTCATTCGGAAGTATGTCACTGAAATGTACAAAGAATCACTTACTGTTCTGCATGATGAATTGATAGAGCGGTATCCCACGTGGCTCGCTTATAGTATTCTATTAGTAATAAAATATGCGTTAATCAGGGGAGGGTAGCACACATGTAAATTGTAGATTTCTTAATGCCTCGAAGGCTTATTTGGTTATATTTAGACGCGTTCTCCTATTAATGTAAAGGTTGAACTTTTTACAGCCCAAGGCCAAATAAATAAACAAACAAATACATAAACACCTCCAAATATTTAAAAATTGCATGCCAATGGTATCTTGCCTCAGATTTTCATTTTTTAAATAGTGCTTATAAACAGGAGGGGATAGGAGTGGGGGGGGGGAGTCCGAAGTTAGTTTTTTAAACTTGCCTGAAATCTGGGTGGACTGTCCTCTCATACAATTTAGGGATTCACACATCTGCGTGTCACTAGTTAAAGTCTTCCCTCTAGGACAAAGCAAAAAAAAAAAAAGTATATTAATGGGTAGAAACATCCCTTTTCATTTTTTTCATCGCGGCGCAACCTCCCAGGAGGATGCCGCGCGCACTGAAGGGCTGAGATTTGAAACACTTACAAAAATAATACTCCTCAAAGTTTCAAGTTTGCAGAAGTACTGGGAGACTGTCGCTCCCATTCCAGTCTAAATAGCTCCGGACTGTGGCACTTTCGGCGCCTGTATTTACACACGGAACCTGTGTTGTTTAATGCTGGGGGCCCTGTGGATCTGTGCCCTGTCTAGTCCTAGGAGAGCAATTGTGGAGCTGCACACGGATAGTTTTGCCGGGACACTTCTGACCAAGCTCCCTTGGACACTTGGGAACTCTGCGTCTCTGGAGCCGCTGGATTTGAAACCAGGACGCTTTGACGTGCTCGGAGTAAGGCCCATGTTGTTGTTGTTTTTAATGGCACTAACAACTCCACCCCCCAACCCCCTCCCCAAACTCCCCTTATTGTGATTAACTTCTTTTTTGGTCTTTAGATCTTCCCCTTTTTCACTGTACTGTGACACACGCTGTCTACCTCGCCTCAGTGCTTTAAAAAGTGAGAGCAGGAGGGGGTGAGAACTGTTAAACAAAGCCTACAGAATGCGAACAATGGCTTCCATTCTGCTCCTCTACCCAAACCCAGAGCGCAAAACCCCCGTCTCCTTAACCAGCAGCACAGCTTCCCAACTCGGCGCACCAACAACCCTCCAACTTACAAAGAGCAGAGAAACAAGCCCTGACTCCCTTCATTAGTGCCTGCCTTGACCCAGCGCCTGGACAACCCCAATCGCCTTTTTCCCCTGAATTTCTTTCTGTGGTCGCGTATTTATTTGCTCTAAACCCTCGCGGGTGAAAATGGAAAAGTAATTTCTCGTTATAAATATCTGGAGGTAATTGTGTTACTGGTGTGAGTTGTTAGGGGTTGTAAAAAGATACAACAGCTCAGTGGGGTGCTCAATTGGGAAGAGACAATTACAATAAAGAGCCCATTCAAGAGGTTTGCGGGGGGAAAAAAGGAGGTAAAATAATGAAATAGTCGCAGCCTTCATTTTCTCCCCCCCCCTTTTTTGAACCTAAAAATACTCATTCTCTTTCTTTTGCGCCTATAATGAATATTAATTTTACTCTTCCTGCATATGATGAAGAATTCAAAGAGGCACGTTTCTCTATTCAGGACAAGCCATGGTATAATTTATTAAGTAGCTTTTAGTCATCTTAAATCCATAAAAATAAACATCAAACAAGTACTTTCTCGCAGCGTGAAGACTTCAGCTGGTAAATATTTACTGCTCTTTGGAGAGCTACCTGATTAGCAAGAGAGCCAAGCTACACTGTACTACTATGGAGACGTGGCAATGTCTCCTTTAGCTTAACTGAACGTGAAACCGTCCCCTTCATACACTGAACTCATCTGCATATACGTTCACCGATCAGAAAATCCACTTCCTCAGACACTATTTGCTCACATATTTAATGCACAACTCACACGCGTGGAGAATACGGGGTCAAAGAAGAAAATCAGAATGCTTTTGTTAAACTTCCAACGCCTAGTTCTGCCTGCACGTCTCCTAGAAATGACAATAGATGGATTTTTCCCCCCCAAATACATTGTATATTTCAGAAACAGGGTAGCGAAGTACTTCCCTAAGGAGGTTTGAAGAAAGAGAGACGCTGGTCTGCATTTTCCTTGGAAACTCGCTGTTTAACTAAGTAACCAGCAACATTTGGCAAAACAAAAACAAGAAAAGTCTAACAGCAGCACCCGGAAGCAGTCTGGTCATAAAATCGCTTTCCCAGCTCACAACTTGGTTTTGCTAGTTTTGATAAGCGTGCATATGTAAATCTACACAGAGACATTTATGAATCAGAATACTTTTAGCTTTAAAGTAACGAATTAAATCAAAATTGCCTTGTCCTAGGCATCAGACTCGATAGGCCAGGCCTAATCTGCAAGCTGTTTTTTTAAAATCTCAAAATCCTGATATAATCTGATCGTGTTTGGGATTTTTTTCCCCCTCACTGAAACCATAATTAGCTACTAAGATGACAACATTTTACAATCGCAGGTCAAATAAGACAAAGATTAAAATGAATCGATTTGTTTCTACCCATTTGTTTTGTTTAAGACATTCGTAAAGGTCACCAGCTATAAAAATGTATTGTCGAAGACCACGATTATTATTTTATGTCTGTAAAGACGGAGAAGATGCAGGCACTTTTTTCATCCATTATATTGTATGAAGGAGTTCCCTTAAAGAAGCAGCTGTCAGGTACATTTAATCATACAGGAAACTTTGTTTTAAAACTTTCTAGAAATTATTAGTGGTCTGCGAGTCGATTTAACACCCAATTACAAAGCGTTACAAGGTTACATTTAAATCTATTTTTTCTAATTGCACTTGTGAAACGAGAAGAATCAAGTTTATTGTTGCGCTTAGGTGGTCAAATTTTATGCATGGCGAAGAAGTTTGCAACTTTTAAAAATTACTTGAGTGTGGTGGGGGAAATCTCGCCCGCGCGGATTACGACGGAAAATGAAGCGATTCTTGCAGAATGGAAGAGATTAAATAAAATAAGAAAGATGCTTTAAAATCACGTTTCGTTACAAAATATATTTCTATATTTCCCCGGCCAGAAACTTGTTGAAAAGGGATATTGATGGCAAGAGAATGCTCACAGTGCTCTGCACAGCAAAGCCAAATACTACAGGGAGTGGGGGCTCCGAGGGGCTCTGGGCAGCAGGGGCTTTCGAGTCTGCACTTTACTGACTCTTTGCCTCGTGTGAGCTGTAAGTTGGAAAGTTCTTGGTCTTATGGACAAGTTCGGTGAGATCTCCCGGCGGCTTGATTGAAACTGACAGTCCTTCAGCTCTGCTCAGAGCTTCCCGGATACCATTCCTGGGAATTGACTTGGCCTAGAATGTGACTTTTTTTTCCCCCACCTCTCTTGGTTTCCCTTTCTCTCGCTCCCTTTCTTTCTCCCTCTCTCTCTCCCCCTTCTGCTCTGTCCTTGCGGTGAGTAAGCATCGCAATTAGAGGCGAATATTCCCTAAATCAGATTTTTTCCGCCTCCTCCCCAGAGACCGGCTGTGGGAAGCACAAAAGCGAAGGACACGGCTCTCGGATCCGCCCGGCTGCCCCCCAGAAAACAACTGGCGAGGCTCGGCGAGGGAGTCCCTTCCCTGTCCTCACAGACACAACAACAGCAGCAGCAAAAAGGAGCGTAGCGAAAGGTCTGGGGTGAGGTGCATCTCGTGTGTGTGCATGCGCCTGTGTACAAAGAGCAGCCAGGGAGCACAACGCATCCCCCCAGCCCTCGCTTTGGCCCGTCGGGGTGCGAGGAACCAGCGTTTGTGAGCGCTCTGTCCAGCAGTAAGACATCGGAGCCGCCGCTGCGGGTTCCCAGGGCAGATGCTTGAGCTTTTCCAGAGGACACGGGGTGCGGGGAAAGCAGAAAGTTTGTGAGCGCCGGGTCTGGCGAGTTCCCCGGGAAGCTCTCCCGGAAGGCAGGTGGGGAGGGGAGAGCGGGAGAGACCTGTCTAAATATCACCATGAAATGAAGGGAGAAGTGGGGAGAAGAAATGAGCAGACTCACCTTTATGAGGCATCCTGGCTGGTTGTCAAAGCTCCTGTCAATAGTGTAAGAGCGCACTGATTTGGAATGATGGTGCTTTAAAAAGAGGTGCCAGCAAGATAGTTTTTCTCCACTGAAGCTGCTGGCTGTGTGATCTTGAATCCCTGGGAAGGAGACAGAGATTGACAATCAAATGGGCTGTCAGTGGCTGGAGAGTGAGAGAGAAGGAGTGTGTGAGCGGAGCCGGGGGAGAGAGACAGAGCACACCTATGCTGATTGGTGATGGTTCAAGTGTATTAATGTGTGTGTGCTTGGTCTCTGCCTCGCCTCCACTGCTCTTCACTGGCCCATTAGCAAAGCCTGACCTCTGTCATCATCTTCCAGCAAAACACTTCCTCCCTGCGCCTGAACCAGAGCGGGAAAGGAGGCTGAGCCAGGGCTCGCTTTTCAAACCCACTAATCACTCCGCACATGCAAATGCTCGGCTCGCTCCCACACAAAATATTGCTTTATGCAAAGCAACGCCATTGCCTGCCCGCTCCGGATTGGATGCCCGGGCGCAGTGGCTGGTTCAATTGGCCCATTTGTTTGAATATGAATGCACTTGGGTTTTGCTCCTCGCCTAGATTTTTTCCTCTTCCCTGTGTTCCCTTCTATCATCCCTGCGCGCTGAGGCTCTGGGCAGACTACTAGCGAGCAGTCACTTTATCTGCAGTTTTGTCTTTGGAACAATGTTTAATTTTTTGGGGGGGTGGGGGGGACAGGGAGCTTCTGAAAACCATCGGTGTTGTCTGAACTTTATCTCCCCTACCCAAGTACCTTTTCTCAACTAAAACATAAACTCTACTCCCCCCCTTCACATTAGACACTGAGGTAAATAAATAATGTGTCTTTGGGGGAAAACACAGCACATTGATTTCCAATACAGCTTAGGTGGTTTTTTTGTTTTGTTTTGTGTTTTGGGAGCCTAGAGAGAGAGAGAGAGAGAAAAGAGAGAGGGGGGAGGAAGGGCTGGCAAAAAAAGATCAATTTGCATTTAAACAGTTAGCTCCCACCAGACAATAGAGATAAGGAAAAAAATAACATTCAAATGGTAAAGACATAAATATTTGGGAGACAGGCGCTTTGTAAATTGTGAATTGCCTAGAGCCATCCAAGTTTTACAGCCCCCCCCCTTTCTCCAAACCTGATGGAGGGGGGCAGGCTCTTCCGAGCTTGGAAAGTGCAGAGCAAATACACAATTTACTTTGTGTATTGAGGGCTCTTGTGAAAGGCCCTGGAGAGTCCTTTACCAAACACTCGCAAACTTCCACGTGCCATTTGTTGACTAAGAGCCGCTGGGGCTTTCTTTAAAGACACCATGGGGGTGCGTGGGAAATCTCTCCACTCATGGGTGCGTGAGAAGGGGGAGATGCGCCGGGCACCCAGCTTTGTTCCCCTGCCCACGGAGGGGCTGGTGCTTTTCGCTTTATTTTGGTTTGTGTTTTGCAAAGGCAGCGCCCCTTCAGTAGCTGCCAGAAAACCAAGGGGGGAAAGTAAGTAAATGACTTCGCTGCTCTGACCACACACCACAAGTACATTTGTTGAATGCCGGACTATTAAGACACACCTCAGTAAACCCTAAAGCAACCCCTCAGCGCGTGCATTTAAGGTTACACTGGGAGCACCAGTCTGAGCTCAGGGTGTCCCGATCGTTGCTGGCGAGTGGTCCGCAGAGGGGGGAGGACGGTCCGCACAACAAGGGGGGGGGCGAAGAGGAGAGAGAAGGGGGACGCTGCGAGGAGGAAAAGTGGAGCGGAGGAACGCGCGGCGCATGAAATGAAGTCGTAGCCGCATACACTTGACTTCTCTTGACATGTGAAAAGTGCTAAAAGTCAAAGCTCATCAATAAAGTATCTTGAAATTGAATAAGAGCCCTGACAACCATTGCGGGCTCAAATAAAGTACAATGAGGAGACAAACGACTCTGCCAAGGAGTTTGCATGGGAGTGAAAGGACGCCTCAATAGGAGCTGGATAATGGGCTGCCCGGCCGTCATGCACTGTCATCTCCAGTCCTGCAGAGAAGCTGCCACCGCTCCTAATAGCACAAAATGGGCTCTTAAGAGACTACTGGCTTTTTCCTCCCCCCTTTCCTCGGGCCTTTCCTCGGGTGCCATTCTGCCTTGATGCTGATGCTCTCTAATGCGTGGTTTGGGGAGGGCAGGGGCTTCTCCGAGGGCTGCCCCTGGAATTCTGGGGGCAGCTGAGCCAAACTCTGTCCTTTGGCTCAAGGGGTGCAGGGGAAGGGAGAGCTGCCTCCAGGTCGGCAGTCAGGGAACCTGGAAAAAAACTGCTGCAAACGCCAGTCGGGGGAGGGGGATTCCGCTCCCTTCCCCTTTCCAACTCTTTGGGGAGTCTCAGCCAGCGCGGCAAGGCCAGGAAATAACACGGGTCCTGTAAGGGGACGGAGGGAAGGAGCCCGACGCTGCTCTTGGGAACGCATCGTTTGTCTGGCCACGCCGTTGACACGCAGTTGTACTGGTTCAGGCCTAAGTCAAGCTGCCTTTTTTTCCTAGCCCTGCGGATTCATGAAAACCGGAGCGACGCTGGTGATGGGACCGTGAGCTCTGTGTGTGTGTGTGTGTGTGTGTCTGTCCATAGGATCTGCCTGGAAGGTAAGTTAGGCGCAACAGAATCTGACGACATGAACAAAGGTGCTTTTCCAACTCTGGCACTGGAGTGTGCCCCGCTCTCAGACCGCGGGCGGGGTAGCACATGTGCAATCACCGACCATACTGTGGTTACTCTCAACACTTCGGTCACCTCCCTCCAGCCCAGCTTCTCGAGCCACCCCAGAGTGGGAAGCCGTTGAGAAAGCGTCCCGGTACCCTACGCACAGGAAACCTCTCTCGGGGGGTTCCACTTAGTTTCAAGCGCTCAGAGAAGATCTTTCCAAGAGGCAAAAGGGAAATTAAAAAAAAATACACACCAATCTCTTGCTTGTCTCCTTCCCCAGGGGGCTGTTGCTGCTTGCCAGACAACTTGGCAAAGTGTCCCGGACAGAACCCAGTTCTGCTAGCTATTGCGGGCCACCTCTGCTTGCATCCTGGAGGGAGAAGTAGCTTCTGGAACTGAAATCGACAAATCTCGGAGGCTCCAAGGAGATTTGAAAAGCAGGGATCTAGTCCTTTTCTGGAGTGAAGTCCGCGGCTCCTCTCTCTCTCTCTCTCTTTCTTACACCCAACCCCCCATCCCAAGGATTTTTTAAAAAATTCTCATCCACGGGGTATTAAGAGGGAGGAAGAAAAAAATTACTTTGTCCGGAATTGCAGACAAATATCATTTTTACAACCCCTCAATTAGCCATCCTTTGGATTAGCACCTTCTTAGGCTTCATCTCCAGAATAAAGAAGCCGTAATCTTGTTGCTATTTTCCCCTGGGGCGCAGTCGACTTTGTATCCCCTCCCCAAAAAAGTCCCCCTTCCCCCAAAAAAATCACGAGAGGAGGGAAACTGACGTCATTCTGGGACTGAGGGGGGGAGGGCTTGAGAAACAGCCACACTGCTACTGATTTAGCAGGACATGGGGGAAAAGGAGCCTCAGAAGCGACCCCCTCCTCCACCAAAAAAGTTGGAAGAAAGAAAAGAGGGGGAGGATCGGAGAGAGAGAGGAGGGGGAGGGGAGAGAACGTGTGTGTGTGTGTGTGTGTGCGTGTGTGTGAGAGAGAGAGAGAGAGAGAGAGAGAGAGAGCTCGCCCATATGAGAGCGAGCGAGAGGAGTTTCTTTAGCCGGTGTGTGCCAGTCCCAAGTATGTCCAAGTTAGAGCCATTCCTGCCCTGAGCGCCTTCCCCTGCAGGGACTGCACCGCCCGGAGGCAGCCCCTTGGGAGGAAACCCTGCTCTCTCGTGACTCACCGTGGCACGCCAGGATCACCAGACCTGTACCTGCTCTAAAATGTACAGACCAGGAAGTCCCCGCAAAGTTGAGGCACAACTCTAAGGACGCCATTTTAACTCCAGCTGCCTGCAAACGCGCCTCTAGTCCCGTTTTCAAGACGGGGCATTTTGTTTTCAGTCCAGGAGGGGTTTGCCAAAGCACAACGCTTCGGGGGTTTAGGCACGCAACGGGGCAGGACGCAGGGCACTTTTTTTTGCACTTGATCTTTAATCCAAGCAGCTCTTTGTGGCTACTCCCCCTCCCCAGTCCAGCAAGGCAAATGCAAATCGATGAGCCATTGGTAGGAATGGCCATCCATGTCCCATGGCAGTGAGGAGGGAGGCTTTGTAGCACGGCGGTGGCACGTAGGAGCAGTTTGCTTTAGGAGTCGAGACGCGCTGAGGAAAACGTTAAGATTCACCAGCAATCTCTCTTGTCCAGGGCAAGTATGTCTGAAGGGAGCCGATCGGCTTGCGTTGAAGTCAAGCAGGTACCTATGTAAGTCCGGCTCTCAGACCCGCAGGAGCAGACGCGCAGGATGTAGAGAGATTTCCTCAGCAAATGCACCTCACGTGGAAATGTTACCACCAAAAGGATCTCACCTCACACACTTACCCTTGGCAGAGGGCTAGCAGTCCCGGACAGCTCCTACATTACTGAGTTCGTATAGTTTAGAGAGATTGTCTTCCGTTCCTACACAGTCACGTGGGACTTTTCAAAAACCTTCTGTTAATTTTGTTAATGACCGAGAGGACCAAACTAGAACAAACAGCGATCTAAGGAATTTCGCGTTACAGCTTTCAAGGGGGCTCCCTTCCCCCAGACCCCAACCACCCCCATTTTCTGCAAAAGGTAGCGCTTTTTAAAAGACACCTTTCACCACCAAATACGTTTGGGATAAAATAAATCACGTTGGCTTTAGTACGGTAAACAGCATACATGCCCAAGGATTCCAGTTGCTCTGAGCATGGACTAAACCAGGGGTTGAAAATATGGTTGAAAATACCTCCAAAAGTATTACTGTAATTAGTCATTTACATTTTGGTCCTGTAGTCTGTTTGCTTTCACGTCCATTAACCAAAACAAGGTAAGAAAATTTATTTTCTCTGGAAAGGTAAACAGAAATTTGACTAATTTCTTTTCATTGCTTTACATGATCCTATGATCTGATGTGTATCTATTGATTTGTGTTAAGGACCAGGATGTCGCTCCTTTTTTTAGTATATTTCTAAGCGTTAGGAGCAGGGATCTCCGAGTTAGGTACTCCTGTATCGTCTTGTTGTATTAATATCTGGGTTAGAAACTACCTTTTTTAATACCCAGAAAAATGCTTAAAGTCCTCTTGTCCAGTTCAGTCTAAAACTGAAGAAATACACAAACCCTGACGTGTTAGACTACAGTGCTTCTGCCTTCGGGACACTGAATGCCTATTTGTGTACACAGGAACCGTGCTTGAAACCTCTAGTGCACAGGACATTGAGTTAAGTGGAGCTTTTCTAGTTTATAAACAATCTGCAAAAAGTTTGGAATCGATTTAACCTCTTTTATGTTGGTCTTTTGCATAGAGCACAGCTTTGTGTGCAAGAATAAAAACGTTTTTCTGGACCCTAACGAAGTCATGCTGCTGTCTCTGAATCTGGAAGACGAACACACATGTTTCCATACGGGACAGACTTTGATTCTATATGTGAAAAAATGTCGTGCAAACGGACCTGATAGAAAAGCCTATTTTGAGAGAGAGAGAGAGAGAGAGAGAGAGCTAAGCGCATCCTGACGGGCTTTTTAAATGCTATTGATTGGGACAAGCTGTTCAAACCTCCCGTAACAGTTAATCTGCCTGTTAATCAAGTCACTAAGGAGCTCAATTTGAGTTTTATTAGCGACTGGAGAACACGGGCAGCAGAAAGGATCAAAAGCCTACACTCTTGATATTGGTAAAACCAGTTCCCCCCCAAAATATATTTTCAATTACAGAGTAATTCGTAGCTTATCATCACTTCCTAACAGACGCAGACAGATGGCTACACAAATGCTGGCAAAGCTAAGGGAGCCAATGAATCAAGATCTTATTCCCCGCAGCTAGAGGCACATTTTAAAAGTGACATTGTTAATATGAACTAGAGATAGTTAAGACAATTTGGGCGGATAGATAGATAGGCCTTTTGGATTAGAAGCAAAACGGTAAATCGGTGGGATCTGTGACAACATGAAAATGGTGTAGGTACGTCTTTGGTTGATATAAAGTGTTTTATTTAACTGAAAATTAATTCTCTTTTAAAAATAAGTAGCTTTTATTTGAGTAACTTCCCATATTTCTTCACTTGCACCATTATTTGATGTCACCATGAAATAAATGACTCAAAGCTTTCATTTCACAATCCGTTACCAGAATTTGGACCATCTGAAAGATGCATTTCAATTAATTTAATAATCAGAAATATTATTACACCTGGTAAAATCAACATTTGATCTTGTCATTTTTAATGCGAGCCGATCGCATTATATGTCAATGAGATATGCATGTAAAAGACTATCTGGTCAGAGGTAATTATGTCACAGCTTTTTCTCGGCATGACAGCTGGATAAACACAATCTCCAATAAACATCTCTAATTAGGGAGGAGGATCTGAGATGGATGGTGTTTGATTTATTACTGAAGGAGAATGTCCATTTATCGGTGTATCAGAGGGAGGCACTACCGGCAACGTTCTTGCTAGAGTACCTTGAGGAATATTAGGAAAAGAGGGAGGGTAGGTAAATTGTGTTTCCGGATTTCCATTTTGAGTTTTTTGAAAAGCTCACGATAGCTCCCTACACTTCTCTACCTACAGTAGAGGGATTTCCCCCTTTCCCTCTCACCCCCTCGTTAGTGCACAACGCAGAAGTTACCAAGGAAAGATTGCGATTGTGAGTTAGGGTCTGTTTCCACTCAGAGGTTCTACAGAACTTCCGTGCGCTCACGAATTCGGGCTAGCCAAAGTAGCTACCCCTCGGAACAGCTCCCAATCACATCTCGAAAGTATAAAGCGGAGGAACTAGACTCAAAGGCAAAAAGGCGAAACATTTGAAGTGTGCAGCCCACTTCCCCCTCCCCTCCTGCCTCCAGCTAGACCACTTTTAGCTCTCATTTCCAAATAAAACTGCGCTTCCGTGGGGTTAGAAAATGCGACTGAACACTGAATCCCCCTTCCCCCCGCCCCAGATAACATGCAAACCAAAATCGGTCCGTTCACTTACAGGGGTAGCGTGGAAACTTCTCCCCCCAAACCTACGCTGAAACTTTAAAACGGTCCCGTGTTAGCTTCTAAGGCTGATTCGCAGTGGAAGGACATAGCAGGGCGGCTTTGGGAGTGCGTGTGTGGATAGACACGCATGTGCATGCACGGCATGGCTGAGCAGGGCTGTCTGGATCTACACACCTGCACAGCCTGAGTGTGAAACACACCTCGCAGCGCGCGCACGGCACCGGACCCGGGGACGCCTGAGAACCAGCCAGCCAGTTTCTAAGGATTCGCGATTTCCTGCGCTGCGCGCTGTAACTTATCAAACTCGCCAAGGGCCCGGGGCTCGCTGTGGCCACAGCCGGCCTGGAAGCGAGGGCAGGGTGTGACCGAGCTCAGTGTAACTTGAGTCCCCGCCGTTCTACCTCAGTGCAAATCGCTAATGATCAGGTCTTCCCGAGCAAAGCGCAGATCACACGGTCGGGAGATTTAAAAGGCTGCCCAACGCCGTGAGCCGCATTCTTGCATTTCTAGCTGAACTCCGAGAAGCGAAATCAAATATTGATAGCGCCCGGCCGCTCAAGTACCCACACTCCCCGGAAGCGTGGAAAGTTTCAGACTCAGTCTAGCCTCTGTTTCCAAACAGACGAGTTAATTGCTCGAGATCACAAGGGGCATCCCCCCCCCACCTGTTGTAGAGTGGGGTTTGCAAAACATTACAAAAAAGCTACACAAAAGGCGAGAAAACGGATACAGAGTGACGAAGCCTACACGAATAACTGAGTTGCGCCAGAAGTGGCCGTGTTCGCAACCAGCAGTGAACAGGAGCAGAAGTCTTCCCCCCAAATATGCAAGACTTCATTCTCAGGCCAGCTAATATAGACACTGATGTATTGTAAGCACCAGAAAAGAGCACAGCTTTGAAACAGTCCCTGTACTCGGCCCATTTCTAAGACAAACAGAGGAACACAGACACAGCAAAGCAGGCAAAAGAGAGAGAGGGTCGGATTATTATTTTCAGAGCAAGCCAGTGGCACTAGTAATGACTGTAGAAAAGGAGTATAAAATGTTACCTGGAACAGAGAGTGCAGACAGATGAACCTGACCTGCCGATTCCCACACTATTACCTTGCCGATTGTAGATAACTGGCAGGTTTGATCGCCAATTTCTACATAAGAATCTGCCACACAGTTTAAATGTCAATGACAGTAAAAAAGAGGGTGTCTTGCTTTGCACTAACTTTCCCTTAATATCAACGCCAGCGCCTCCCCTATTGGCTGGGCGGCCGCGGTGACGTCATGGAGGACAGTAGTTAGAGCTGAGCTAATAAGAAATTTTAGATAACAACGGGCATATAGGGCCTAAACCCTTTCCCCCACTGCCTGCTCCTCCTGAATCCGGGGAGTATTTAAGGCACCATATTATTCTATGGAAATATTAACGCCCACCAGTGGCATTGCATTCCCAGCTTGCAAGGCACGCAGTACATGCTATATTACACTGTAAAATACCTTTTCCGTGGGTTCCTGCAGCTGTAGTTAGTAGCAGTCGTAGGCTACGGAGCTAGCTACAGCAGGATGGCCAGACTTTCGAATATCCAAGTTCACCTTGCTGCACTTTCCCGTCTTTTCTTGTGGCCTCACCTTTAGTACCTTATGGTCGTGCGTGGTTATTCCCCCTCTCCCCATCTTTTCCAAAGAGGCACGCTTGTCTTCCTAACTCAGCCTGCCACCTGAAGTGTTACTTGCCAGACAGGCTGTTTCACAGCACAAGTTGCAGTGTCAACTGATTTATCAGACCCTTGTGAACGGCTAGAGAGAGCTACCCCTTTTTCTGCCACGCTCCAAAACTTTAAGGTAACTTCACCCTCCTTTCGGGTGGCCCCTGAGCCTGCCTTGCACAGGTCATAAAAGATCCAGTCCCCCAGTTATCACTAAAAGTCCATTGATGCTATTGCGTCTCGGATTTCGTGTACTGAGTAGGTCCAGTCAGGTAGAAAATAAAATGTTTATTTGTGGTTGGCTACCAGGATTATTGCAGTGCAGGAATAAGATTATGAACCCCTATCTCCAGCCAGTCTTTATTAAGCAACAGAGCGGTATCTAAAAATACATGTTTGCAAAGTTAAGTAGAAAAATGGGTTTGTTTATTATCAAGCGGGGTGTCAATACATTTTAACTATTTTAGAAGAAGGAACTCATGCTGAGTTTTGACTTTTCCCTTGAACGTTTAAAAATGAGTTCATAAATGCCCTGTTTCATACTGAGGTGCGAAGGACAGAGAGAGGAGAACACTTTCTTCAAATGCTTTACCAATCGCTTTTCGAGAACTTTTACCAGGAGGAACTGCTTGCTGTCTATCTCCACCTTCCAGTTGGTCTTTTTAAAAACTAGATTCAAAAGGCAAAATCCGTTGTAATGTAATTAACCATTTGGGGAGAACAGAGACGGCACTGTTCGGTGGTTATGTGATAAACAGAATGTCTAACATCTGTACCTGGGGCTGGCAAATAGCGAACGATTACTTCTACAGCAGACAGGTGTGGTTCTTTTCTTACCCTAACTATTAAAACGTATTAAAATGCATGGATTATGGTGACATTGACTTGTTCTACATTGTCACGGCATTGGGCATTTTCTCTTGTCATCGACTGGCTCTTGGCAAAACGGCAGTAATCAATGCTCGTCTTATTAAAATAGCTTTTGTAAATGACCGCACCACGAATTTTGCTTTAAATCTTGAAGAAAAGATTAAAAAAATGCTCCGTAGTTATTCAGGGAGCCTTCTTTGTACTTATTCCGCTAGGTTTTCCTCTTATCTGCCTCCTGTCCCATTAAAGACAGAAATACCATTATTTGCACACAGTTGTCGAGGTAAATAATTGATCAGAAAAGAGGTAAAGCCTAGTCGACGGTTTTATGGAACTGAACGTAAATGTTTCATGAACCTGCATTCTGTCTTTGATTTGTCGGGGATTGCTAGTTCCATGGGAGGTAGTCTTTGAAAGGGATTTGTTTTTTATTACAAAGCACCCAGATTCTTTTCACTACGTCCCTTCTCTACCTAACAAAATATTGGGTATAGTTCTCCTCTGGACAGTATCTTTGCAATCGGTTTTTAGTGGCTAGCTTTGCAGACTATGTTCCTGTATCGGATCTACGCAGTTGGAACCAGGCTATCGGGATATTGGTTATAATGCGGACTTTCCCCTGGGCGAGGGCGTTTTTTTGCCCGTTTGAATTAGGTGTCTTTGCCGATCGGCCATGTTTCCAAAAGCCAATATTTGGATGCCATTTGGGGGGTAGGCAACGCGAAGCCTCTCCGCCCTTCCTTTGGCCCAGGGATTTGCTCAGCGTGAGGCTGAGTTGCGAATGCCCTGGAAAACGAGGGCTCGCATGCTAAGCGTGGGGCAACATGTATAAGATGAGGTTGGGGAGGCGGCGGGGGGAGCAGACCCCAGCCTGCGCTTCTCAGCTGTGCCAAGCGCCGCTCGGCATCGGAAGGCAGTCGGCCCCCGTTCACACACAATTTGGGTTCTGTTTGGACGGCTCCCCCTCCGCCCCGGCGTCTGTTTGCTCACTTTGCCACCGGGCGGAGGGGCCCTAGTGCGGGTTAGCGAGCGGCTAATGCTGCTCGGGTGGAAAGGCGAGGCCGGGCGCGGGCTGTCAGGAAGGTGTTTCACTGATTGTTTGGAGTCGCTGCTATTAAGGGACTCCGGATCCCTGCAACCCAGCAGGGTTCTCGAAGGAAGCGCTGGAAACACCACGGCTGCCGCCTGCTTATCTGGCTGTCAATAAAAGGAGATGGCTCCTAGCGCAGGGCCAGGTGCTGCCTCCCCTGCTCTCCAAAGCGCGCCGCTCTCCAGAAACCCATCAGGCGTGAAGCCAAGTCTGCTTGGCCGGGCCCTGGCGCAGGCAGACAAACAGTCCCCCGGCCAACACCCGAGCGTGGCTCTGTTTGCCTTCCGAGCGCTCGCCAAGGGGCGGAAGGAGGGACGGGCTGAGCCAGGCGCACGGCCCGCCCTTGGCTTCGGGATCCCCGCAGTGTGGAGGGCCGCAAAGTCCAGGGGGCAACCGCAGCCTGCGCCCGGGCAGCCTCGCGTGGGCCGCGATGCGGGTGGGGCCGGCGGCGGGTTTCCACGAGCAAGATCCCGGGCCCGCTTCGCTCCCCGCCCTGCCGGTTTTCCTGGCGCGCCCTGGGGCTGGGGGCAATCCCTAACCCCTCCGCAGCGGGGCACGCAGCCCACCGCACAAGCCATGGCACGTGTCGGTAGCCTGATGAACCCCTCGTGTTTTCACCACCGCGCACCACGCGTGAGGGGCCGGGAGGGGCAGGCTGACTGGCGGTCTGCCACGAAGCCCAGGGAGTGGCCAGCCCCGCAGCGTGCAAGCCAGCGGCAGCGAGTGAGCCCAGCCAGCACCCTGCGTGGAAACGGTTGCGCCAGTTTTTCTCAGGCAGACAATTGTGCCCTGGGAAAGCGCGACGCCTCTTGTGGACCGAGCGGGGCTCGTCTGGGTCCGGGCTTGCGCGGGGGGCCGGCCCCAGCCAGGAGCAGCCGAAGCCCTTTTGCAGAGAGCCACACGCCACAACGAGGCAGAGGCTCCAGCGAGGGCGCAGAGCGGGGATGGACGTGGAGGGAGCAGCCTTGCAGCGAACCCGCTAGCTGCTCGCTGCGCGCTGCCGGGCGGTATCCCTGAGCGCTGAGACAGCCACTGTGGCTCGGGCGCGGGCAGAGAGACAGCAACGTGTTACCCATTTATAAGCATGATACACATTTGATTTACACTGCGGCAGGAAGGGTTTTAAGGATGCCCTAAACCCCGGTGTTCCCACAGATTGAGCAATTCTCAACACACTCTGTAATAATGAGCTTTAATTCTCTATCCAAGCAGAACTTGAGCAATAATAATAAGCACATCAGAACAATTTGTTTACTGTGGCATTGCATAGACGGCAGGGTCCCCGGCTAGCTACAATAAACGGTAAAAAACAACAGCAACCTCGTAGACCAGGGGGAAAAAAAGATCGTGGGTAGAAATGTGGCTTCGCTTCCAAGGAAAGAGACACTTGACTAGCATGTTAGCTGGGATCTATTTCCCTTGTCCAAGGTACGTGTTTTTAAATACTTTGCGTGCGTAGCGGGCTTTTCCGACCAGCCTGGGTATTTCATCACTCGTCCGTTCAAATGGTGTGAGGGTTTTTTTTTCCAGACAGGATTGCGTTTAACCTTTGAGCGATGTACAAATGTCATTTGCTTTTTTTTTTTTTCATCCTGGAAATTCAGTTTTGCTGCAATTCAATAGAAAATGGATAGTCCCCTGTTGTTTTTTAAAGGATTCTAAATAGTATTAAAATGGCGTGTGTGGGTGTGTGAATACTTAGAAATCGGAGTTACTTCACCACGCTGAGTATAGAATCCGATCTAAAGGGCTTCAGAGCAGTCTGAAGAATTCTATTTCTGTACGCTGAGCAACGGATAAGATTAGTATAAAGCATCTACTATGTGGCCTCATATTTTTTTAAACTTCTCCAAATCTTACACTTGTTCTAGCAAGACTCTGTGTGGATGTGTCTCTGTGCGGTTTAATTCAAGCTGCCGAGAGAGACTTCTGTGAACTGAAGCGTCCAGAAGACAGAAATTTAGCCAAAATAGTGTTTGCCCTCATAAGGAATCCCGATGGATATGTCTCTATAATAGGTCTATTATTTGCAAGGAGCAAAATGAAAAAAAGTTCTTACGCTCAATGTATATATCCCACATTTGTGGTTGTGTTCCCCCCCTTTCTTTCAGAGCAGTCCCAATTTGTCTAAAACTTTATCCAGGGTTGTCTCGAATTATTTCCCTTTTTTCTCCTTTAAACCATTTTCATAATAAGCACAACTCCGGACACTGTTTGATTTGTTGTTCTCCCCTCCTCCCGGTTTTAGCCTGAGACATTAGCTGAATTCCCCGGGGGTGATTGGATGCAATTCGCTGAAAGTCGACAGGCACGTCCTGGATGTTAGAAATTCACTTTTCCTCAACGTGACAAGGCTGAGTTCGATCTACAATTGTATTTGAAAGGGCAATGAGCGGAAAGATCTCCCGTCATTAAAGCCTCCCTCTCCTTTAGCGAAATAACAAGATCCTTCATTTGCACACAAACGCTCCTAAACACAAAACAACGAAACACAAATAACCGCCGACCCTCAGTCACTCTGTAATAAAAAAGCCATCGCTGCATAATTTAAGTGGGTGCGTGTTTGCGTTTGTGTGTGTTTGTGTGTGTGTAGTTTGCGTGTGTGAAGTTTCACAAGGTATCGGAGCTCCCCCAAAGCGCCCATGTGATCAAGTTGACTTTTTACTTTAAATCTTGAATAAGATGTGAGTTGTAACAAGGGGATTTGCACTTACTCCATGACCCTTGTAATTGGATTAAATATAGACTGAGACGTACAAAAAACATACCAAGATTGACACCTGCCAACTGGACTTCCTTATGATTGATTGTGATGCTTCGTGCTGGCAACAATAATGAAATAAATTGTATGGATAAAACAGCACATTTGTCATTTCCGTGCCATAAGAGAGGAAGCCAGCGTGTTAGGCAAGCTGTTAGCTGACAGACAAGAACAGCAGAGAAAACTAAAGAGCTAAACAAGGGTCCTAGCTATTGACAGGACAAATTATAACTTGTCACAACCTTTTTAAAGCCAGAAGTTTTCAATTAACATATATATTGCTGTTCCATAGAAGATAAGGAGGACTTAAAACACAAACTCGCGCACACTTCAAATATGTGCAAGGCTCCATTACTGCTTGGCATTTGCTTTGCTCTGTGCCCACGAGAACAGCAAACAATCTATAGATGTCACCAGATCAGCCGGGGCTGCGAACCGTCTAAGGAACTTCAGTAGCCAACCTAGTATAACCCGGGTTTTACTCCCTGCGCTAATCAGCCGGGTAAACTCGTCGGGGAATCACTCCCAACGTAGTGCTCTCCTCAGGTGTACACTAGCGGGTGTGCTGGCTGGGGGCGGGAGATGGGGGTATTTAAACACATCTGAAGTTTGAATGACTCCACCGACTTCTCTGGACTCAGCTTCACTGGCTGTTACGCAACCGTACACGTGCTAATCGCTCCCCTGCGTCCCACGAGGAGGCTCTTGGAAGGGTGCAGGCGTCAATGCGGGTTGTCCTGGGGGGAAGGGGCGTGCGTGGCTGCGTGTGAACGCGGACAAAAGCCCTTGGAGCGGGCCTGAGCGCAGGTGGCCGAAGGGCAGGCGCGCACGGCCGAGAAGTTTGTGAGAACCAGCCCAAGTGCGCGTCCGGCGGAGGCTCTGCGGGCTGTCGGTGCACGAACGTGCCTTCGCTTTGAGCCCCGCGAGGGCTGGTTTTAACCTGCCCCGGGGGCCGGAGCGGCCGCACGCTGTCCGTGTGTTGGGGGGTTCCCGTGCCTCCGCAGCCTCCCGTGTTGTCTTTGCCCACTTTGAGGTCAGCCCCTTCCCCCTCCATAGTGCAAGGCAGGCCGCCGCCCTGTACCAAGCAGGCGGACTGAGAGTGATCAAGTGCGCTCGGGGACACATGCCCTAACCCTTCGTACTAGCCACCGGCTCTGGGCAGTGCAAACAGGCGCTGGTCCTGGCTCTTTAAACAGGACCCCGTGGAGGACTGGACTTGCGGAAAGAGCCCCCCTGTAGAGTGTAAATGCGCAGGATCCGCGGGGTCCCTAGCACGCATCGCGCCGGGAGCGGAGCTGTGGGCAGAGGCGATCTACGTGCAGTGCTTGGATTCGAGAGCTCTCCCAGCTCCCTCGCTCGGACACTCGCACTGGGCGGGCGAACCACTTGGGCGGTGTCCGTGGGGAAGGAGAAAAGTTCCCGCTCTTGCTTTGTTTGTGTGGGGTGGCATGTCGGCTCCCAGGAAGCGACTGCAGCAGGGTTCGGCATTGTTGCTTTTTAGTCCCCTTGCCCAAGAAACAGCTCCATGGGGGCGTGCGTTCTCCTCACAGGACGGACAGCTTGTGCCATCAGCCACCTCTGGCTTGTAGTATGACCTGTAAGCACCCCACAGGACAGTCTGGTAGCAAGATGTCTACACACAGTCGCTCCCATGTAGTGGGAGGAAATATTAGTCTTACGTGCCCGAGTGGACAGAGTAAGATACCGTTTGACATCTCTGTAGTTCCCAAACATTTGAACAGTGCACGTAAGCCGTCCAGTTCCCACGCCAGCAAACTCTCTCTACAAATACCAAAATGCTCAGGGAGTTTGGCTAATCTTGGTGTCATTGTCCCGCTACAGCAGTATTTACAGCTGGTTCAGAAACAAAATTACGGTGTATTCCTGACAAGAGAACACAGCAAAAGGGAGGCTGAATGTTGAAAGTTTCGAGGCTGCTGGCTGTAGCATCCTCAGATTGGGTGTTGGAAGGGCAATACTGTAGCTGAAGTTGCATTTGGTTTAAAGTTGATTAGTGGAGAGCCAACACCACTAACACAACAACTTGTTATCTATCCACCTGTCCCCCGTGTTTGCGTTGGGTTTTTATAGCTTGACAGAAACGAGAAGTATCCAGAGGTTAGGCTGTTCGGTTACTTATCTACATTTAAAGTAATTTCTGGGATAAATTATATTTTCTAGCCTGATACTCAAAAGGTTAACTCCCCGCCCTAAGTCTCTGGTTTACAGAATTTGACCATTCTGTACACGGAAATAGCCAAACATTAATCTTGATTCATTTGTAAACGTTACCTGGGATAGTTTGGGACATTGCAATTAAACCTACTCACGCCATTAGCCCCCAGAAGTGAGAAAGAAAGAACAGGAAGGGCTCTGTGATGTTTATATAAGATATTTGATTTGGCTCTTTATAGGAATTGTTCAATTCGAAGCTTATCTTGCGCAAGCACTGCAGATTCAAATCGTTTGCATCCTTATGCTAGATCAGACCATGGCTACACGTGGGTCCTTTATTACTTCAGTCTCTCACCATTTCCGGGGCAGAATAGACCTTCTACGTTAAAATCCAAAATAATAAGATTCTTTTGCAGAGAGAGTGTCACACTTCAGATAATTGCAAGCAAAGGAACCTGAATCGTTACAGGCCCCGTTAAACATCTGCAATTAGCCAAACTATATATTTATCGTAGGGAGCATCATTTTTTTATCCGAGTGTCTTTCATCTGAGTTAGTTTTATTTCAGACTAGAGGAAACAAATAGCGAGTCTGTCTCTCTCTCTCTCTCTCTCTCTCTCTCTCTCGATGTCTCTTTAGTCATTTTTGAAAGAAAAATCAAGTCCCAATTTAACAAAAATAGCTAATATTCTAAAGCGACCTTTCCATTTGCTGTAATTACTACCGGACTCATTCCTCTAAATTAAATGCTGGAAGTTATTTGAATCCTTGTAAAGAAAAAAAACCAACAAGTTCCATCGAATTAGTTTTACCCTGCCTGCTCTCCCCAGTGACTGCATCTATTAACATTATAATCTCAAACACCATTTTTTATGTAACACTATTGTTAGTAAATCAGCTCCTCAGGTCCACAGAGACGCTGACCCCTGGCAATTGAGTGAAAGTGTAATTATCTCCCCGAATCTTGGACAGATTTAAGAGATTACATTTCAACTAAATCTATATCAATGCTAATTTTTTCCCAGACTCCAGGTGCTAGGCACTAGGAAATAGTGTTCCTACTCAGCAGAATGGTTTACAAAGAGGAGAGGGCTTGCTGTGTAGAGGGCCAAAAGAAATGAATCCCCACATAAAATTACACCTATTTTTGCTACAAAACCTGGTTCTTATATGGCAAAGTTAAACAAAGCAGCTATGCTAAATTAGCGTTAAATAAAGGCTAGTTTAATGCTCGGTTACAGTCAACTGGTGTATATTGGATGGCTAATTGTCTATCAAAATTAAAAAGAAAAGAACAAATGATTCGTTATGAGAAGGTGTTAAAAGCTTCGACAAAAAAGACATTTCACAAATATAATTTCTGTGGATGCTGAATTGTCCTTTGGAAGCTTTATTTTTAATGCAGGAAAGGCCTAAAACTCTCTAGCTACAGCTCCCGGAGAGCAGTGTGCTCTTTTATTCGGAAATAGTCCTTATCAGAGAAAAAAAAGAGACTCTAATAAAATCAGAAGGGCCATATTCTTGCCAGAAACTGGCATAAAATACAAGTGGCTTCGCATGGCTCCTTAAATAAATCACGCCTGGCAGTAAAAAGGCATGTAAGCATGATTGGGTCTATAGTTTAAGAGAACTAATCGATTGCTGCCGAGCTAAATTACAAATCAACTCCGATTAGCAAGAAGAAAACAATATTTGCGAGACTGCCATAAAGGAGAGTGTGTGTCGTTAGAAGTCCTCCGCGCTGCTTCTCAGGAAAAGGTGTCAGGCTCTTAGAAAATCTGGGGTGTTTTTTTTTAACCCCCGCGATTTTCCTTCCAGCGCAAGCATATTTTTGTTAACGTAATTGGCTCCGAAACATTCGTGCAAAGGAGACAAAAAAGTAGCTGGAATACTAATAAAAAAGATTTGTTGTTCAAAGTTAATTAAACATGAAAGCAACAGAAATGCAAGGGAAAAGGCGTCAGCCCCGCTCGCGTCTGATGAATTCGACACCAATTTTGTCGATAGGCATTAGAAGTAGACGGAGCCGTGCTGCCTACACGCGAGTAAATGTCAGAGAATCCAAGTATGCAAAAAAGCCCAAACTAAATCATGCAGCAAGAACGACAAACCGTCTGGAAAATGGATCCATGGAGCAGCAAGAATGTACTTTTTTATCTTTGACAACTTGTGTCCTAAAGAAAGTATCTTGAAGATAATTGAAATGATTACAATTCATTGCTGCATTACTTAGAATATGAACAGTCAAATAATGAAATCTTAGTAATACAACAAAAATTTAATTTACATTATACCATCGCTTGAGTTTTTTTTATGCCCAGCTTCCCCTTGAAATTTTGTGTTAATACATAATTCTGTACTTCGATGCATTATTCATATTTTTGGTATTGTTTTCCTCCTTTCTTTCCCAGTAATGTTCTCCTCTGAAACTTCAAGGTGTAGATGCAAATGAAGAGTGACTGTTGCCTATCAATCCCAGATGAGGGTGTCTATTCTGGGAGGAAATTTATAAAAAAACCAACAAACCTCGGTTCTGACATAGTGGGGTCTGGAGAGTAGCTGTCTGAAGCGTCGACACTGACCTCGACTGAAATGTGATTAACCTATTAGTGAAAAGCAAAACAACAACACACATATCTTAGATGTAGCTGCCAAAGTTGAGTGATTTATGTTCAAGCCCCTTCGAGTCCCGTGGAGATAATATTCCACACGTGAAAACATTCCTCCTGTGTTCAAATGCATTTACAGACCCCGTTTGGGTCATAGCTCTGCAACAAAAGTGCACCTTATTTAATGTAGTTTACAATGCTTCTTATTCAGTTTGCAGCGGATACAAATCGGGAGGCTGGGGGATTGCTGCAGAGAGCTTGGAATATCAGATATGTACTTTCGCAGTGATAATATTGATGACTGCTTTGTCCCATTTGGGGAGGACTTCCCATACATTTAAAGGAAGGCAGAGTTCAAACCATCCTTCCTGAACTCAGTCACTACCTTCTTGTTATAGACATAAATTCCTAAATAGAAAAGAAGGGCAAGATGTCTCTCTTCCAGATGGTGGATAGAATTAAGAACTCAGGCTGTGACATTTATTTTTAGTAATGAAATAGAAAGAAGTCACAATAAGTTCATTTCTGGATGAGTATTAACCATACAGTTTACACATGGCAGGATAGATTTTTCTTTTTAGATCCTCATACTATTAAATGATATTTTGGGATGGAATGCAAAAGATCTCACTCTGTCGCTGGGTTTTCAGGTTATGTAGTAGTCAGCCTGCCTGTCTTTTAATCCAAATCAGAAATGGTCCAATATACATCCTTAACTACAACTAACTGTTTCTAAAAAAGAGAGAGAGAAAAAAAAGAAAAGAAAAAGACCATCTGGTAATTGTCTTTCTTTAGATCTTCCCTTAATTATGCTTTTAATTAAAGATGGTTCAAGGCATTGGACCACATGAAGGGCAGTAATTACAAATTACATTACAAACCCAACAGATGTAGCTCTATCTGCTGGGAAAAAGGTACTGGAATAAAATTTGACTAAACTTTAGGATAAATTAATCCGCTGCCTTGAGAACAGAAGCACATTTTTTATTATGCAGACTCTAGCCAGGATTTAAGTTCTCTGTCATGATTGTTTTCATATTTCTTTGACATCTATTGATTTGGAGGCAGCTGCGAGGCTTTGTCACAAGAGAGAAGAGCAGTCACAATATATTAGCTTGATGGCATAACTCGAATATGAGTAGGAAGGATAGAAACATGACAGGGCATCACATGATCGGGTGATGGGCCTCCAACAAAATAAAGAAATTAATTTTTAATAGACACTTTAAAATACCACAGCTAGTGTAACAACGGCGGAAATAATGGTGCTGTTAATTATCTAGCACTAGAGGGTCCGATCTTTACCCCAAAAGGGTTTGAGGAGATGTGTTTTAATTTCCATTTATAACTTATTTTCTGCAGTAAGTGAAAGTCACAAGGAGTAATACTCATCATGAAAGAAGAGTTCTAACCAATCTAACTATTCTATTCCAAAGAATGAGGGTGTTTTAAAAATATTAGGGAAACTCAGAAGGTCTGATGATGGTGACATCACAGAATTTTTCTGCAAGTGCCTGGAAATAAATATACCATTTCACCCATAATTTGTTGAAAAAATAAACTAAGCAATCTCATACTGCATCAATTTAACCTCCTTTTATTAGTGTATGCAGACAAACAAAAAAGCAACAGCCTTTGCAATAGGAGAAAGCACAATGTTCTCAAAGACTTCTCTGGGGAATTTCAGCTCAGTAATGTGTGGTCACTGATGAGTCTACATCAGCTGTTTACAATGCAATTTTTAGGATAGCAGGAATACATATATGTGAACTGTTTGTAAACAGACTGGTTTCAAGAAGCTGGCTGGCACATCAAGAGGAGATCAAGAAATTACGGGCGTAAGGATTTACAAAAATCAAGTTCTGGTTCAGTGGGTAAACACTTTATTGAAAATCAAAAGACTGTTTTTAAAGACTATCTCTAGTTCAAAGTAAGCGCTTCTCCAGCATTTTGCCAAAATCCTGAGCTAAACATATAGGCTTGGAGTTCTAAGTATTTGAGCAGGTTTGGGCAAGATACCAGAACTATTGCAAGAGAGGCTGTTGGTTAAAAACAATCATTGCAGTTAATCTTGAATGTGGGGACAGAAGGAATCTGTATATCAGACACTTCATCAAATCACTATTGAGGTCTCTCTCTCTTTCTCTCTCTCTGTCTCTCTTTAATAAGTTGGGTCATTTCTGCCACCTGTTAATCATCTTCATGGTCCCCCACCTCATCCACCCCCTTTGAAAATGCATGACAAAAAACTGACGTCTGATTAACTTTGGGCTAGGTATTGTCTCACATTCAGACTGAAATACATTTATCAGAGCTTTAGGTGGATGGAAGGCTGTCTTCAAAACATCTAATTAGAAAGGGAAAATGTTGGGTTTTATTCCTGCCTGCAGTACAGAACCACAAACACACATAAAACATAGAGGCAGATACACAAAGAGATATAGAAATAAACACCTACAGTATGAAGAACACACACACACACACACACACGCAGGCACAGTCACACAGGGCCAAAATCTTGCACACGAGGTTAAAATCTTAAATCCCAGTTCTGTCTTTACTCAGGCAAAACTCCCAATGTGCATTTTGCTCCAATATGGCCTGAAGGATCCGAACCCTGTCCAGTAGGCATCCAAGACACAGACAACACACAACGGCCACAACATATTAACACATACACACACCTCATGCAAAAATGCAGACATACATTCACACTTTCACACACACTTTATTAATAGTGTTACTTTTTTTTTCATTCTGACTTGGGCTAACCACTGCATCTTCTAATCCATGTTTATTACAATTTCTGGGCGTCATCCTGCTCTTCTGAAGAAATAAGAAAAACTCCTCCTCAGTGGGACAAATAAGAGAAGGACGGTTATTTGGAGAGACCTCAGTTGATGCCCCTTAATAAGCAAACTCATTTTTTTGAGTAAGATTATAATTTATGATTTCAGAATGTCAGCATCTGAATAAGTATTGCTATCAAAATACAGCAAGGAATAGATTGTGACCTGTATACTCTCACTTTATTTTGCAGTGGGTTGACAGTTTACTCATCTATTTGTTCAAATGTTAGGCCTGGATTCTGTCACCACCCTCTACTTGTCTATATGAAGATGAGATGACCATAATGACAAAACGCCATATTTGAAATGCAGAATAACCTCACGTTTGAAGTCATCGGTCTCCTTTATCCTCTTGTCATATCAGGAGGAATTCCAGTTCCTTTTTGCCTTAACTCTGAACATGAGTTTTCCTTCCATAGAAAAAATGATACAAGTAGAATCAGCTAATGTGAATTGCTTACAGGACATTATATACTATTGGATTGCTGAAAAGCTCTTAGTCCTTTTTCATGGATACATGTTTATACACACATGCACACATCCCAAGCTTAAGAAACAAGAGTAATCAACTTCAAATTGATAAATGCTAGGAATTAGAGAGGTAAGTTTGCTATACTATCTTAAGTCAGTCCCTTGTGATTAGGCAGTTTCCTATTGTCTTTATCATTACACATAGAAACCAGATATTTATTTTGGTGCTATTGTTGCAAAAGTTGCCTTTTTCTGCTTATATAACAGTTTGTGAATGTTCTTATTCAGAATTTTTTACCACTTTATTCAACAAATTATTCTTGGTCAGCAGATCATTTGAAAACATCTCGTTTGTGAATATTTATAGTCAGTTCTGTGTTTATCAGTGACATAAATAAATCTCATAGGCTGTGGAACCATAAAGAACACAGACACACACAGACACAGAATAGAATAGAATTTGTATGTGTATGTTTGTATTTCCACTCCCTCATATACAGAGCTTGTCCTTTAAAATGCCCAGTGTCCAATAGAAAGAGAATATATCTTTTTGTTACACAGGTTCAGGGCTAGATTCATAAAAGAAGTTAGGCACTTAACTGTCACATTAAGAACCTAAATCCAAGAATAAGGCCAAACATGGTAGGTACTTAAATTTGCTAGACTCTTAGGGTATATCTACATAGCACCCTAAACTCGAAATAAGATACGCAAAAATTTGTGCTACGCAGATTGCTTATCTTATTTCAAAACTATTTCGAAATAGCTTATTTTGAAATTTGGCGCATCTACACAGTGCCAAATTTCAAAATAAGGTGCTATTTTGAGCCATCCTTTATCCCTTGTGCATGGTGAAATACTGCACCCGTTATCTTGAAAAAATATTTTGAAATAATGGGTGGCTTGTGTAGACACGGTGTAGCCATGCAGTGTAGACATACTCATAAAGTTTTGAAGTAACAGTTCCGCAGAAGTTTATGTTTCTCCTTCTGAGCATGTGCACTGTAGCTCTATGACAGGTGTCGAGATGCGTAAGCCTCAGAGCGATGAATGAGCTGGGAGAACGTAGGCGTTAATCCATCTAACTCCCCTGTGTAGCCTGATCTGGTAAGCATACTCAGACTTTGCCCACAGGATTGGCCCCCTCACAGACGAGTACACATAAACCCAAGTTTCTTTGTGACTCTGGGCCCCAATGATCAACAGAATGCATGCTGTAGAAGGAGAATTGGACCTGTATAACACAAACACACATACACACAAAATTAGATATAGGTACAAATCTTTGTTTGTGTCTGTATAATATATATTTATAGACCATGCATTTTAACAGACCCAGAGACAAATTTTCTTCTTGAATTCTCAATGTGGATCTCCAGAAGAAGCACAGATTTGATTTCTGGGTTTCTCTCGTGTATTTTGACTGAATTCCAAAACAGGTCATGTTTCAGGCAAAACTATAGTCATTTTTCTCAAGCTGGAAAGTTATTCAGTTATTGGCTGAAACAGGTGCCTTTGTCCGTGATCTATGTGTATTCATTTGTGGGAAATATGAGTATATGTCTCTTAATTAGCAGAGCTCACTACAATCAACATTGGAAGGAATAATTTAGGCTCTTGTACCTCCTCAAATGTGCAGCCAGTAGAGAGCTCTCTGGTTTCATTAACTTTGACACATTTTTTCCAGCTAAATCAGAGAACTAAAAGCAAAGTGTCCCTAGCACTCAAGGATCTCATATGGATTTGTGGCTGTCTCCCGAGGACTTAGAATCCTAAAATCAATGAATGGATTACACTGATTCATGAATGTAGATGTCTCATCTGTGACAGATACAATACTGATGGTCTTCATTATGCTCAATCATTTCAGATCATCATGTGGAGAAACACAATAGAACGGAAAGCGTATTTTATGGGAGGTGCAATGCCTCTTAAGGAAGTGGAAGGTATGTTACTTGATGAGGCACAGCAGAGACGACAGGCATAAAAATGCTGCAACCTACTGCAAAATGTCAGAGATTACATTAGATGAATATATTTCTGGGCTACATGTATTTTGCAATCCCAGCTCACACAATAATGACTTACTATCTGGGTGCAGAATATATAATTTCCTGGACATATAAATAACTTTCTATAATATATAAGTAACTTTCTTGATCCCACAGTTTCACCTGCAGATTATTTATTCTTCATGGGCCCCTGTTCATCAAGACACTTGAACACACATCTGTCTTTAAAAATGTGACTAGTACCAAATCATTCAGTGTGAAAAATGGGGTGATCAGAGGAGTTCATGTAGTTAAAACAACAGGCACACAGGTAAGCTGATCTGTGTTTATAATGCTAAACAGTTACCTATGAGCACCAGAGTTCTGCGCTTTAAATAAGAGTTTTGCTTTTGAGACCTATTCATGTATGAATTATTTTTATAACTGATATACTTTACAAAATAAAATAGAAATAGAGAACAGGACCTGGACAATTACAGAAGCTCAGGATAGACCCAAGAACATCAATCAAAGCTCCATATTTATTTCTATAATATATGGATGGAACCCTGGCTGTGTTTGGTATGAATTTGCATATAGAAAACTTGTCCAAAACCAGATCTACACATGTATGAAAATCAAGGCATACAAAACCATCTGAGTGAAATCCTGGGGGTTTTGTCATTGACTTAAATGGGGATGGTATTTCACCCTTTAAGTTCTATTGCTGAGGCAGACATGCTTTATTAGATCCACAATCTGCATGCAGAGGAAAGGCAGTGCCAGACTTATTATTTTGTTGCTGGGTGTACAGATTTTCCAAAAGAGAGAAGTTCTTTTCAAGAGTCTTTCAGGAGATTCCAACATCCAAAGTGATCCCTCTGAGACACAGCATGACTTTGTCTATTTAACAAGCTCCCCTCCATTACCAGGTGGTGACTATATATCATATGATACCAACATGGCTATTTAGAACTCTGGGCTACAGGTTATGCACAGTTTTAGTCCAGAGTTGTGAAATAAATATCTGTCTCAGATTCTCACACAGAAAAAACGGTGATGGAGAATCATACAGTGCAGCATGTGCTGACATTCTTGCATAGAAAGGATTTTGCAGCAGCTTTTAAATTGACTCGTTTTCTTTTGCTGTTTTCAGCCAGGCTCCTAGCAATATTTCCTTTACATAGATATTTGGAAGAGTAATTAGCATCTTTGTTAATTACAAGCCACTGAAGCACATATCTGACACACATTGAAGAAAGGATCTAAAATTAGGGACAAAATGTGAGATTTGACTTTTAAATCACAAAAATTAAAATGTAAAGAAAGGTAGCTGATGTGAACACTGTTCTTCATCGTAAACAGAGGTGATCAAACACATTTAGCTACATTCCAATCCCAGTCAGGCAGTTTGAAAATAAGATTCAAATCTGAACAATAAGAAAATCTAGGAGGAAGGGGAAACACAGTGGAACAGTGAAAATATACAATACAAATGGAGGATAACGCAGCAAAGGGTAGATAAGTGTAAAAAATATGGAGAGATTTATGAAAAAAAAGAAGAGATGGGATAAAGGGAAGCAATTAGATGAAAAAAAGTACATGACATATCTATATGGGACGGCCATTTACACTAGCCTATCTTTGGGGGGAACATAAGGGCTTCCTTTTGGCAGGGAAAATATTTTGTTTAAAACATTGATTCCTCTTTGGGAAACCTCAGTTCAAATTAAAGGAGTAAAGGGTATATAAACTTCCATTATCTTTGGGGATCATATAGCTCTCCTACACAGGCCCTGATCCTGCAGTCTGGTCTGCAGTGACGGGCATGTATTTGTGTGCAACTCCAGTGACATTAGTGGGACTTCCTCCACCCATGTGGCTAAGATTGCCTTTTGTGATAGATATTTCCTATCTTCAGTTCACCATACACCTACTAACCCTAAGAGAATAATTATTTCTTATAGCTTGTGGGTCATCTTTGAAAGAGCCCGATTTGGGCCCTGATCCTGTAAAGACTTATGAATGTACTTAACCTTATGTGCAGTAAGTTTGCATAAGGGGAATGTATACTATACATAAAGTTAAGCATATACTTAAGTCTTTGTTGAATCAGAGCTTTGTATTGTAACTACATAGTGATGCCCATGCAAATAGCTGATTTTTTGTTTAGAAGAAGCAGTCATACATATTGAAATGAAATGCATTATTATTGTAAAGGTAAAACAAAAGCTCCTATATCACTACGGATGAATGGGATTCAGATTGTTTTGATATCCTTGTTTTTGAATGGCTGTTTTATGTTGTTTGAAATCATTTTATTTTATTGATATCAGGTACTGCAGAGCAGAAGTTAGTAAGTATCAGAAGTTTGCTTAATACTAATATTTTTCATTAATAATGCACATTTGTCTTTCAACAGTTAACGACCGGTTTATAGACCAACTGCCTATAAAATTTCATTGATAAATCTGAAGAAATTGATTTTTTCAGCATCAAAAATCTTAGTCAATAGATTACAAGTTACTTTTTCTCCCAATGGATTTTACATCTTGTAGTAAAAAATTATGTGTATTAATTTTACACATTTTAAAATTTTAATTTGTTTCCAAGCAGAGCATACCAATAAACATAAATGAGCACATAGAGACTCTTTATTGCAGAGTGTATATGTTTATGTCCATGTACAGCTTGGTTGCTGGAACTGAGATATGAAAGCTTTCTTTGTAAGAAACATAATCATTCCAAATATTAACATCATCTTGTAGGCTGTATCAGTACAGATCAGATGTAGCCAAAGACGGTTTTATACAGTAAAGATATTATAGTCAAACTTTAATGTCATTGATGTTATTCATTTGGAACCACATTATGGATTAACTGCCTGCAAAACTTCTTTTAAAATCACATAGCGAGTAATTTAGAAGGCAAATACCAAGGAGTTGAAACCCAGGAAAATTCTTCCCAGGCTTACTGTAGTAAGTATTTTCAGAGAGGTTCACTAAGTTTTAGTTATTGATCCTCCAGCTTGAGAAACCATATGCCTGATTTTCTGTTGGAGCTGGGCATACCTTTAAAAAGCAGGCAAAGGGGTCTCAAGTTAGGAAACCAAAAGCTGAGGCCAACAGAATTAGGACCTGATTCTGCAACTGTTAGCTTATGACAGTTTGGTTGTTTGAATAAAAACCTGACAAATACCCATATAATGGAAAAATATGATGGACAAAGGAATACATACACAGTTCTGACAAAAAGAATCCTCTGCATCTGTCTTGATTTGTCATGCATTTTCAGAAGTTATTTTCCTTAATGTATGAAAAGCAACATGCAATAAAACAGGACAGAGCATGAGAAAGAAAACAGAATTACTCCTGAGGTCTCCAGTCCACTAATGCCTTCCTATGGTACCAGTAAAAAGCAATGGTACTCATAAAACCAGACTATAACTCCCTCTTTCAAAAGAGAATTCCCTAATAGCTCCTGCCCTGAAGCCAGATTCTTAACTTCATGATCACTTTTATTTAAGTTTCTTACACTTCAGCAGAATGCATCAGAGCCTGAAAAAGTCATATTTCAGGAGAAAGTCTGCTATGACTTTTTTTTTGTTTTGTTTTTCATATTGTGGACATAGTGCAAGGCATTTCCGAAACACATATACTTTCACACAGTCAAGCTATATTTTTTGACAGAGCAACAAAAGTTCACCGTAACAGAAATCGCATTGCAATTTTAATTTGCATGTGCCCTTCATAGTGTTTCACTATATCTGAGTTTGCCATTATCCAAGTTTACTAATATATTGTAAACTTGGAGATTTTAAGGTGCAGATTGATTACTTGGGTCATACATCTATTATCTCTCCTGTCTCAGTCTCCTGATGTCAAAAAAGGTAAATGGACCTGTTTTAAAAATAAATTTTTAAAAATATAAAGTCACAATTGTTGTCTGACAATCAATGCATGATAATATTAAGAAATAATTACAGTAATATTGTCTGGACTTTTAAAATATTTTTATGCACTGGATTGGAGTGGGGTGGAGTGCAGTTTAACCTCTTATATTTTCAGAGACGATAACTAGGTCAGCTAACCCAAGAAGAAGGATACTACGAGGCATATTGCGCTGTGTTAAAAATCCCTATAAAAGATACAGAACATTTGGAACCCCATAAATTCTGATTTGATTAATACATTTTAAATCAATAATTTTCTTACATTTTCATTCTTGAGGCCTTTCATTACTAAGGTATCAAGTATGCAAAAGATCAAAGTAGACTTTGTTTGTAAGGGAGTGACCCAGATTAACTTGTATTTGGCAAAGGCCATCTTAGAAGACATAAGGTAAAATAAACACCTTTCTATGGGTTCATCTGGCATGTGTTGTCATTTTTCTCCTAGGGCTCTGATCCTGCCATGAGCTTTGGGACAACTGTTTGGGGGTTCAGATGTGTTTTCTTACAACTCCCCCACCTCCATCTACAGAACAGAGCTCACATTTGGGAAGAAGAAACCCTTCCTTCCACTTTTTTGTGTTGTGGTGGCTGCTAGGAGCTCTTGTTATGGGCCAAGACACCATTATCCTAGGGGTAGTACAAATACAGAATAAAAGATGATCCGTACCCCAAAGAGCTGATAGTCTAGTAACACAACCCTTGGATCGGGCTGTGTAGCAGCCAGAGGTGCTGTACACTTGGTTGCATCCTCCCATGAGCAGAGACCCTGGAAATGAATGAGGCCTGAGTGCCAGCCCCTTCCTTGCTGGACATTGCAGCTGAGTTGGTGCAGGGAGCAGTGTAATTTGTTGCAGGTGGCTGCCAGCAGCAAATCACTGACACTACTCCCCCGGGGCAAGGAGGAAGCAGAGCAAGCGTCATGACTCAGACAGATGTCACTGAATCACATTGCCTCTCAGGGATACACCTAGGGCAATGGGTGCAGCTTACGCACCACCCTTTGCTCAGGACTATAACTGGTGTCTAAGTTGAGCCATTAATAAAGCAACGCCTATGGCCATAGAGTATGCTTGATGTCTTCAATTAGCTTTTTCCTAGGTATGCTTGCAAGGCATAGTCCCACTGACGTCAATGGGGCTCTGAAGGTCACAAGTATCTGCCCATGCAGACTTATTGCTGGACTGGGGCTTAAATTAATACCTGCATATGCCACATGATGTATGGACACCTCTTATTGTTACAGATTGAATTAATGCTATGGATGAAAGAAGACCGGGCACTAGTAAGGGACATGAAAAACTTCACAGTTAGAGTTGCTAGGCAAGGTTTCCAAGGTCTGCTGGCTGTTCAGTGGTCACTGAGAAATGAGCTGGTGGCCTCAGTCTCGTGATAGTCCTTTTCTAGTGAACAGATTCCACATGGCAGTACTGATACCACATTTAGTCCTGACTATCACCCTTCTTGGCGGGCTGAGCCGAAAGGCCAAAGACTCAGGGGGAATAGAGGCCTTCAGTGTGGGGGAAGTTTACACTACTGATAGTGAGTAAACAGAAAACTCCAGTCCCCAGGGGTTGTGGGTTTTTAAGTTCTTCATGTCAGGGAGCATCTGACCATGAGATAGTATAGTTGTGAGCACAATAAGGCTCTGATGCGAGGGACAACCACAGTAGAGAAATGTTACATTATAATAAGAAGACATGGTTTTCAATAAAGCACCTTTCATGACCAGTACAACTATTTAAAATATTTAAAATATGTTTCTTAAAAACTGGTGGCCAACATGAGGGACTTGCTGGTAAGAAAGCACATTTAGAATGATCGAACTCTAGTACAGGTATCATCTTTCAAAGATAACTTCTGTAAATCTAGAACAAAATATAAAATGGGATTGCGCCTTTTTTAACTCACATTGAAAAAACCCTCATTTGTGTTATGACACCTGTGATAAATACTAGCATGCACTTTCCTGTGATCATAAATCAGGAGTTCACAACTGATTAGTTACGAAGGCCCCAACAAATCATGTGATTGGCTTAACAACGAGGGGATTTTTAAAAATAATAAATGTTGGGATTCTTTTTTTCTTCTAGTTGTTGGAGCTAACTAGGAGGGCTAGAAATGTACTTTTATTTTTAAAGCAAAACTTAGATTAAAAATAACACAACTAGAGGGTCTGGGGCTTGAAGAATAACAGCAAATACCTCAAGACTCGTGATAAAATTGTGAGAGGTACTCGCACGAGGAATTGCTTTACTAAAGGTTAGATTTTGGCTTCTGGTAAAATCCTTAGCAAGGGTGGTGGGTAAGAGGTTCTGCCCCCCCAAAAGTAGCCCCACTATTCATTGTGAGTCAAGGACATACCTCTTAGCTGCAATGCCTCCCCTGCTTCCTCCTTGCTCTGAAGGTGGTAGGGGTGGGAGGTGTTGGCTTATAGCAGCCGAAAATTAATTCCCCATTGTGCCAACTCAGCTGTATTCAGCTACAAGAATTGGTGTTGCCAAGGCATATGGTGCCTACTTAAACCTATGTAACAAGACCCAAAGAACGGATATCCCGCACAGCTGTCTAGGGAGGTTCTGACCCCCTGTGTGGGTATGCAGTAGACACAATCTAGAACTGGATGCCTTAAATGGAGATATTTCTTATGAACCCTGAGGGCCACCAGTCTCACTGACCTCACACCTGCAAGTGTTTGCAGAATGCCGAGTCTAGAGGAATATGCCTTTTCTGCTCATTGTGGACCCCTGACTCTGTTTCCTTTGAAATCAACCGGAGCTTTGCCATTCGTGTTAATTAAAATAGGATTGGGCCCAAAAGGATATTTATAACCTTCATTCACATGTACGTGTATTGTAGTACTGCTGTCTCCTGCCAAGAGAGTGGCGTATGGGAGACAGAATAATGCATTATACTGTGTTTTCCCATTGCCTTCTTATCTCTCACAATGTAACCATTGTGTCCATTCTGTCTCTGTTAACTTTTAACATGTACATAAAAGGGAAAAAGCTTATCAAAACAAAACAGAAACAATAGCCATTTTTTAATATTTTAAGTGTGGTTGGCACATAATGAAATTTGCTTTAAAAGGGAGAAAAGTTCACGTTAAATATAGCACTTGTTACTGCTCTTGTCTTAAACCACGTCAAAAGTATGCAGCCCTCACTGTGGTTCTGAAGCAATACCTGTTGCTGGAGTGTGACAGAAAATTCTTTTCCATTTTTGAGGCATTGTAATGCTTGGGTGCATAAGTTAGCAGAGGCCACTTGCATGCAGGGAATAGCCATATATGGACTGGAAAAGCATATGCTTTCTTCATAAAAGTGAGTAGCACATTTCTGCTCAAAATGTAATATAAATAGTGCATGTTTCTTTTAATGAAATGGCCTCTAACGATTGTTGGGAGACTTCACTTTTTCCCCTAGATATAAACACTAGGCACTCAAATGTTCAGCAATATTTTGCAAAGTTAAAAATGAGTAAAGTGCACGATCCTTTTGAGAATAGTCAGATGTACCCTACACTGATTTCACTACCAGTATAAAAAAAGGGAGATTTTTAGTTTTGGGGAAGGGAGGAGGGAAATAGTTATTTATTTTTTAAAATGTACCCATAATGTTTCATAATTGTAATATGTCCCAAGTATTTTTAGAATTAGTTTTATGATGTGCAGTGCTCCTGCTCCCGCGTACTCAAGATCGGAGGTCAGGTTGAAGATTTCCATTGATTGCTATAGGCTTTGGATCAGGTTCAAAGCACAGGAAAGCCTTTGAAACACCAACATCGATTATTATTCCTGAAGGAATGAAGCGCATTTTCCCACTTTAAACCCGAGTTTACTTTTGATTAAGATAAGTGGGCAACTAAAGGTTCCAACTTCTAATAATTCCTGCTTTTTAAAAAGAGGACGAATCAAGTGGGACAGTGGCCTGAAGTAAATGAGAGTTTTAAAGCACAGCACTCTGGTAGCAGGAGGGTGAAAACACAAGGCCAGGCTCAAGGACACAATACCTTTTTGAGCTTGTGAACACTTGTATGGACGTGGTGAGGCTGACCATGCATAACATTGAAATACTTCCTGTTTACTGATCCTGTTATCACAGCACATGCCACATTCCCTCTGAGGTGACACTCTCTTTAAAGAGCCAAGCACCCACTGAATAAATGAAGCCTTTTTGTAGCAGGATCAACAGAGTGGTTTTAGGAAAAGAAGCAGAGAATAGCTGTCCCATTTGAACCTATAACAGGGGAGTTTAGGTAGGCAGAGCTAAAACTTTATGAATGTTATGTAGCACTTCTGATGAAAGCAACCCAAGGGCAACTCAAGGCAATAAATACCAATACAAAACAAATTAAAAACAAAACAACCCAAGAACTGTAAAGTCACAACCAGCAACTTTTCCCTACTGTAAGCTAAGAAGGGCCCATCACTCCAAAGAATTCCACAGGCTAGGAGCATCTAATAATGTGGTCCAAACAAATATGGTATTTTTTATAAATCCAGAAAGAGCAGAATGCAAAGATAATCCATAGAGAAAGGACCACTAAAATAAGATTAAGCAGTAATATATAAACAATTAACACAAATTTTATATCAATGCACTGTCACCCTAATAGCCAGTGAAGTCAGCTAGGATGGGTGTAATATGATGAGACAGTTTAATTCTTGTTATGACATTAGCTGCAGAATTTTACAACAGCTGAAAATGCTAGAGTGAGAAGAGTTTCCAATTATCAGTGTGATACAATACACAAGTTTGAATTAGACCAAAGCATGAATTAGGTCTCTTCACTGTGACAAGTTAACATGGAAGAAAGGCTGGAGAATCTCCTGAGATGGTATTAGGAATTTTTCTTATAGCACATGGATGATGGATGATATGCAGATATAGATATAGATATAGATATAGATATAGCCAAGAGGAGAGCTGAACCAATCCAAGGCAATTCTGTTTTCTCAGCATTAAGCTTCAAAAAATTAAAAGTCATCCAGGCTTGAATTTCAGATAGACAGGTAATAAGCCATGACAGCACTTCAATAGAATCCACAGGAATAGGCAAGTAGATCAGGGTGTCATCCATATAAATATGATAATCAAACCCAAATCTCTGAATAACACCGCCAAGTGTGAGCATGTCAATATTAAAGGGAAGTGGGCTGTGAACAGAACCCTGAGGGACCTCAAAGTTTAATGGTATAATACCAGACAGCTAGCCGCCCAATGTGATGTAAAGTCTGTGTATCTTTGAAAGTGAAGATTTAAGCTAGTTTTTTAAATGTAGTTCTCTGAGTTGGAAATGGGCCTATAATTCATGCATATAAGGGGCAGCACCGTCCTCAAGGTGACAATATGATATGCTCATGATTTTTTTTTTAACTTGCATTGGGTTGGTTTTTGGTCCCAGACTGATTATCATCTACTTTTTTCAAAATCTAATCTAGACATTTTCTTAATTGATTGATGTCTAGTCAGAGTATTAAGCGGAAAGGAATAAGCAGGCAGGGCTGCCTTTTCAATACAATGTTTGCAAAAATGGGGTCAGAATTTACCTTTAGTATGAATATATAAAGTCACCCGCAAATGTTCACGGCTCTTGTTCTGGAAAATAATGTTGCTTTTGGACAGACTTTGTACTAGTTTGGCTCAGCTGGGAATAAAAGGCCTGGAAGGGACGTAGGTAGGATGGTAAGGAAATGAAAATTGGGCAAAGCCTACTTACAAGTCTTCACTAAAAAGCCATCCCAGACATTTTGCACAAAAATAAACTATTATTTTAATATTTATTTATAAATATATATTATATATTTATACATATTATATTTATATATTTATATTTATATTTATATTTATATTTATTATTATTATTATTATTATTATTATTATTATTATTATAAACTTTAAAAAAAATCTGGTTCACCTCGGTGAAATCCCACATTTCCAGATTCATGGATGAGCTCCCAGAATGCACTGGAGCTCCCACGGTTTGCAGAGAAGGAAGCAAGGCTTCTGGTGGTTGTGGTGTTGTGTGGTGGGGTGTTTTCAGTGAACCAAGAATTACTCAGGACACAGGGCTGGCCCACAACATTTTGACACCTGAGACGGGGAGCTCAAATGACACCCCCATGCTCCCTTGCTTGGGCCAAAACTTTGAAAGGTCTCAATTCTGCCTTCTTCCTATTCTACTCCTCTCATGCTACTGCTCTGCTACCTACATATGAAACAGCAGCAGACACAATTTTCTACACTCTGGGTCCTAGTGGTGCCCCCTCACAGTCTGGCACCTGAGGCGGCTTCCTCAGTTCGCCTCATGGTAGGGCCATCCCTGTCAGGACATTTCACTGTGGAAACAAACCTTTCTTTGAAAACTTATTTCTGTGCTGAGTGGCTCCATGCCACGTTGATGCTTTTAGCAAGGGAAGCCTGTTTGACGTCAATCTTCAAGTTTGTTTTGCAGCACACTTTAAATGGTAACTAAATCTTTTAAGAAGTTGAACTGAAAAAGCACTGTGTCAGACAATACCTTAACTATTACCCAGGTACTTGATAGAAATGCTTGCGTTTTGGTCTGATGGGATAGACTATTGAACTCCACCCATTCAAAAGTAAATATCTTCATAGTATGATATCAGTTCTATCTGGAACACAGAAATACAGGGGGCTACACACTGCTTTAGAGTGTTATTTCATCAAGTCCCCTATATTCTGCCTCTGTCAATAGCTTTTTTGTGGTTCCAGAGGGAGGAATTACATGCTGGGTAATTTTTTTTTCTTTCCTGACCCGTTGTTGATCAGTTAACCACCCCACACCTCAAACATAAGGCTTAATTATTCCTACCTTAGAAATCAAAATTATAAATTTATTATCAGTCTTTTATTGTTCCTTTCATTTCCTCAAACCAGACCAATACATTTCAGCTATAGTATTTCATTTTGTGATCCTCAATTCTCTATACAAGTGAAAAGATTTTTTCATGCCTTTTATGGAAATGCAAACCTACTGGTATTATGCCTTAAAAGATGTTTTTATCCAACACTCTAGACAGCTGCCAACTTCCCAAAGTTCAAAACTATCATTACGTGTTTACACTTAGACAGGGGATTTTTCTGGGTCTTCCCTCCTGACCCAATGTTAAAGCCAAGTTGGTTTGAGATTGAAGATTCATTTATGTCTCCTTGGCAATTATCACTATTACTGCTCACAATCCTTCCCAATCTTTTTAAACATCCTGTTATTAAAGCCATTTGGCAAGCATTTAAAGCCCTAGATAAGTTAACCATGCACAAAATATCCCACTTTGGGGCAGAATCCAGCTATAAAAATAAATGGTTTACATTCTGAAGGCCACGGTTCAGGATGTGTATTCTTCGTTTGTGAAGAGGGGTCATCATTACTGACAATAAAATTATCCAGGGTCTGATCCTCCCCCACTGAAGTCAGCAGCAAAATTCCTGTTGATTTCAATGGTGTGTAACGAGGCCATTAATGAGGGACTCTGACATCCCACAAAGTTGCTTAGGAAGTTATGTATAGTTCAAAAGTATAATTGGATATGTAAAGGTGGTTTTCAAAGAGCGGTCCAATTTGAAAACACATTATACATTGGACAATAGGAGCATCCCTGTGCATAAATGAGGCATAGAGCCTTTTAATGTTACCATTCCATTTGCTTTGTGAAGGTGGAGAAAATAAGCTTCAGAGTCTTATAAATACAAAATCTGCTCTGTTGCAGGAGAACTAAGTGGGAACCAACACAGGGTGGAAGCATGTCAGCTGCTAAACTGTACCATAATAAGGCTGTGGTGTCCAACACACTAGCCACTGGCCACATGTGGCTATTTGGCTGGTTGAATGTGGCTAGTTTGATAGTGGCTACAGTGGCTAGTTTAATAGTGGCTACTATAGTGGCTACAGTTTCAGAACTGGTTGGGCACCACGGTAATCAGGAATATAATCCTGCAAACATTTGATTCCAGTAGGATTGCTTACATTAGTACAGTTACTCATGTGCATATATGTTGGAGGCTCAAGCCCTTATTTTCCACAGATTTTCTGGTATCCTGTCAAAATGTTTCCCTCTGGGATATGTGATTGAAATGTTTGTGATTTTTCTGTGACCTACTTTTATATATTTATTAAAATAGGATGTTGTGCCTTTTGGATTCAACCACAATCCCCACAACACTATTGGTCTTTTTACGGAAGAGACACACTAAGGCCTTTTTAACATGAGCTTACAAAGGGGTGCTCTTCACTCCCCATTGTTTCCAATATCCTTTCGGGACTCTGAAAATAACACTTTCGCCCACCAGCATTTTCTTTTAACAATTGACGTTGTCCCCTTCCCCCCCTCCCAATATTTCTTGCAGGCTGAAAATCATTCGGAGTCCAGAGGGCCAGCACAAAGCCCTCTGTCCCATTTAAGTCACCCATAAGAACTGTGAAGGAAGAATGCCAGGGGAACGGCTGCATGGGAATGTCTGTGGACTGCTACCAATGATGGAAAGAGGAAAACCACAGTGGAAGGGAAGCCCATGAAGAGGAGGCAGGCCCATCTTTATGTGATCTATTGGCCTGTGCATCTTGTGCAAAGGGACTGTGGTTACTCTTTCATACTGATCATTGGAAGAGCAGCTATGGTGAAGCTGAACAGCTACCGTAGCTTGGGGAGGTGGCTTCTACTTCCCCAGCTGTCCTCTACTCCACCCACAGAGCTCTTGAGTGTTTGGGTTGACATGTGCTTCACACATACAACTAGAGTTGCTAGATACTTTCACAAAATATACCAAACATGGCAGGGAAAAAATTGGTTGAGCAAAAAAAAAAAAAAAAAAACCCACCAAAAAAAAGAGTTACTGCGCCTTTAAATCCCCACACTCCACCCACCCCCGCCAGATGTGGCTCGGGAAGAATGTCCCAAAAGGCTTTCCGTCTGAGAAAAGTAGAAAATATTGGCCCGGACAGTCTGGTATTTTCTGTTTTTTTTACTGGACAGAGGCCGCAAATACCAGACTGTCTGTGCCAATACCGGACACCAGGCAACCCTACATACAACACAACATTATACAGTAAAATTTGTGTTATCCAGCACGCCTTTCGATTAGGTCCCATCAACCTAGGAAAAACCAATGGACAATAACAGTAAAACTCAAGTTTTTAATATTGGTAGTTTTATAGTGTGAGGCAGTTGGTCTCACATTTCTATTTTGAGTTAAAGATGATTAGTACTTCTTAAATAAAAAATTGTTAAGCCAATCATGGTAAACCAAGCCAGGCCTGTGCGCCTGAAGATGTGACAGTATTGTGGCTGGGGGCAATGCTGGTTAACAAAGTTTTCTGGTTAACAGAGTGCCGGATAACAAAGATTTCACTGATCAGAGGGGTAGCCGTGTTAGTCTGGATCTGCAAAAGCAACAAAGAGTCCTGTAGCACCTTAGGGTACGTCTACACTAGCTCGTTAGTTCGAGCTAGGTAGGGTAATGAGGGCAAGCGGAGTTGCAAATGAAGCCCGGGATTTAAATATCCCAGGCTTCATTTGCATGTTACCAGGCGCCGCCATTTTTAAATCCCCCTTAGTCCGAACTCCGTGCCCGCGGCTACATGCGGCACAGACTAGGTAGTTCGAATTAAAGATCCTCATTTGAACTACCGTTACTCCTCGTGGAATGAGGAGTAACGGTAGTTCGAATTAGGATCTTTAATTCGAACTACCTAGTCCGTGCCGCGTGTAGCTGCGGGCACGGAGTTCGAACTAGGGGATTTAAAAATGGCAGCGCCCGGGAACATGCAAAAGAAGCCCGGGATATTTAAATCCCGGGCTTCATTTGCAACTCTGCTTGCCCTCATTACCCTACCTAGCTCGAACTAATGCGCTAGTGTAGACGTACCCTTTTAGACTAACAGATGTATTGGAGCATAAGCTTTCGTGGGCAAAGACCCACTTTGTCAGATGCATGCAAGCTTATGCTCTAATATATCTGTTAGTCTATAAGGTGCTACAGGACTCTTTGTTGCTTTTAAAGATTTCACTGTAGCACTATGTTTGATGTACTTTCGTTATCCATGTCTGTGTAGGAATTTGTTAAAGGAAATATCCCCAGCAGAAAAAAAAACGGTAGGGTTTTCAAAAGTGCTCAGCATTGGCCTAATTTTGCTCCATTTGAAGTCCTTTTGTGCTTCAGAATTCCAGGCTGCAGGTTCGGAAAAGGCAACTTTCCTTACATAGTTGCTAAAGATAACACCACGACATATTATCAGAACAGAAACAATTAAAAAAATCTAATTTAAGTTGTACCATTCATTCCATTGGCATGGAAAATGGCAACAAAAATTATTAGAAGTAGGGAATGGCTGCCATATGAGAGATTAAGAAGACTGGAACTTTTCAGATTGAAAAAGAGACCACTAAGGGGGGATAGAATAGAAGTCTATAACTGGTGTGGAGAAAGTAAATAAGGAAGTGTTATTTTCTCCTTCTCATAACACAACAACAAGGGGTCACCAAATGAAACTAAGAGGCAGCAGGTTTAAAACAAGCCAAAGGGAGTATTTCTTCACACAACACACAGTCAACTTGTACAACGCTTTGCCAGAGGATGTGGTGAAGGCTGAGTCTATAACAGGGTTCAAAAAAGAACTAGATAAATACAGGGAGGATAGATCCATCAATGGCTATTTGCCAGAAGATGCTGTCCCTATCTTCTGTTTGTCAGAAGCTGGAAATGAAATTCACTTGTTGATTACCAGTTGTGTTCATTCCTTCTGAAGCGTCTGGCATTGGCCACTGCTGGAAGATAGGATACTGGGTGAGATGGACCTTTGGTATGATCCAGTGTGGCCGTTCTTATGTTTGCACTTAATAATGTATTCATCTCAGACCCTGAAAAGAGACTAAGCAGTTCCACTTTTTGTTTGTTGTCATTTTCTGGCCAATTTCTCTCTAGAGAAATTTCACCCAAAATTCAAACTCACTTCAAATGTTTGCAGAGAGTGTAGGCCAACTCCAGACAGCCTGGGCTATATTTACTAAAGTGTTTTCAAAACCACTTTCAGCATCTTGGAAACAAAAGGGAGGGTGGAATTCTGAAGGAAATCCCCATGTGCATATTTGTCCCAAATTGTATAAACTTTTACTGTTTTAAGGCTAAACACATTTTAAGATAACCAGATCTATTCCCCTAGATTCTTTCCTGAAATGTGTCCTAGGGATGGGATTTGGTAGAGGGCAGGCAAACATTACTTTGTTTTCTCTGATGTCCTGACCAAACTCCAAATCAAAAAGCATATATTTCTGGGTTTTTAAAAGGGATTGGTGGGAATGGTGCTCATAATGGAGGGAAGATTTTTTTTGACCACTTATCTGTGCTTACAATAATTTGGTTTTGTGTTTTTCATTATTTTGGCAGTCTCTTCCTCCATCTTAAAGCCTTTCAACTTCCAGATTACCACCCAGCCTGGTTTCATCTATGGCTTTCTGCATATATCACAGGGCATGTGAAAAGCCAGGTTTAGAACTATATCCAGAATTGCAGGGCGAAGAAGGAAGATCTCAAGCCTTTATTACTTCTAGCTTCAGAACAAATTAGATGTATCTTCCAAAATATTACCAGTCATTACCACTTGAAGAACTGCCTTACCTAGACAATGAATTTCCTAAGTGCTGGCCCTAGAACATCTCATTACCCTCCTCAAATTAGCAGGTTAAAAGTGAAGCACCCCCTAATCTGTTACTTCTCTTATTTGCCCAGCTGATGCAAAATCTCAGACTCAGAGTTGTTTTTTTCTTCAGAAATGGAAGCTTTATTTTCAATAGGCATCCTTACTCCTGCTAGCATGGTGAATGGGGAGCTAATTTATGAGCCAATCTTCAACAGCCAATTAGTACTGCACCCTTATTAGGCTCCTGCTGCCAGTGGGACTTTTCGTATTGGTTGAGTTCAGATATTTTTTTCTTGTAGCTTCTTTAAATTGGTTGAAATGAATAGTACAGAAAACTTCATAACACTGAATGGACCCACATAGTCTCCAAATGACACCTCCGTATTGACATTTACATTGGTCAAAATCTATGTGTACTAGAGTAAAGGGGAGGGCGGGAAGGGAAATGGTAACACTCAAGGAGGGGTGTAATTATAATTCTGAGTTCCTTCCACAATGGCTATGCTTCTCTTCCAAAGCTGGTTAGATAGAAGATATTAACAATATTTTAATTTAGACTGTCATCATTATGTTTCAGGGTCAACACCAGCTTGACTTTTATGGGTCAGTTAACACTTTTCTGTTGTTTCTCTCTGCAGACTCAGTCAGGCTGTCCTGCATATGGGGGGTGGGGGTGGGGGTGAGGGAGTTACATTGAGAAAATTTTCTTTTTATTCCTTTAAATCTTTCTTTCTTTCTTTCTTTCTTTCTTGTAACATAAGCGGATGGAACTGCTAGTGAAAGGCTGGTTAGTATCAGTTTAATCTGGATCTGGCCCCTGGATCTGCAATCTAGTGATACTGTGCTGAAAATAAATAGTCTGACAAGGATGAGTCACTTGGAATTCAGTGAATGGAGGGCTTGCAGGATCAGACACTGGAATTTAAAATTGTAATAGACCTTTCTAGCTTTGGAATTACATATATATGAACTATTTGTATAACATGGTGTAATGACACTATTTTGTTTTGTTTTGTTTTTTTAAAGTTAATGTTTTAAAAATGAACAAGATACTGAAATGTAAAAATTCCCTCCTTGAAATACTTGTTATGTTTTTTCACACATGTCATCCCTGAATAACTGGAAATTACACTCTGAATATTTATTTGGCAACTCATTAAAATAATCATAATGCCTTTTCTTATGTCATGCAGCCAATACGTAGGAGACCCATTAACTTTCTTTTCTACCTAGGTACACATGAGTCCCTAATTTGCTATCATCATGCTATGACACCTGAGCACCTCCCAAGACTTTGCCGGGTTTCAGATTACTATATTCATGCCATATTATGACTTTCAAATCTTTGCAGGTTTAAATGCAGAACTGCTCAAATAAATATCATGAGAATGTTTATCACGGAAAAGTGTATTTTTTAGCATTCCCCTCTCCTTCAGACAAAGCCGAATCCATCACATTCAACTCCACCAAACAAATTTACTTTGGAACTGAGGCCTGACATACAACAGTTACCTCCTGGGCTGTTCCTCTCAAAGTTGATCAGCTGAAAATAAGGGGTTATAATGGAAACTTGTAACAGCAGTAGTCACTACTAGGTCCTATTAAGATTTGTTTAACCAGTTTTTTTTCTTTCTTGTATTTCTTCTTTTTTTCCCTTTAATAAAGCTTGGAATTTAGATAAACTCCTCTTTGGGAGAATAAGGGGGATACAAATGATCCAAAATCCTACTGAGGCATTGCCTTCATACATCAGCCTCCCAAAGTCGTTGACAAAATTTTGGTGGCAAAGGTTGAGGGGCAAGGTGGAGGAAAATATAAGAGAGGAACAACATGGCTTTAGGAAGGGGAAGAGTACTATAGGTCCAATATTTTTAGTAACAGAAGTGTGAAAGAAGGATAAATGGAGGGCATAACTGCTGTGTAGTGATCCAGAGAAAGCATGCAAATTGGTTCTGTGGGAGCCAGTGCTTGGAATATTGAGATGGATGAGGGGGGACTGCAAAAAGTGGAGTTGATAGTGGCATAGTATTGAGGTCCAAAAGCGAAGGTGGTAACAATACATGGAATATAAGAGTTCTGAGGTGGTGGTGGGAATGAGAAAAAACTGTGCTGAGTCCATTTCTCTTCTAGTTATGGAGGTAATTAATACGAGAATGAAGCCCATGGACATACAGAGAAAACCCATGTATGCTGATAAGCTGGCCTCTTGGTTTGTGACTTGGCTAGCTCAGTTGGTAGAGAATCAAACTTTTAACCTGAGGGTCAAGGGTTCAAGTCCCTTGTCAGGTAGATGAGCCTTTGTCTCCTTTTCTTCCCTGGGCCATCCATGTCCTCTGCATGTTACTTTTTTGTGGTGAAGGCTAGGACTTTAACAGGGTTCAAAAAAGAGCTAGATAGATTCACGGAGGTTAGGTCCATCAATGGCTGTTAGCCAGGATGGGTAGGAATGGTATCCCTAGCCTCTGTTTCTCCGGAGGTGGGTGACGGGAGGGATCACATGAGGTTTACCTGTTGTGTTCCTTCCCTCTGGGACAGTGGTCTCCAACCTTTTTAAGCACGAGATCACTTTTTGAATTTAAGAGCAATCGAAGATCTACCTCACACCCAAATGCCCTTTTTCTTTGTGCCCCTTCTCCCAGGCCCCGTCCCTGCTCACTCTGTCCTCCCTTCTCCCTGCCCCCATCCTCCCTCACTTTCACCAGGCTGGGGCTGAGGGTTGGGGTGCAGACTCTGGCCTTGGATTAAGGGATCTGGAGTGAGAGAGGGGCTCTGAGCTTGGGGCAGGCAGTTGGGGTGCAGGAGGGATTCTAGGTGCAGGCTCTGGGAGGCTGTTGGGATGCAGAGGTGCTCAGAGCTAAGGCAAGGACTTGGGGTGCAGGAGGGGTTTCATGACTGGGGTAGGGTTTCGGGATGTGGGCTCTGGCTGGGCCCTGCTGACCTCAGGTGGCTCCTACGTGGTGGTGCAGTGGGGCTAAGGCAGGCTCACCTCTGCCCTGGCCCTGCACCACTCCCAAAAGCAGCCAGCAAACTCGCTCCACCCCAAGCCCTGTTGTGTCCCCTCTCTGCTCTGTGGAGATGGGATACAGAGTGGGAGGGGGGGCACCCTGACATCAGCACCCTTCTCTCCCTCCCCTGCCCAGCAAGCAGGAGGCTTCTGAAGGGACAGCTCCAAGGCAGAGGGCAGGAAATGTGCAGCAGTGTGGGGAGAGGCCGCTGAGGTGCTGGCACTTGATAGCCTCTTGGCCAAACCAGTCAGGATCACCTGTCAGAGGCTCCAAGATCTACCAGGAGATCCCAATCTACTGGTTGGTGACCACTGCTCTGGGGCATCTGGTATTGGCCACTATCGACAGACAGGATACTGGGCTGGATGGACCATTGGTCTGACCCAGTATGGCCGTTCTTATGTTCTTACAGTAAAGAGGATTTGGTAAGTATGGTATTAGTGTAAGCAGCTGTGTTTCAAGATTGTAGTTGGAAGGTAAACACAAAGAAAATTGAAGTTATATACAAATAGGGAGGGTGGAAGAAGAATTTTTGATTGACGTTTCAGGTGAGAGGATGAAGAAGAAGAAATAATTTGTGTGCTCGGGAAATATACTTAGTACCATTGGAGAGAAATCTGGGTGGCAGTGAAAAAGGTGACAGGAGTACTATGGGACTGGCAATTAAGTAACAAACTTAAAGGCAAAGTGCGTTGTCCCTTCCAGCTCTCTCATTGGGAAGTGGTGGGTTTTACAGAGATGGAAGAAAATACAAGTTGTGAAGATACAAGTACTAACAAATAATACACTGCAGGCAAGTAGATAAAGTGCAAATGAATGAAATTAGGGGGAAGATTAATTTGGGGCTTTCAATGATAGATTGGTGAGAAAATGTTTGAAGTGGGCTGGACATGTGATAAAAATGGGAGAACGACTAGCACAAAACACACAGGAGGAAGAGAACAGGAAGAAGATGTAGGAGATGGAGTATACATGGAAAAGCCTCTCGCAGGAGCAGTTTGAAGAGAAAAGGACCAGAAATCCAAGACCTGTGAGCATGACAGGAAGGAGTGGCAAAGAATTGTGGGCACCTCTAACACTGTGAAAATGGAAAGGAGGGGAGAAATGAAGTGATTTAGACAAACACTTGAGTGGTCATCAGAAACATGGTTTGTGGTCATTAAGCCTGATACAACTGGAAATAAGACAAGTCATTCCCCCCTCCTCCTTCCCTGTGTGTGTGTGTGTGTGTGTGTGTGTGTGTGTGTGTGTGTGTGTGTGTGTGTGTGTGTGAGAGAGAGATACCTATGGAGACATATACAACACTCAACCAGTATATAACTTTTCTAAAATATGTGAAAAGGACAAGAAAAATTACATATGCGAGTGCTAACTTGTTCATCTTTAAGTATTAAAAGGCCATTCTGCCACACTTATTCACATTGAATAATACCAAACGTTTCAGTGATTTCAGTAGGGCTACTTATGGAGTACTCCTCAATAAGTTTGTTTCTATCCCACCTTGTGCCATATGTAATCATTTACAATTGTGTAGAGTGGAGGTAAAAGACCGTCATTTGGCTTACATATTATTGTACACCCACTTTGCACAGGTCTAAATAATTACACAATTTGCAAGGTGGTGGAAAATCAGGTCCAGGTGAGTAAAGGTGACAGAATTGGGCACCACTGATTACTTTTCACCAAAGTCCCATGCAATAAAGAAGCATGTATTATAAGTCCCAGTTCAGGGATGAGAAAATTGAAGACAGACAATTTAAATGAGTAGCCCAAGATCGCAGCATATATCACTGTTGGATCTGCAACTAAAACACCGGCTTTCTTAGCTTTTGGTGTCAGATACTTTCACCCTCTCAAGGTTATGACTTGTGGAAAGATCTTACACTTAAATAGACAACACTTGACTGACACAGTACAATAGTTTGAAGATGAGCAGGCTGCTTTCTCTTACTCCGTCCTTCATCAATTTTCTTCTTTGCCTGCACTATCCAGCTCTGGAGGATAAAGACCTACTGCACAGAAGCCACTAATTTAGTTTCTGTGAATAAGGAAATAAATCTGGATGTGAAATGCTGGTGCAATTTAGACAAGATGCACACAGAGGTTTGGTGACTAGTCTTAATTAGGCCATCTTTGTTTACATTTGATGTTTATCAGCTAATTGGCATGGCAAGGTGTGAGTCACACAGCTTCCCTCTGGCATGAAATCAGTTTGTAGGAGAAAAACTGGGAGAACAAATGATCCCAATTATAAGAAAACACACTGTGCTAATTATCATCCCACGAAGGATGGATCCTCCCAGCACCAATCTTTCTTGCTTCCCCTCCTTTCACTCACAGTCCCTGCAAGCTAGGCCTGCAGGCATAGTTCCCCCTGGCTACAGGTATTTCTCAGCGTTGTGTGGGGATCTCCACAGTTCCCCTTTGCTGTGGCTGGAGCAAAGGGAATGCTTTCTGATCATGCATGTGGTGCCATGGAGCAGTTCTTCAGAGGGTAGGCAGTTTTTACACCATTGCCTTTCTTTGTTTTATTTTGGTTTGGATTGCAGTGCAGCAACAACACCCACCCACACACACGCACACACACACACACAGATTCTTCACATAGTTAAATATTTGAATGCCTGTCAAAATCAAAGCATCAATATTTACTGTGTGGGTCCTCATAGCTTTACGGCTTGTATTAATTAAAAATAACACCAAAACAGCTTTGGTTTATTCCCCCCCCCCTTTCTATTTTTTTTTTAGACCAGCTGTAACTTGGCCTCTTTCCTAGTCTATCCTTGTTCTATTTCTTGGCACTTTCTTTCCATATATTTGTATGTGTGTGTGTTGGGGGTGGGGAGTTGGATCTTTTGCCCCTGCACCCTTTTAAGCATTATCTCTATACACCGAGGGTCCTATGCGCAGGAATGTTTTTTGGCTGCCCTTGAGTTGAATGATGATCCTGGACCCTTGGAAAAGCCACAAAGCTCAATGCTCTCTGTCTCTCTGTGTTTCTCTTGTGTTCCCTTCTTAGTAGGGGTAACAGATGGCTGAGGCTTTCACCAACAGTCCTGAACACATTGTCAATCCCAACTGAAAGTGAAATATTCAGTGGCATTTAAATTAAATAGACTCTAATGCTTCAGTAATATTAATTACGTTTTCATTCATCCCTGCCCTAATAAATCAACACATAAAGATAGGATGATCCTGTGGCTGGCAGCAAAGCAGGGCCATTCTGCCCTTTGTAAGGTTATGCACACAATGCCCCCATTCTTATAGGGACATGATGGCCCCTTCGAACATCTGTGCTCAGCACCACTTGAGGAGAAGCCAAAGTGGTAACATTTCGACTTTTCTTGTTCAATTTGTCCATGCGACAGGGCTTGATTCCACAAGAACTTCCAAGGAAAACTGTAAAATCGCATCAAGCTGGTGAAAACTTTTTGCCATTTCTTTCACGGGGCTACAGATTTATTTTAACAGCCCTAAAACTAAGGCCAACAGCAAGTCTTCCATTCTCTTAGCAGAATGTGTTACCCTAGCATCAACCTTTCAAAGGTGAAGGGGAGGGGGGAGTGCTTGAAGTATTTGAAAAACTCACAATGTTGAGTTGAATTTCAGTATTTGGGGAGGCCGCACATTTTTTGTGCATGTCACAGGGGAAATAGACTCCGTACTTCACCACCAAGAGTCCTCCCCCCCCCCCTTCACTCCTATACATATGTAAAAGGAGGCTAATAAAATGGTTGAATAAAAGATCACTGCCAGTAAATCTTCAGGAGACAAAAACATCTACTTGTGATGCTTCAAAGCTGCCCAGAGCTACCAGTTTACCCCAAAAGTCGCAACTCAATGCCTCTGATTGGAAAATAAAAAGCCCTGCACATAAAAACTTCACTCCAATTGTTATGCAGTGAATGCAGCGTTTACATACAACAGCTTTACTTGACCAAATTACTCCCCAGCACACAAATGAAAACCTCTTCAGCTACATAGTTTGGTTCAAGCTGGAAAGTCCAGCTTGATAGGGTTGGTAATGTTAAAAAAATAATAACATGGCCCCCCAGAAAATGCCATAGCACATATGCACATTACGGAAAGCAGGAAAAAACCAGAACTGCTTGACGGGACAGTGGGAAAATGTGATTAGGTAATAACCTTAATCAAATAGTGTACGGAAATCAACTCTTTTCCTAAAATAACTTGATTTCTCTTTGCATATAAGTCAAAGGGTTGATGCTGAGGTTACTTTAAGATAACAGTTGCAAAGATGTTCACAGTGTGACACATGGTTGGAATTTGGAAAGCACACAGTGACAGGTCCAATACTACATTCCTTGCAAAGTTAAAACTCCTATTAATGTTCAAGGGGCTTGGTTCCGCACTGCCTTGCTCCGTGTGTGGTCACACATGTGGGAAGCAAGTGTGGGGCCCCACCAGATCACGGTGGTTGTGGCCTGGGCCCACTTTCCATTCATTTTATAAGGGTGCAATGCAACACCGCCAAGGTGCAAGGCAGAGAAGAATCAGGTCAATTGATTTAAGCTTCAGTACAAGGAACATATTGTATGAGGTTATCACCTCCATGGACGTGGAAACCTCCATTTTAGCCACCATGTGATGCTGTGAGAACTGGGATATCAGCAGATGAGGGTTAGAGGGAGAAGAAGAAAAAGAAAGGGTTAGAAAACATTTAATATGAGAAAGGATTTTTTTAACCTCCTCCCTACTCATTTATTAGATCCTTTTACTTGAAACATCTCTTCACACCAGGCGGATATATAGAACACATCACAAATAAAACAGAAGTTAGAAGCTTTCCTGAGTCGAATAATGCTGAGCCAATCCAGGGTGTGCAGTGGTGGGCTTTTGATGACCCTTCCATGTGTTAGTAGGGATAAGGCTTAATACAGGGGCTTTCACACTTTTTTCTCATGAGACAGTTGAAGAAAATTGCTTATGCCCATGTTCCAACATAATTGGACCAGAGTGGGGGCTCCAGGATGGGAGCTTTGATGTGTAGAAGGGGGCTCCGGCTTTGGGGGATCAGGGGAGAGACTTACCTTGAGCAGCTCCTGGTCAGCAGTGCAGTGGGGGTGCCAAGGCAGACTTCCTGCCTCTCCTGGCACCACGGACCACGGTGAGCCCCGGAAGCAGCCAGCAGCTGATTTCCAGCCAATGGGAGTGTGGAGTTAGTGTTCGGGGCAGTGTGTGGAGCCCTGCATGCTCTCTCCCCTCCCCACCTAGGAGACCCCCTGCTCTGCCTCTCTCAGGCACTGCACGGACGTGCCAGCCACTTCCAGGAGCACAATTCCCACAGGGATAATGACTCCAGCCACGGCAGGGTAGGCATGTTAGAACTCACTGCCCAAAGAATTACAGTTAAGCGTAAGAGAGAAATGAAAGTTATGAAATGCACCGACCAGTCAAACACCAAAACTAACCCACTTTCAAGCAGTAAAAATAGTAACAACAACCCCCCATGTACGTGTTGGGTCGGGAGATGAGAGGGAAGGACAGTGTGTGTTTGAGAGAATGCCAGAGAGACACACACTGTGTGAGTGACAGAGATTTGCATTGCCAAGCTCTCTCCATCCCCTTCTGTGAGGGGATGGGGTACAGGAGTGTGGGGGGTGAAGACACACCCAAATATCAGTGCCCCCCTTCTGCCTCACACACCCTGCACAGCAAGCAGGAGCCTCCCAGGGGGGCAGCTGCAAGGCAGAGGGCAGGCGCAGCATGACAGTGGGTGGAGGGGCAACTGAAGTGCCAGCACTTGATGGCTTCCCTGCCAAACCAGTCAGGGTCACCTGTCAGAGGCTCCAAGATCCCCATCTACTGGTTAGTGACCACTGTTCTAGGGTCACAGGGAAGTGGCCCAGGGAATACTGAGGGCAATTAAGGGGAGTGAAGGGAGGTCAGGGCAAAGCTGCTGCTATAGGATCCTTGGTTTGGGGTCCAGAGTAGTGGGTGGGCCTGGCTCCCCTCCGCCCCCCCTTACATTGCACCTGTCCACACTGGAGTGTGCCTATGCAGACTGCAGCTTGCCCCTGAGGTATGGGGCTAGACTTTGTGGTGGCACTGGGCCATGGGGGCAGGTGGAAGTATTGAGGACTGCAGCGATCCCCAGAAGGGGGTGAGACTGGAGTGGTGGGCAGTGTCCAGAAGATGACACAGCAGCCCAGGGAGCGATGCAGGTGCACGGAGACAGGTGGAGCACAGAATGATGACAGGAGAGACGACAGCCAGCAGGTGGAGCACTCCAACAAACTGAGCTAAGTCCTGAGGTGACCCATAGCAGGTGCCATGGTGGTGACTTGACTCCCTGGAGGGCTATTAAAACATCATGTTTTGCAGACAGAGCACAAGAAATTCTGGATAGGAGCCCTTTTATTTTCCAAACTAAATAAGAAATTAGGATAATCCTGCAGGGGCAGTATCTCTCCCCTCATTTCATGTTTTTCACTTATTATTTCTGCGCTGAGAAGAGTGTAGTCTAGTGGTTGAGGTGCGGGAGTGGGACAAAGATGCTTGAGTTCTACCCTCAGGGCTGACAGTACATATCCTTGACCATGTGGTGTAACTTTAGTTCCCCGGCTATAAAATGACAGTGCCAGTACTCATTGACCTGCACTATAGGCTCGTTGGAATCAATATGATGTCTGCAAAGCCCTTTGAACAGTGCGGTGCTGTACTCATACTAATTATTAACACCACTCATCTTTCAGTTTGGTCTGATGATTAAGAGAGAAACTGGCGCAAGGGGCTAAATGAAGTTGTGTGTTATGCAAAAACAAATTCTAAACTTTTCCCTTCCTTAGAAAATACCCAGTGCCAGATCCGAGTTAAAGTGAACGAATGTCACAAGTAAATTTTGCATTATTGTACGCAATGAGCATGTGATCCGCAAGGATGCATGTTTGAAACTAGTTGGTGTCTGGGTTGGGGGGAATGGCTCAGAAGAATTGTGGCATTAGAGGTTGCTCCTCCTTTCTTTTCTCCTTTCTCCTTTTCCCCTTTCATCTTTCCTTTGCTCTTTCAGTTTCCTCTTCTCCCTTTGTTGCTGCTGCCCCATGAGTGGGATGTTTTTGTTGTGGGAAGCAAGTCACCCCTTGAATAGCTCTCACACTGCTGAATGGTGGGCTTGATTTGTGACATCCCAGTGACACTGTGCATGGGGGAAGGGTATAAAAGTTAAACAGCAGGTGCTTACCTGTGAACATTTCTATAAATTATTGAAAGTCATAATAGAGACATTGGTTTGGTAATGAGTTTCCCTCCTGAGAGAGAGCAAAATCTTACCAGTGCATATCAATTAATGGACATCTGGAATGCCCAGTAATAAACAAAACCCGGCAGTGACACTAGCTTCTCTTCCATTTGAAACTCATGCCAAATGGTCCCTCTAGTGACAGAGAACTTGATTCACCAACTCAAGGCATAACAATATTCCTTAAAAAGGGGAAGGGAGCCACACTTCCCCCTGATCCTCCGCCTCCAGTTTTAAGGATGTGCCAGGTCACGGCTACACACTTACATTGGCTCAGGAATCAGCGTACAATTCTTGGGCTACTCTGGAGTCTGCCTGGCAGTCTCAACTTTCATTTCTTGTACAGATTTATTGCATTCGACAGGGTGGCCCAGATTCTCTGCTGTACGAAGCTTCTGCTTGTCACAGCAGAGTGAGGGGTCGGTCTGGGAGTGGGTTATGGCTCTCTGAGTCTCATACGTCAGAGCAGCTGGGGACAGAGGGACTGTTTTACCTTCTGCCAGCTGACTAGATCTCTCAGGGGCCATATGCCAAGTGGAGTGTGCTGTTCTCTGGCCACCCCCCCACTCTGCCCCTTATGTTATGGGGACATTTTGGTGCAGGAGTTAACTATATTGCTCTGAGAGCTTTCTTACACCCCTGGAAGGCTCCTCTCAGCAGATCTGGCTGCTCTCTGGCTCCATTGCACTTTTCAGGTAGTGCAAAGGGTACTGGAAAGTAACTACAACTCTAGCTTGGTGTTTATGCACTACACAGGTGGGTTAGCAGGTTAATGTATAAATGAAGTTGGGAGACAACCTTTATCCACTGCATAGATTGAACAGACAAGAATGTTTGCAAGGGTAACCTATTTTAATGTGTTCATACATCACTGTCTCAAATCTTTTGATATAAAGGCTAGAAAGCATTTTAAATACACCATACTTAGGGTATGTCTACACTGCAAGGCTATTTTGGGATACCAGAGGTATCCCGAAATAGCTACCCCGCGTCTTTCAGATGCGTCCGCTATTGCAAAACGTAGTGGACCCGCTATTTCGGCATCCCTGTAAACCTCGTTGCACAAGGGATAAGGGATATCACGAAATAGTGTGTTATTTCAAAATTTGGCACTGTGTGGACACGCCACATTTTGAAATAGGCTATTTCGAAATAGAACCGAAATAAGATATGCAACGTGCGTAGCACAAATTGCATATCTTATTTAGAGAGAAGGGTGCAGAGTAGATGCACCCTAAGTATTGAAAAGTTGAAGGGGAGAGTGGTCACATGGTCAGACTAACACAATGGGTGTCTGTCTTTCTCTAGTGGCTAGACCATTTATAAAATGTTACGAGTCTATGATTCCCTATTGGCTAATGGAGCCAGGCTTTTAGCTCAGACTGTAGAGACTTGTGCTTTTTAGGTTTTAGGTCCAGAGATTCTGTGTTCTATCATCACAAGCAACCCAACCAGGGACGTTGTTACACCGGTCCAGGTGCCCTGCAGCTCCTCCTCCACGTGCCCACGGGAGCTTCCCTGCACCTCTCCTCAGACAGAAGTGGGAGAAGCTTAGCAAGAGGCACAGGCTGAGCCCTTTATGCAAATAGTCAGTTAATCTCTAAACCAATAGAGGCAATGCTGCCTTAGCTCATGTAAATGATTGGCAGGAACTCCAGCAGGTGATGTTTGGGTTGTGGTCACATTCCCGGGAAAGCTGGTGATGAGTCATTGCTTGTCAGGCTCTCTTTTTCCATTGATACCATCCAGGAGGTGCAGCCTACGTCACCTCTTCCTTCCATCCACTAACAGGCTCCATGCACCAGGGTCTACCTCAAATGTTTGCTGTTTCCTGTGATAAGACTCCTCCTTTTCCTCCTTCTCATCTCTCTGTTTCTCTCAGTACTTAGAATCATAGAATCATAGAGCTGGAAGAGACCTCAGGAGGTCATTGAGTCCAGACCCCTGCCCAAGGCAGGACCAATCTCAGCTTATCAGGTTTTTTCTCTCTCCCTACTTATTTGCATCATTGCAGCCTCTCTTAACTCCTCCCACTGCATTCCCGTTTTCTGGTGTGGAGAGCAGAGAGCATCTCTGCTAGGAGCATGGCACATTTGCACCAGGCCCTGCCAGCTAACTTCAGGCTTCCTAGCTATTCTGCCTTTTGCAAAGGTGCCTGAAGTTTGTACCATTCAATGTGTGCCTGAGAAGAAGTGTACTTCATGGAGGACAGCTGTGGATTCTGATGGCCTGCACATGGAGTGCTTCTAACATCCACCATCTTCCCTTGCTGAAGCAAGAAACTCCTGCCAGCCTGCTAACATGGCAGAAAGGACTGGAAATCCATTTGAGTCCTTTGGGAGAGGGTCTCTAGTTGGACCGTGTTTCACTTTGTGAAAAGTCCTCTCTAAGCCTTTCTCCCATTCGAAATGAACCTGGGACGTTCAGAACATGTCCAGTCACTGTCTGGAAAAAATCCTTTATGGATCACATGCAGTGTGCTATACAAGAGCCAAGACACTAGGAATGATTATTGATACTAAAAAAATGCCCAGAGCTGCTCCCCAGCAGGACTGGGCTCCCATTGTCTCCTAAACTGCACAAACACCTAGCAAGAAATAGCCTCTGCACTGTGAAGCTTGCACCCTGAATAGATGAGCCAGAGTGGAAACAGACACAGAGGAATGAATCTTGGCCAGGATCTTGGCAAGTCACAGCAGGTCAGGTCTAGAGCCAACCAAGTGTGCTATCCCCTAGACCCTGCTGCCTCTCCAAAGGTTTTGATAGTAACCATTCTTCTGGCTAAACCAATAGGAACCCCTGGTCATTTCTGGCTTTTTTTTTTTGGTCTAAAGTTTTGTTCAATAGTGGAAGGGGGGTTTTTAATTCAATAATCTCTTCCTACAGATTACTTTTTAATTCTGATCAATAGATTCCACGGCCCAGCAGGATTACGGACAAGGAGCTATTCTTAGCAGATGTCTCCTCTTTTTGGTTCTGCATCTTGAACCATACAGAATTAGCCTTGTGTGTGACTACAAAACCTGGGGCAGAAATTCCATTGGTTTTAATAAATGCAGTGTTGTTCCCTGCCACTGTAAAAACCAAAGTTCGTTTCTTCCGCCAGCACGGAAGAAGGAAAACCATTTTGACTAAAATGAAAGAAACGATAACATTACGCAACTACGTTTTTTGAGGATTGTTATTTGATGACAGTACCCACAGGGATACCAGCTAACGTTAAACTGAGATCGTGTCAATATTTCATCACAAATCACTTGCAATGTATTATGGAACAACAGAAGAATAGGTGGCAAGTTATCTGAGAAACGGTTCATGAAGAATCACTTGAATTTAGCTCAAGATGTTCATTTGTTAGCATAGCATAGAATCATAGAATCATAGAATACTAGGACTGGAAGGGACTTCGAGAGGTCATCGAGTCCAGTCCCCAGCCCTCATGGCAGGACCAAATACTGTCTAGACCATCTCTGATAGACATTTATTTAACCTATTCTTAAATATCTCCAGAGATGGGGATTCCACAACCTCCCTGGGCAATTTATTCCAGTGTTTGACTACCCTGACAGTTAGGAACATAAGAACATAAGAACATAAGAACGGCCGTACTGGGTCAGACCAAAGGTCCATCTAGCCCAGTAGCCTCTCTGCCGACAGTGGCCAGCACCAGGTGCCCCAGAGAGGGTGGACCGAAGACAATGATCAAGCGATTTGTCTCCTGCCATCCCTCTCCAGCCTCTGACAAACAGAGGCCAAGGACACCATTTTATCCCCTGGCTAATAGCCTTTTATGGACCTAACCTCCATGAAATTATCTAGCTTCTCTTTAAACTCTATTATAGTCCTAGCCTTCACAGCCTCCTCTGGCAAGGAGTTCCACAGGCTGACTACGCTGTGTGAAGAAGAACTTTCTTTTATTAGTTTTAAACCTGCTACCCATTAATTTCATTTGGTGTCCTCTAGTTCTTCTATTTAGGGAACTAATAAATAACTTTTCTTTATCAGCCCTCTCCACACCACTCATGATTTTATATATACTCTATCATATCCCCCTCAGTCTCCTCTTTTCTAAACTGAAAAGTCCCAGTCGCTTTAACCTCTCCTCATATGGGACCCGTTCCAAACCCCTAATCATTTTAGTTGCCCTTTTCTGAACCCTTTCCAAGGCCAAAATATCTTTTTGAGGTGAGAGACCACATCTGTACACAGTATTCAAGATGTGGGCGTACCATAGTTTTATACAGGGCAGTAAGATATTCTGTGTCTTATTTTCTATCCCTTTCTTAATAATTCCTAGCATCCTATTTGCCTTTTTGACCGCTGCACATGTGTGGAAGTTTTCAGAGAACTGTCACGATAACTCCAAGATCTCTTTCCTGATTTGTCGTAGCCAAATTAGCCCCCATCATACTGTACATATAGTTAGGGTTATTTTTCCCGATGTGCATTACTTTACACTTATCCACATTAAATTTCATTTGCCATTTTGTTGCCCAATCACTCAGTTTGGTGAGATCTTCTTGGAGTCCCTCACAGTCTGCTTCTGTCTTGACTATCCTAAACAGTTTGGTATCATCTGCAAACTTTACCACCTCACTGCTTACCCCTTTCTCCAGATCATTTATGAATAAGTTGAACAGGATTGGTCCTAGGACTGACCCTTGGGGACACCACTAGTTACCCCTCTCCATTCTGAAAATTTACCATTTATTCCTACCCTTTGTTTCCTGTCTTTTAACCAGTTCTCAATCCAAGAAAGGACCTTCCCTCTTATCCCATGGCCATGTAATTTACACAAGAGCCTTTGGTGAGGACCTTGTCAAAACTTTCTGAAAATCTAAGTATACTATATCTACTGGATCCCCCTTGTCCGCATGTTTGTTAACCCCTTCAAAAAACTCTAATAGATTAGTAAAACAGGAGTTCCCTTTACAGAAACCATGTTGACTTTTGTCCAACAAATTATGTTCTTCTACATGCGTCACAATTTTATTCTTTACTATTACTATTGTTTCGACTAATTTGCCCGGTACTGAAGTTAGACTTACCGGTCTGTAATTGCCCGGATCGCCTCTAGAGCCCTTTTTAAATATTGGTGTCACGTTGGCTACCTTCCAGTCATTAGGTACGGAAGCCGATTTAAGGGATAGGTTACAAACCACAGATAATAGTTCAGCAATTTCCCATTTGAGTTCTTTTAGAACCCTTGGATGAATGCCATCTGGTCCCGGAGATTTGTTAACATTAAGTTTTTCTATTTGTTCCAAAACCCCCTCTAATGACACTTCAATCCAGGACAGTTCCTCAGATTCATCACCCACAAAGGACGGTGCAGATTAGGAACTTTTTCCTAATGTCCAACCTAAACCTTGCTGCAGTTTAAGCCCATTGCTTCTTGTTCTATTCTCAGAGGTCAAGATGAACAAGTTTTCTCCCTCCTCCTTATGACACCCTTTTAGATACCCGAAGACGGCTATCATGTCCCCCCTCAGTCTTCTCTTTTCTAAACTAAACAAACCCAATTCTTTCAGCCTTCCTTCATAGGTCATGTTCTCTAGACCTTTAATCATTCTTGTTGCTCTTCTCTGGACCCTCTCCAATTTCTCCACCTCTTTCTTGAAATGAGGTGCCCAGAACTGGACACAATACTCCAACTGAGGCCTAACCAATGCAGAGTAGAGCGGAAGAATGACTTCTTGTGTCTTGCTTACAACACACCTGTTAATGCATCCCAGAATCATGTTTGCTTTTTTTGCAACAGCATCACACTGCTGACTCATCTTCAGCTTGTGGTCCACTATAACTCCTAGATCCCTTTCTGCCATACTCCTTCCTAGACAGTTGCTTCCCATTCTGTATGTGTGAAACTGATTGTTCCTTCCTAAGTGGAACACTTTACATTTGTCTTTATTAAACTTCATCCTGTTTACCTCAGACCATTTCTCCAATTTGTCCAGATCATGTTGAATTATGACCCTATCCTCCAGAGCAGTCGCAACCCCTCCCAGCTTGGTATCATCTGGAAACTTAATAAGCGTACTTTCTATGCCAATATATAAATCGTTGATGAAGATATTGAACAGAGCTGGTCCCAAAACAGACCCCTGCGGAACCCCACTAGTTATACCTTTCCAGCAGGATTGTGAACCATTCATAACTACTCTCTGAGTACGGTTATCCAGCCAGTTATGCACCCACCTTATAGTAGCCCCATCTAAGTTGTATTTTCCTAGTTTATTGACAAGAATATCATGCGAGACCGTATCAAACGCCTTACTAAAGTCTAGGTATACCACATCCACCGTGTCTCCCTTATCCACAAGACTCGTTATCCTATCGAAGAAAGCTATCAGATTGGTTTGACATGATTTATTCTTTACAAATCCATGCTGGCTGTTCCCTATCACCTTGCCACCTTCCAAGTGTTTACAGATGATTTCCTTAATTACTTGCTCCATTATCTTCCCTGGCACAGAAGTTAAACTAACTGGTCTGTAGTTTCCTGGGTTGTTCTTATTTCCCTTTTTATAAATGGGCACTATATTTGCCCTTTTCCAGTCTTCTGGAATCGCTCCTGTCTCCCATTATTTTCCAAAGATGATAGCTAGAGGCTATCCTCCTCTATCAGCTCCTTGAGTATTCTAGGATGCATTTCGTCAGGCCCTGGTGACTTGCAGGCATCTAACTTTTCTAGGTGATTTTTAACTTGTTCTTTTTTTATTTTATCTTCTAAACCTACCCCCTTCCCACTAGCATTCACCATGTTAGTCATTCCTTCAGACTTCTCGGTCAACACCGAAACAAAGAAGTCATTAAGCATCTCTGCCATTTCCAAGTTTCCTGTTACTGTTTCTCCCTCCTCACTGAGCAGTGGGCCTACCCTGTCCTTGGTCTTCCTCTTGCTTCTAATGTATTTATAAAAAGTCTTCTTGTTTCCCTTTATTCCCATAGCTAGTTTGAGCTCATTTTGTGCCTTTGCCTTTCTAATTTTGCCCCTGCATTCCTGTGTTGTTTGCCTATATTCATCCTTTGTAACTTGTCCTACTTTCCATTTTTTATAGTACTCCTTTTTTATTTTTAGATCTTGCAAGATCTTGTGGTTAAGCCAAGGCGGTCTTTTGCCATATTTTCTATCTTTCTGACGCAGAGGAATAGCTTGCTTTTGGGCCCTTAACAATGTCCCTTTGAAAAACTGCCAACTCTCCTCTGTTGTTTTTCCCCTCAGTCTTGATTCCCATGGGACCTTACCTTATCATATCTTTCTATGATGCTCAAAATATTCTCCAGTTCAGTGATTACATGTGTGTTGGGGTTTACATATTCCACACCAGGCTGGAAGGGGTTAATACCACATTGGGGGCAGAGGAAGTCACCCCCCCACCTGTCCTGGCCATGCTTGAAGTGCAGTGCCAGTATAAAGGGAAGCATTCTGGGCTGGATTCTTGAGAGGAAGGACCTTTCTCCAGCTGAGAGCCAGCCATAGACATTGTCTGCAGAAGCTGGAGACCCTGAAATCCAAAATAAGCCTTCACAGCTGACGGAACACCTGGGACTGACCTGCACTGAGGAATCTGGAGATCCTGAGGACTGCCACACCCCCGCGGTATGGTAGGAAGTGACCCAGGGAGGTTGAGTATCTCTCGCCTGGGTGAGCTCAGCATGTTTCAGTGGGATTATCTGCTGATCCAGGGGCAGATGCTGTGCCACGGCCCGGGCTCTGGGTTGGGATCCAGTGGAGCAGGAAGGGCGTAGCCCTCCCCGACTTGGCCAGTTGGTGGTCTCTTTTAATACCGGCTGGTTGATCACACTGCCTTATTGTGAAGGGCTGCTACATTGACTCTGGCAATTAGTCTATGCTGCCCTGGACCCTGGGCAAGTGCCTTTGCCCTAGGCCTTGGACCGTGGGGCTACGTCTAGACGGCCCCCTCTTGCACAAGAAAATATGCAAATGAGGTGAAGCAGCGAATATTGCTGTGCGTCATTTGCATACTGAATGAGCTGCCATTTTTGCGCAAGGGGCTTTTGCGCAAGAGCCATTGTATTGCTTTTTTTCAGGAAGAACGGCTCTTGAGCAAGAGGGGTTTTCTTGCGCAAAAATGGTGGCTCATTAAGTATGCAAATGAGGCATGGCGATATTCACCGCTTTGCCTCATTTGCATATTTTCTTGTGCAAGAGGGGACAGTCTAGACGTAGCCTGGGCGTTTTGAGGTCTGAGGAGTACACCCCCCCACTACCCACCAACTAATGGGACAGAGCATACATACGTCACCACAACATGTATGCTCCCTAGTAAGGCTCTTTTCATTTAAAAGCAAAAAGAAATAACATTGTCTACTTTTTATGATTGAAGATTAAGGGCTCTAGTCTAACAGCTTCAGTCCTCACCACTGAGCCCTCTGGTACTATGTTTCCGAGCTTCCCCTATTGTCGAAGAACATGTCTGTGCAGACATGATTAATTTATCATTGCGCAAAACAAAGTTTATGAATTTTTAATATTTAATGTTTTTTGAATTTAATAATAAAATATTAAGACTGTATCTTACATAATTTTTTTAACTCTGACTTTTTTTTTTCCTCACTAGTCCTTTCTGTTTCTATTCTGAGATGTGCTGTCACATATTGAACTTAAAAATAATTTAGAGTGTATACTGGACTGTAAATACTTAATCACTATTCCAGTTTAACACAGGTACAAGGGCTACAATAAAATTAAGTGCTACAAGGGGTTGATCATATCCTCGGTCATAGCCTCAGCTGTATATATTGGCATAGTGCTGATGAAATCAAGGGAGTTATGCTGAGTTTCACCAACTGAGGATCTGGCTCATTATATTTAGTGACTACAAAAGACATGGATGGTTTCTTTTCTCTTAGAACGCTGTCAAACTCTTTACTTTCCATATTTAGCTTGGGTAGTGGCTATACCCTGCCCAAAACTTCTCTAAGGGTACATCTACACTGCAGTGCTATTTCAAGATATTTCTGGTATCCTGAAATAGCTATTCTACCTCTTTTGAACAAGCCTGTTATTTCAAAATATAAAGGGCTTGCTATTCCGACGTCCCCGTAAACCTCGGTCCACAAGGGTTAAGGAACATTTCAGAATAGCGGTTTATTTTGAAATTTGGTGCAGTGTAGACTGCGCCAAATTACAAAACAAGCTATTTTGAAATGAACTTGAAACAAGCTATGCAATTTGCGTAGCTCAAATTGCATAGCTTAGTTCAAGCTAAGGGTGCAGGTTAGACACACCCTCAGGTGCAGTGTAGATGCACGGGGAGGATGGGAGACCATTGATGGCACCCACAGCCCCATCCTGGCCCCTGACTACCAGACCTCGGACTATATAAATAGGAAGGGGTACTTTTCCATGGTGCTACAGGGCCTTGTGGACCAGTGGAGTCAAGTCATTGACATTAATGTCAGGTGGTTGGGGAAAGGTACCCTCATCTTCAGAAACTCTAGCCTCTTCCAGAAGATGCACATTTTTTTTCTCTGACCACACCATCAGGGTTGGGACATGGACATGCCTATGGGCATCGTGGGTGATGCAGCCTACCCCTTGCTCCCCTGGCCCCACCTGGACCCCAGCAAGGTCCACCTGGTCCACCTGGACCCCACCAAGGAACGGTTCAATGCCAGGCTCAACAGGTGCTGCATGGCGGTGGAGGGCGCCTCCAGCTGCCTCAAAGGGAGGTTCTGGTGTCTCCTCCCCCACCTGGACCTCGGTGACCAGAACATCCCCTTGGTGGTGGCAGCCTGCTTTGTCCTCCACAACACATGTGAGAACAAGGAGAAGACTTTCCTGCCAGGGTGGAAGGCAGAGGCCGAGCAGCTCGCAAGGGCCTTTGGGCAGCTGTGCACCCATCAGTCTCATCAGGGGAGGCCTTGAGGGAGAGTTTCAGACAAGGCGACCTGTGAGACTTTCCCCTGGGCCTCCACATTGCCCCTCTGTACCTTTTCTCCCCCACCCCTCTTTTCCCCTGCTCTCTCTTCCCACCTTCTTCTCCCTCCCCTCACCTCCCCTCCCCTGCAGATAAAATAAACCAGACTGTTTGTTGTGAGACAATAAACTCGTGTATATTTATTTGGGGAATATATATCTGGGGAGGGACTGGAGAAAGAATCTGTGATGGGGAGGAGTGGCTCAAGGATGGGGCTGGGACTGGCGCCTGCCTCAAGTGGTCCCACTGTCCTGTGTGCAGGGCCCTCAGTGGCCCCAGTGGAGGTTCAGGGGAGAAGCCAGGGGGGCAGGTGCTGGTGCTGGAGAGACTTGCAGGGGAGCGGGTGCCGGGGGGGTGGCTGCTTGACTGCTCCATGGTGGTGACCATGTGCTTGACAGTGCATGTGTGCCACACATATTGTCTCCTGGTGCCAGGACAGCTGCTCCTCAAAGTTCCTGTTCATGGAATGGAGGCAGTCCAGGTGTTCCCGCTCCAGGTCATTTTGTGGGGTTAGGAGGATGACACAGGAGGTGATGGACGTGCCTCACATGCAGCTGTGAAGAAAAGAGAAGAGGGTAGTCATCCCAGGAGACAGGGTGCATGAACCCCAGCTCTTATCTGTGAGCCGATACTGAAAGGTCTCGGTTCAGACGATGGCAAAGTGCTTTGAGCAAGGCCATCTGTGGGCCTAAACTGTGGGCACTGTCCTGCAATGGCATGGATGTTCTGGGGGGACCTTCCCCTCGCCCATGATGGCATCCAGCTGCTTGAAGTAGCAGCACGAACGAGGTGCTGGCCCACAGGGAGAACTTTGCTCCCTGGCCTTTGTGTAGGCCTGCCCGAGTTCTTTGACCTTCATCCGGACCTGGCCCTGGGTCTGGCAGTGCCCCATCTGGGTGAGGCTGGTGGCCATCCAGAAGTAGACTTTGGCATTGAATGGCTTGGTGTGGAGATTCCGGATATTGGTCTCCTCCCCTCAAACCTCAATGAAATCCAGGATCTCCGCACCAGTCCAGGAAGGTGTTCTCCTCTTTTGCCCCTGGCCAGGGGCTTCAGAGGTGGCTGCTGGTTCACTTGCAGCTGTGGGGGTGGGAAGGCTGGGACCTGCCATGCCAGCAAGGAAAGCAGTGCAGGGTTCTGCAGTGTGGCACAGGGCTGGCAGGGCTAGTGTCATGCCAGAAACCTTTCCCCTTCCGCCTGCATCTTTAAAGGCTGCAGGGGAAGGGAAATGATAGAGTTTTGAGGGGCGTGGACAGAGTGGTCACCAGGGCATCTGTGAGAAACCCTGGAGGCTAATTATTTCACAATAAGCCCAGCTGCACCATCCACGCTCACTATCTTTTGAAATAGCTATTTTGAAATGGGCGCTATTCCTCGTAGAATGAGGGTTTATTATGTCAAACTAACAAGCTTGCTATTTTGAAATAATTTCGAAATAACAGGCCTGCTGTGTGGACACTCACCTTGTTCTTTTGAAATAATGCTGCAGTGTAGATGTGCCCTAAGGGCCTACACTGCTTCTGTCTGCTTGAGGATTTGCTTGCATAAGAGTGACTTTTAAAAGCTGCTACATTGTGAAAAAGCAACATAACCTCTTTGTTATTCAGCCTTTGCTTTTCCTCAGAACCACTGGGTAGATGTGGCAGTGAACTAGGTTTGTCATCTGGTTGCTTAGAATAAGTACAGTAGGGCCAGGTCTTGTGCAGACAAAAATATCAGTTGACTTCAATGGAGTATGCGAGTTTGCCCATATGAGATTCTGTCTCGGTTATATCTTAACACACATACCTACTGTACACGATTTTGTTCCTGTCAGGTGTCTCATTCTAGATTTCAAGTACAGAACGTGATTCATACTCCTTTTGTTACGTACATTTGTATTGTGTATTGGATCCGTCAGTAGTGTAATCAGAAGAATAATTAATGTTTGGTTGGAAATCTGAGATCCCAACAGCTCATCCCAAAGACTGTTACTTGACAGAGAATCCTGTTCAGTAGAGATTAAGAGACAAATCTGCAAATGTCAGGAGCCTGCACAAATGTGCACAAATGTTGGGTTCTGCTTTACTAGTCCACCCTGCCGGCTTTGCATTGCTCTAGTGAGACACAGCGTTTGTAAACCCAGGACTGAGTCATCAGCAGGTTACAAAGCAGCCACCTTTTGACAGGACTGCACATACAGATAATATATGTGCAAATATTCAGAAAAGCATTTAACTAGCCATTTGCACACACTCGTTTCTGATGTGCATCAAATGCCCACACCTAGGCTATGTCTAGACTGCAGGCTTCTTTCGGAAGAAGCTTTTCCGAAGAGATCTTCTGAAAATACTTCCAAAAGAGAGTGTCCACACTGCCAAAGCACATCGAAAAAGGGATCTGCTTTTTCAAAAGAGAGTGTCCACACTGAATGGACGCTATCTCGCATGTAAACTGTGATTACTATGTACAGAGTGGCCACCAGGACACCTGTGCTTTTTCCTCTTTCCTCTTCTTTCGAAAGAACTCCCTCTTCCCTGTTCACACATGCCTTTTTCCGAAAGAGCTCTTTCGGGAAAAGGCTTCTTCCTCGTAGAAGGAGGTTTACCAATGCTGGAAAAACCCCACTGTTCTTTCGATTTTCTTTTGAAAGAATGAGATTTCAGTGTGGACGTAAATTAAGTTTTTCCGGAAAAACAACTGTTTTTCCGAAAAAACTCTGTAGTGTAGACATACCCTTAGCTATTTCAGGAACATTTTTGTGCATGTCTCTTAGGCTTTGGCCATCCTGCATTCAGAAGTAGCAGAACTTATTTGGGGAGTTTTAAGATAGCTAAAAGAAGAGCAGAAAAGCTTTCATTAGATAATCTGGCATGTTTGTCAATTTAAATAGTAATACAGAAGGCAAACATGCTGCAACAAAAGACAAATAATGACAATTAGAACTAGAGTATTAATCTTAAGCATGATAACAAATCCAAGGAGTATGGGAAACAAGGAAGAAACTAAATGATGGATCTTATGGCTTGATAGGATGATTATCACTAATGGCATGTCATTATAGATCAAAATAATTTCCTTAGGGAAGATAGAGTGTCACCTCTTTTTCCCCCTACCTACAAAATATTAGAAAAATCAGCTAGGATATGGGTCAGCAAAGTAAGTGTAAGAGTGCAGGAAAAATAAAAAACTACAGTTAGCAGTAAGTACTTACCCTTAGGACTGTAGCAGAATGAGAGTTCACAATATTGAAAACCCAGATTAAAATCCACAGAGCACTCCTGTGGTACTTTAACCATGCAGACAGAGCTAAGAAGAAGCTTTAAAAAGATTCTTCCCAAGCAATTCAGAGGGTGCTCTTGTGATCTAGAATGCAGAGAAGGTGAGATGTGAACTTTCCTGGGTCGCTCTTACCTTGAGGGAGGAAATAATTATGTCAAGGTCTTAGAGATCTTGGTGCTAGTGAGAATGAAATATTTGAATTCAGCATACTAAAGCTTGGATTCTTAGAACAACTCAGTATGAGGGCACTGAATTTCAGGTAAGCAAGTCTGGAGATTAAGATATCCCAAGAGCTGGTCCACCTTTTTCTGAAGAAGAACCCCAAGTTTACAGTAGGCAGAGAATACTCTTTGAGGCTCACCTTGCAGAAATCCCAGGGAATCGACTCTCATGAAGCACTGGTTTTGAGAACCATGGAATTTGGAGAAAATTAAATCTCTAATATTTTGGGGAGTCACCAGATGAACATGTAGGCAGCGGGATCTTGGAGAAGATGCTGTGTTATAGCGGAGATTACATTCCTTATAGAAGCTGACATATCACCAGTAATGCTCCTTTGCTGTTTCTGAATCTCTTTCTGGCCTGATTCTGCACAGAGCTGCTGCCTACGGCTGACACTCATAAAAGTAAAAACACAGCAGAGCATCGGTAGCTTTGAAAGTGTAGAAATAGCCAAGTTAAGTGAAATGCCTTGTTGCTCCACCACAAAAGCTGCAAAGAATGATGTTACCCCTGCAGAAAAACAATAGTTTAGTGACACACAACTCAAGAAAGAAGACACCCATCACTGACACTGTTTCTGGCAGAACATGGCAATATGGGGGAGCTGTTTCAAACATGACATTGGGTGAGAAGTTAGTGTATTAACAGTTCAGTCCTGCTGTTACCCAAGTCAATGGCAAGACTTGTTTTGATTTCAATATCGAAGAAATAAGAGACAGATTTACGGAGAGTCAGGAATAAACGAAGACATATGTTCAGCAATTGATAGAAGGCAGGTAAATGGATACTTGCAAAAACAGAATATATACCTTTCTGGCCAATGTTTTATGGTAATTATTAGGATTTTCATTTGCTGAACCATTAACAATTATTTCTGAAATCATGAAAAATTGGACAGGTACCAGAAATCTGGTGTCCAACATGCTAGCCACTAGCCACATGTGGCTATTTGGCTGGTTGAGCATGGCTAGTTGGCTTGAACAATGTGGCTAGTTGGCCAGTGGAGCATGGCTACTTCGCTATAGCAGTAGCCACTACTGCTTCAGAGGTGTTTGGACACCTCAGGTTTAGACCTTCAAAAAAGTGTGTGGGGGGAAGTAATCTAGTTGCTTCTCGTCCAGTAAAGCAAACATTAATGTATCAGTATGTTCAGAAGTCTCTGAAGGATGTGAATACCAATGTAAGGGCTGTCCAATGGTTTAGCGGGGTGCTAAAGACTTTTGAAAATCACACTATTCATTTAGGAGCACGATTGAGCCTCCTTTTGGGAAAACGTTGACCTTAAAACAAGACTCAACAAAACACCCAAAGCTATTCTTCTTTGGTAAGGCATGCAAGGATTACTGTCTATGTCAGGTAATCTTTCTCCCTGATTTCCTTAGCCACATAATTTCACATAGAAACCAGCCGAACAATAGCAAAATGGCAGCTCTTTATTATATATAGCCAGTTTTACTAGCTTCCTGAGAATGTCATATGAGTGTAGATTTTGCCTACTCAGGATGCTACGGGTGGGGTGACACTGTTTCGCAGCGAACTCCCAGAGCCTGCATTCCCTTGAATAGCACCTCCAATATGATCATGGGTCCTATTAGCAGCAGAGCAGTTTGAGAAGGAGAGCTGCTTATCCCTTTCACTCTGCCTGAGATTTAAGTGTGAACTAAATAGCTGTCAAAGGCAGAAAGGTCTCAGGGAATAATTACAATGAAGATAGAAGTGCTGCTATAAACCAGGCACTCATCATTTGATGTGTAGCAAATCACTTTCCACCTTTTGAAACTAGGCTTCATTTAGTTGCATTGCTTTTATTTCAGGCTGCAACAGAGTAGCTGTTCAGGATAACATGCTAATTGGTTATAGATAGCATGGCAAAGGATTTCCCCCTCACACCCACACTGTGCACTTCGCAAATCATTGTATCATTGTACTCCATTCTTCCTCTCCTCTCATCCTGCTGTGGGAGAATTCTCAATTTGGTTTTGAGTTCCTTTCTGCAGGTGACTCGAGTGCTTACAGTGCAATCCATAGGAAGATAATGCTGAAAAAAAAAAAAGCGTATGAAATGAGCAAAGAGCACATTTCTTTGTTATTCAACTTAGAAGAAATAACATTTACCCAGATCATTTATCTGCGAGTAAATTCCCACTTCCCAAGTGAAAACAAGTGGAATCCAGCACTTCAAAATGAACTTCAGTTACTCAAATAAGTGGGAGAGTAATTTTTCCACATCCCTGAAGTTTTTGTAGCATTTTTCTGCTCCAGTAGATGGCTGCACTGCCTGCTATACATTTCTGAGTTTTAGAGACTGTCCCCATCCACACAGAGTGAGATTAAAGTTTGTTAATTCAATGGATAGTTCTCAATATCACTAGCAGCCATGCAGACCCAAATTTAGGGGAAGAGGGCCGGTAATGTAATGTCTTCTGGCCTTCCACAGGCAAACCAGTGTGAATCTACATTCAATACATATCACATTACAGGAGGTAGCTAGTTTAATTTAAGTACACAATAAACACTGTATATATATGTAAGCTACTGTTGAACATCAAGAGTCTGAAAGAAGCTTCTTGAGAATGTCATGACATTTACTGTCAGATACAATTTTGGATAAAAAATATATGTGTGGCTTTTTCCTGGAAATGCCTATTAAATCAAGCTGATCCTTTAATTGCAAGCTTTGGTGAAAGCAACATTGTAATGTGCAGAGGGCCCGTGTAATGCATGTACATATTTAGCAAGAGGTAGTGAACCCTCACCTCCTATCCAATGAAGCATTAGCACCACCAGTTGGTCATCAAGCTTGAATAACACCCGGTCTGAACTGTACTAATAATGCCAGAGCTTTGCTTAATCTCTCAAGAGTAATGTGTCATGTAGTCCTGCTATTTGGTTAACTTTAGGTTGAATGAAGGCACACTAAAAAATCCTGGATTTAATTTTTTTATATGCGAATGTTAAGGTTTGATCTAATCCCATCTAGCTATCTAGATATTTAGAACACGCTAATCATAGGAGCTGAATACCTGAAGTGGCATAAACAAGAAGACTTTTTCAAACAAATTATTCTTCCTGAAATTGAAGCACAGTACTGCTTACAGAGAGGAGGGCTTTAAGTTCCAGGTTCACAGCATATTCATAAGAAGGTCCAGAAGAGAGACACCTCTATATTGGACTTATATAGCACCTTGGACATAAGGATCACAAATACTTTGCAAACACAGGAAACAAAGGCAGACAGACTCTTGAGACTGATTTTCAGTTATCAGGTCAGCATATTGGCATGCAAAAAAGATATTGTGCATGTGTACATGGCTAGCCAGCATTGGGCATGCACAAAATTCTTATTTTGCATATGCAAATTAAAGCATGTGCATTGCTAGACGGATGTGTACAATTGGTTATCAAAAGGTTCATTTTTTTTTCCTAAATGGTATGAAAAGTTGTATACGAGCTGGGCAAAATTTCCCTTAGCTCTCTGTATTATGTAGAAATCTCAAAGTCAGATTCTTATTTATGCTATGGTCTCTTTGCTCCATTGGTATTTTAAAGTGGCCACAAGATAGGCATTTACATCCACTTTCAGACCCCTTTATATTGTTAGAGTGGTGCAAAGGAATCTTGAATCTAACTGGGAACTAGGCCGGCTGTCTTCAAAGTATTTAAACATTATTTAATCAATTTGTCTGAACTACTTGAAACTGAAAAACGTTCAGGGGTACCTTGATATGACATTCTACAAAGGAAGAATACTTTGTAATAAAGAACTGTTTGCAAGCAAAATCTGTACCCATGATGCACTGAACTACTTCTCTTCTTTTGCAGGAAAATATAAAATTTAAAAGTAACAATAAGAATCGATTTAAACCCCGAGTTCCAAGAGAAACATAGGAAGAAAAAGCCATAAGTTAGATAAGTACAAGGAGGGATCTTTACAGAGGCTGCCCTTCAAGTCCCATCCTTGCTGTTTTCCCTATTTTGGACAGGTCATAATAGTTTCTCCTATCACGATATTATAAATCACAGAATCGATGTCTCCAGCAGACGTCCAGGCTTCTGAAACTTTGAATTCATTACTACTTATGAGTTATTATTATCTGTACTACTGTAGTGTGCAAAGATCCCAAATAGCTGGGGCCTGACTGTGCTAAGGGCCGTACCAAAACTTTGTAAGAGACACCCTCTACCTGAAAAAGCTGACATTCAAAGATCACAGTGTTGCAATTCATGTGCACCTCTGCTGTTTCTGTGCAAAGCCCATTGTCCGTAGTGGGACTGAGTCCTGAACAGGCATGACAAACAAAGGGCATGTCTTCATTCCACGGAAGATCAACACTGCGATCAATCTTCCGGAGTTTGATTTAGTGAGTCTAGGCAAGACTTACTAAATTGAACTCAGAAGATGCTCCCACCAGCATCCAATACTTCTGCTTTGACCAGGAATAAGGGAAACTGATGGGAGAATTTGCTCCTGTTGGCCCCCACTATGGGGAAGCCAACAAGCATGGCTTAAGGTAAACTAACTTCAGCTAGGTATTCTATACCAGTGTTTCTCAACCAGTGGTACGAGTACCTTTGGGGTACTCGAGAGAAGTCTGAGGGGTACGTCAACACAGCTGAAATTTGGAGAAAACTGAATTTTTGTTTTAAGTTTTACAGTGCTTTATTATTTTTGTACTTTTTACCCCCAAAAATTTCATTGCCCACCCGGCTATGATTAAGTTGTTTAAACAAATGTGTTGTAATGGTAGAAAAAAATGTTGTATGTCTGAAAACTGTAGGTACTGGGGGTACTTTTTTTTTTTAAAGGGGTACTTTGTAAAAAAAGGTTGAGAAACACTGTTCTATACTATTGCATACCTTAAGCCGAGTTGCTGGGTCAAGTGTAGACCCAGCCAAAGAGTAGAAGTACTATAATCTTGCTGCTTGGGACTTATTCTTTACATTGGAACAGTAGTTGGGAAAAAAATAGACATTTAACACTTCCGTCTCATTCTTTATTGTGCAACATACAATAATTTTCCTTCACTGACTTTTTTTTAACTTCAAATATGCTGAGATGTAAACATTAAAATACCCTGATTTTTTTCGGTCTTTGTCTTGAGTTTACGTACTTTAATCCTAATGATCTTCATTGACGAATATTTGTTTCCAACGTAATGCAGCAGTTGAATGCAAGCAATGTCTGATTGACCCATATAGTAAATTAGCTGCATGGGTTACAGACTACACTGTGAAATTTGTCTTTGGGCTCATGCTGAAAACATTTACATAGGTAAGTAAGTTTACTCATGTAAGTAAACTTCCACTGAGTTCAGCGGGACTGTCCATATCAGGAAAATTATCTCACTTGAGTAAGTAGTACAAATCCTGTGTTTGTTGAAGGTAGAAGATAAATGTTTCCTTTCAAAACCTTATTAATAGAAAAAAAATTATCCAGCTCAAACTGCTGTGTTATTTCTCATATGTCTTTACTCAGATATCATATCATTTTTATACCCTCGTTCTCATCTACATGGGATCTTTGAAAAGGATGAGTAGTTGCCAGGACTGTGTAGCATTCAGAAGTGGAGTTTAGACTGCAAACACTATATGCTGCTGTAAGAACATTTGAATGGTAATACTCAAGCAATTACTTTCCTTTCAAGATCATTAAACACAGATCTGACTTGTATTTTAATAGGACTGCCAATGTATTTAATGGGGGGCAGTAAAGGGTAGGGTTTTTTTCTAATGGATGAATGTTTATATTATTATCTGTTCTGCAAGACCACATTAGGAGCAGACTGTATAACACCCATGTTTTCACACCCTTGTATTAATTTTTCTCTCTGCCCCTCATCTTTACAGCATTTATACAAAACTGTATTTACAACCAAACCCACCACCACATTGCGATGATAAAGCAAGAAGATCAAATACTTTTGTGCTGAAAACAATTTGCCACTTAGAATCCAGCTATGCACGTTTTCCCCACTAGCGGTAAAATTGTAGGTCACTTCTGTGCCTGCAAAAGTGGTGGGGTGACCCTGAAGTCTCTTATGGGACCATGGAAGAAGTACTGTCTGGTCAGTGGCAATGCAAACATCTCCATAGTCTCCTGCACACATCTCCGCTTGATTCTGGAGGGACAATCATTGCAGTGGAAGGGTATTTCATACTATATGCCCAGGACATTTTTTTTCTGACATCGCCAGCAACTGTGCCAGTTAGTACACATTGTCGTACGTATATTTTGTACTGGACTGAGACCAGCAACTAATTTTTCATAGGCCACTAACCCACCATTACACATGGGAATAACCTTTGGTCACAAGTGACCTGCACTTTATTCAACACAAATGTTGTAGAGGTAAAACTCTCTATAGTCTAATACCAACATCATGAACCCTCCAGTAAATCCTTCATTCCGTGCCACATTTATTTTATATTACTAACACCTATTTGTCATTGTGAAAGGTAACTATGTATTTTTAATTAGCTACTGGAGAGCTAACAGTATATTGTAGGATAGGAAGTCAAGTTAGCACTGAGAAGCTTCAATTTTACAATCACAGGACTAAGCAAATAAAATGTGACTTTTGTTTTCACTTCCCACCTCCTTCTGTAATAATAACATAGATGAAAGTTGTATGCGGGGATGGTACATCTAATATCAGTAGGATAAGAAACAATAGGCTTAAACTGAAGCAAATGCGATTTAGATTGGACATTAAGAAAAACTTCCTACCTGTCAGGGTGGTTAAGCACCGAAATAAATTGCCTAGGGGGATTGTGGAATCTCCACTATTGGAGATATTTAAGAGCAGGTTAGACACACACCTGTTAGGGATAGTCTAGATCAGGGCTACTCAACTTTGGAAGCTCTGGGGGCCACAGTGATACTCACAGTACATGCTGAGGGCTGCAACTTAAGTGTGGTTGCATATATATGCAAATATATGCAAATAGCTTCTTTCACACTGCTGGGCATGAATACAAAGATTAAGGCAAGACTGTACAACATGCAGGCCCCATTTAAGTCAGTTCTGCTGATATTAATAAAATGCAATAGTTACCCAATTTCCACCCATATGATGGCACTTTTAATGAGCAATGACCGTCCAGGAATTTAACTACTAAAACACATAGCAACAGAAGACCATTATATTGACTACTTTTTTATTTTGGCTCCCACCCACGGTCCAAACTGCATGTACCCAAACTGAATCGTGGGCCGTGAACAAATGGGCTGTGGGCTGCATGTGGCCTGTGGGCCGTGTTTTGAGTAGCCCTGGTCTAGATGGTGCTTGGTCCTGGCATGAGGACAGGGGACTGGACTTCATGACTTCTCAAAGTCCTTCCAGTTCTAGTATTCTATGATTATAAATTGAGAAATATTACATTGCGTACAGTTTTAAAAAATCTTGAGTCATATTCTGTCCCTACACACACACACTTTTCCCATTGACTTCAAAGGATGAATAGAATAGAATCCTCCATTCTTGCCTCCAGTAGCTGTTTTCAAAGCCACTCTGAAGCTGATACGACAGGCTTTGAACCACTTAGAACTCCCCTCCATTCTCACGGGGCTTGGGGGCTAGGTGTATGCATTATGATTACCAATGGTGAGTAGTCACCACCATGCCATATACACTGGGTGTCACACCCACCGTTCACCCTCCTGCACATCTCAGCTGAAAGCTCACCTCATTAGCAGGGGACTGTCAGACTTCTGGTTCCCGCCCAACATTACTACTACGTTAATGCATAGTCTGTCCAAAGCCTATTGGAGTCAATGAAAAGGCCTTAATTGATTTCAGAAGGCTTTGAATCCACCCTTTACAGCCTCTTGCAATCTCAGGGGCAGGTGGAAACAGGATTTGCCCCAGACTGAAGTACAAATCTGACACTGGTTGGAAACAAGACGTACTAACTTGCTATACACATGTCTTTGGTGTAGTGATTACTGACGAGCAAACCCCAAGCATAAATTTTTATATATCCCTCCCTCTGATATACCTGGTACATATTCTAAAAGTCCTTAACACCATGGGATTCGTGCTGCAAGATTTAATGTTTGGGACTCTTACGGTAATATTTTTAGACCGGGAGACGCATATGTGGAATTCATGAATAATTTAGTCCTTTCCCTTACAAAAACTCGTTAATGTGCTTTTTAAATAGTCATAAAGAGAGAATGATGCGCGACGTTTCACATTTTGTAGGTTCAGACATTCTGAAAAGTAACATTTTCATATGACAGGGAATATGGCTTAAAAGGGATATTATTAATAAAAGCACCATCATGCACAGACAGTGTTGATTTACCGTTTAAATACCTCATTTCTGTTCTGGCTGTCTGTGCTGCAGTTTGCACAGGCACATCCATGTCAGTATAAATAAATGCAAAGATCTAGTGCAAATGCTAAGTTAAGACAGGGAAATCAAGCATTGAAGTGGCGCCTATACCATCAACTCAGCCATCTTGCAGGCCCCTAGACTCTGAAGGTGTACACATTAATAACAAACAATGACATGTCCGAACTCACATTTGGAAGGTCAGCTAGGGATGTGTAATGTGACTGAGATGCAGTGAGAGAAAGAGAGAGGCCTGAACTGCATCTGGGGCAAAAATCTTGTCTTCATTGAAATGCGGGGGAACAGAATCTGGTGTGCCAATTGTAGCGCTCCTGCACTAACCTGCCAGTTCAAGGTCAGCATGGCTCTGGTAGGGAAATATCCTCTATAGAGTATCTTGCTGTTCTTTTGACAAAAGAGCTGCTCTAACTCTGTCCATCTCCCAGGAGCCTGGGATTTTACCACAGTGCTAAGATGGCCCTCTGGTACTGTGGTGCTTTGTGGAGTGGATTAGCCATTTTCTCATCTAAGTGCCTGAGAAGAAGGCAGATGAAATTTTTCACAGCCATGCCCTCTTTCCCCACCCTAGTGGATCTGTGTGACAGAGGGCAGAGTTTGGCTCTTGATATGCAAGGGCATTTCATCGTGGGCCACTCCATTTCTTATTGTAATTTCATTGACACTGTAATTGTTAGCACATAGTTATGGGAGTCACCCTGAACTCCTTCATTCCCACACATTAGACACTCTCTCTCTGTGTTTATAGATCTGTATATACCCTGGCCTAGACTGAGCTGTTTGCACCTAGTCCTGTGCTGGAATGGTGCAGATACACCGTCTCTGGGGAACACAGGGTGAGCTATTGCTTTGGGGAGACCAGTCTCTCCTGGGACTGTCACTGTGCACAGCAGTTTAGCCATTGATTTTAACATGAGAAAACCTACAGCAATTTTACAACAAGCTTCCTGGAAGGAGTTATTGTATAGTAGGGGGTTGACATAAAATTCATCTGTTTACATTGATCTGTACAGAAAGCAGAAGTGGCCTGTTATTCAGATGAATGGAGGATAGGTTTAGCCTCCTATGTAGCATTAAGAAGAAAGTACTTTGGAAAGTTATATCTGTCATCTTAAAGTTACACCTAGCCTTTCCTCCAAGAATCAGAGGAAAGAAGGAAGGAATGGACAGAGAAGACAGAGGATCAGGGAAAAGGTTATTCTTCTAATTAATCAGTTTTTCATCTGTTCCAATGAACGTGGAAGATGGCCCATAAAGCTTTCCTGTATCTTCTCTGGCCACTTTTAGTGTAGCTCTGCACCACCTTCTGCACAAGACCAATGCAGATCACTATAGAGTCTATTACAGAGCCTGTGGCAGCAATCTGCTTTTTGGGAGGAATTGACTACCAAGATAGGGATTGTGATATGATTGTTCACCTCATCAAGCTCTGACTTAAATATCGCAATATTGGATAAAAGCCTGCTCTTTAAATTACCTGAGGGACATATAAAAAATGTGAAAAAGTAGAATTTCAGAAAATGAGAATTCCCCTTTGAAGGGCTATTTCCACATTTGAGATCACTAATATCTGGATACTAGCCTCTTGCTTGTGCTTAGTTTTATTATTTTAATTGAAGAGAAAAGCCTGTGACCAAAAGGGGGGGATGAGTTTACATTAGTCATCATTTAGGATTTAAAAAGAGGAAACACTATTTTTTGTTTTAACTATGGAACCAGGAAGACAGCTTGCATCAATGTCACAAAAGCAATGTTTTCGCTATCTGTTTGTGGGATACGGTCACCTTTCTTTGACTGATTTACTGCCACTAATATGAGTACTTGATTATGGAACATACAACTAGGCACGGGCAAACAGACCCTTTTAGGCCTTATTTTTGCTACTGGAAAAGGAGTGTTCTTACTTGATATGAGGTAAAATCCTAGTCAACACAAGGAGATCTGAGTTTTCACAAGAGTTAGGCGGTCAAAGTAAGTCTTCTGGTCTCACATTGTAGGTCAAGTTGAAGACTGGAGGAGCTGAGGGATATCCTTTGCCTGCTAACTTGTATGAAAACAATAGACTGACTTGGTCTTTATTAGCATTTTATCTTATGTTAGTTATTCTGTGTTAAAAACAAACTTTTTTTTTCTGGTGAAGATGCATATTCAGATGATGGCTGCAGTGCTGAAATTAGTATAATTTTTTTCAGCTCACCTGCTCAGAATCATTTACAGAAGTTTTCTTTGAACCCCCCCCCCCCAGCTAAATAGAATTGGAAACCTCAGATGACTTTCATTTAATAACCTGGAGCAATCATTGCTGATTCTTGGAAGAAATCTTTTTTTTTTTAATCCTTATACATGAAAGGCTATTTGAATGGTGGGAAACTGATAAAAATAGATGATAACTTTGTGGGGTGCTCTGAAGGGTAGGGCAAATATGAAACGTGGGGATTTAACCTATAATGAACGAGCATACAATTGCCAAGGTTCCAGCTCAATCAGGACATGGAAATTAAATGTCACTCAGTTAATGAGTGCCTCATTACGAACATCTTTTATATTAGATAGATTAGAAAGAGAGCAGTCTGCCCTACTGTTCAACAGGAAATATCTATTTAATATTGTTTTAATGCTTCCCCGGCTGCTCTGAATGTGTGTGTGTTGTATAGCATTTATTTGTATTCGTTTGCAAGCTTCTTGCAACAGAGACCTGGGGTGAAATCCTCCTTCCCCAGTGATGTCAGTGGCAGTTTTGCTATTGACATTAATAGAGGCAGGATTTATCCTGTTTCGGTGTGAGGTTTATAAAGCATTATTCATAGAGAGAGCACTCTTTAAATAACACTGAAAAACAAGGCTCTTATACTGTATGTCTATAGTAAGCAGCTGGCAAATTGTAAACTATTCTATATATCAATTAAGTGAAAAATAAAAGCAAAAAATTTTAATGTGTAAAAATGTATTAATCTGCACATACATATGTATTAGCTCTCAGGCACACTGCAGTTTGTGTCAATTTTTACGATCATCCTCAAGTTCTGAAGTAACTTATGGTATCAGTGGGGGTATGTCTACATAGCAAAGTTATTTCAAAATAACAGCCGTTATTTCGAAATAACTTTACTAGCGTCTACACACCAAAACACTATTTCGAAATTAATTCGAAATAGCGGCGTGCTTATTTTGAATTTGGTAAACCTCATTCCACGAGGAATAATGCCAAATTCGAAATATCTATTTTGAAATAAGTGCTGTGTAGACACTTATTTTGAAATAGGGGGCCTCCAGCCTTCCCAGGGTGCCCTGGTGGCCACTCCAGCCTCAACCAAGAACATTCCTCTCCCTCCCCCCTCACCAGCACCCTTAAAGGGGTTGACTCTGGCCGCAGTGCCTGTGCCAGCTCCAAGCCTGCCAGCCCAGAGCCAGCAGTCACTGCCCCGACCCAGTGGCCCCAAAACATGAGCCAGCAAGCCACTGGCAGCCAGCCCTCCACCGCTCCCCAGGAGCAGTCTGCCAGCTCCCAGGAGCCTGCCAGGGCCTGGAGAAGGTAGGCTCCTTCCTGGTCCAGGGTGGAGATCATGGACCTTATTCAGGTTTGGGGGGCATGCCCCAACATCCGTTTGCATGATCTCCGCACTAGACAGGGGAATGCGGCCGTCTGTGGTAGGATAGCTGCCAGCCTGGCCACCAAAGGCCACATGTGAACCCAGGAGCAGGTTTGCATGAAAATCAAGTTGGTCTGGCGAGAGCCCCAACCCTGAGCCTGAGCTTCCCTTCCCCCTTCTTCCCCTTGCTTCCCCCTTCCAGCTCCCTCCTCCCAGGTTTCCCCCTCCCCTCTCCCACTCTCTCTTCTCCCATCTCCTGCCTCCTTTCCCCAGTCTCACCAGAGTTTCATTTTCCCCCACCCCAGTTGTGTTAAATAAAGAGAGTTTGTGTTCATGAAAATGCATGTCTTTTATTTGTCATCAGGAAGGGGGGTTAGGGAAGAGTAAATGGAAGGACATGAGGGAGGAATGAGGCACAAGCCCCCAATGGGGCAGACCAGGGAGGCTCTTAGTGCTCCTCAGGGTGGAAGCTCTCCCGCAGGGCCTCCTGAATACTGACAGCCCCCCGATGGACCTCCTGGGTGGCAGCCTGCAGAAAGTGCAGCCAGGCTCACAGCAACATGTCCAAGAGAAGCACCAGAGTGCCCAGGGGCAGCTCTGGCTCCATGTTGCAGAGTGCTGTGGTGTCCCAAGTGAGGGCAATCAGAGCACGCAGAGACAAAATGCTTTGCTGTCCCTCATCGAGGTAGGCAAGCAAGCAGGGAAAGCTGAGAATCGGCTGTCAAGGGAGGGTCCCTTTAAGCACAGGCCTCAGATAGCCTCAGGCAGCAGCCACACAAAGTAACTCCTGACCTGATGCCTTGCTGGACCTGGTTCCGGCCGGCCTTAAATGCGATTCAGCATCCACTCAGTGTGGATGCGTTATTTCGAAATAGCAAAATGCTATTTCAAAATGCATTTTGTGTGTAGACGCGTTATTTCGAAATAACTTATTTCAAAGTAACTATTTCGAAATAACGCTGTAGTGTAGACATACCCTATGGTATTAGTGGTTTAAATTTTAGATGCAGTAGGCTTTCTGTATTTCTCAAAAAACAAAAGAGAGGCTCTTTTTTATTTTGATATATCGTTCATACATTTGATCTATTATTAATGTACCTCTTACATTTTCAGTCTGAGAAAATAAAATCCATTTTCCATGTCCAGTTTTTTTCAGGTTAATGCAACTTTATGCCAGTGATCCTGTTTTTAAAAGCAAATTGAATTAAGGTGAAGGAATGGGATTTGTTTAATTAAGGTGTAGTATGTGGGTGCTTCAAATCTATAAACATCTCAAATGCACATGCAATTCTCTACTGAATTTATTAGTGGTTAGGTTACCGTCCCTTGAAAGATGGTTAAATATGTAAACTCTGCCTAGGGTAAATGTTTATTTACCTAGATTGACAGTGATCAGGTTAAAAAGCACTCAAGATAAGTGCCTCTTTAGCCAACTTTAATTTGTTGATGGATGGATTGATGGGAAGATGGTCAAAGAAATAACAGCATAGTTTCCTATAATGGAGATTTCTGTCTACCGGCATTTACAGTACCATTTGGCCTAATTATTCCTGATCCATCGCTGAGCAAACCTGCTCCCAGTGAGATAAATTGTCATTTCTTTTCTTTAAACAAAGATATGATGAGGTAAAATCAGGAATCATAAGAGCAAAGGATGATGAAATCATCTGCAAAGTTTATTAATAATAATCCATATTAATTAAAATGGTTTAACTGATTAATTAAAATAGTTATGAATTAGCTATGCATGCTATTACTCAATTTAGTATAGAAACAGATGGCTAATTGAATATTCTATGCTTTAGCTTTTTACATAGTTTCAGTAAAATAATGGTGAAATGGCACTACTATTATAGGGTACGTCTACACAGCAACATTATTTTGAAATAACTACCGTTATCTCAAAATAACTTAGTCTGTATCTACGCAGCAGGCAGTTATTTCAAAATAATGTCGAAATACTGTCAAGCTGGAGGACTTCTTACTCTGACTCCTGTAACCCTCATTGTATGAGGAGGAAGGGAAGTCAGAGGAAGAGTGCTCTATTTCGAAATAAGCTATGCAATTCATGTAGCTCAATTTGCACAGCTTATTTTGAGTTAAGCCCTGCTGTGTAGATGCACCCACAGGGTATGTCCACACTACATGGCTCTGTCGACGGAGCCATGTAGATTACCTTTGTAGACATAGAAAAATGAAGCGGTGATTTAAATAATGGCCGCTTCATTTAAATTAAAATGGCTGCTGCGCTGGGCCGATCAGCTGTTTGTCGGCACAGCGCTGTAGTCTGGACGCTCTGCGGTCGACATCAAAGGCATTTGTCGACCTCCCCGGTATGCCTCATGGGATGAGGTTTACCAGGGAGGTCGACAAATGCCTTTGATGTCGACTGCAGAGCGTCCAGACTACAGCGCTATGCCGACAAACAGCTGATCGGCCCAGCGCGGCAGCCATTTTAATTTAAATGAAGTGGCGATTATTTAAATCACCGCTTCATTTTTCTATGTCTACAAAGGTAATCTACATGGCTCCGTCGACAGAGCCATGTAGTGTAGACATACCCACAATGTTGTAGTTTTAAAAGGTTCTATACTTTTCCTGTGGAAGTCTGTGAGAAAATGTGGAAGTCAATGAGAGGAGGAACGTGCGAAGTATGTTACTAAACCTGTAGAATACTACACATGTATTACTATAGTTACTGTAAAACAAAAAGAAGCAAACAAAAAAAGCATAAAATTAATCACCAATGGAAGACAATGGCCCATATTATCTGGTCTAGCTGTAATGAGCTCATTGTAGAACCAATGAGCTTTATGCTATATTTACTGCTTCCCACAGTTTTAGCGACAGCTGGTCACTATCACAGCCCCCCAGCAACTTAAGCAGCCTTGATGTTGTTTTAAGTTACACACAACTGCCTAAACCATCTCATTTCCAAAATGGCTGTTGATCACTCCTGGAAAAAATCAGATCCTTTTAAAGTTGGACATCTGAAAAACAGAGTCACCAAAAATTTGTAGTCAGTACTGAAAATTAGGCCTATTTGTTATACAATAAGTGTATTCTTAGTACCAAAATGTTTCCACTATTATTTTCATTGCTTTACAGAGCATGAAGCACATGAATAAAAAAACACCAATAAAAGGGGGTTTGGATGTCATAGAAAATGGGAAATGACCAAGACCCTTTCTTCTTTAGACGGCCAATTAAAATCCAGCCATGGCTGAAATTGCTTCTGCCATCTCCATACTACTGTCCTGTTATCACTTCATTCAGTCACATATGCAGTTCTTCAGCGCTGGGAGATTGTGTAAATTATATGTATGGTGAACTATCTAGCACAATCTGGAGGCTGTAAAAGAATATTATAATAAATAATAATATTGGCACATTGCTTGTACGTGAAATGATTCATTACCAGTTCATGTCTTAGTGGGACTCACCAGCACAAACGCCCCAAACTGGAACTCTTAATAGGATCCACAGCAGAAAAGCTAAGGATTATGGAAATGAAACTTAACCGCTCTTTCATCAAAGTTATGGGCCCCCTCTCCATGAAAACAATGGGCACCCTCCTTAGACTTAAGCTTCCACTGGGGAGCTGGGACCATTTGTGGAGTGCGAGTTGACTAACTCACTGCTGGTGCCTGTAACTTCTAACTCTGACTCCTGTAACCCTCATTGTATGAGGAGTAAGGGAAGTCAGAGGAAGAGTGCGCAATTTCGAAATAAGTGCTGTGTAGACGTTGCCTATGTCGAATAAGCTATTTCAAAATAAGATACGCAATTGACGTAGCTTAATTTGTGTAGCTTATTTTGAGTTAAGTGCTGCAGTGTAGATGCACTCTTAGTCTTTGTGCTGGAATCTCCAAGGGAGTTGGGAAAATTTACTCTTCTAACCTGATGGCAGGCAGACGGGCTGAGGTTTCTGGATTACTGGCTCAGGGTAGTCAGAAATTCAGTGACAGCCTCCTTGTTCCTCCAATCCACATCCAAAACAAGCATATTGGCTTATTGTGGGGATGGCCTAGAGTCCCTTTCTATTACACAAAACGGTGCAAAGGAAAGGTCCTTTTGTGAAAAAACTCAGCCTGCAGGCCCTCTAAGCAGGGCTTTCTCCTGGTTCACCGCACCAGGAGTGAAATTCGTTGCCCTTGCACAGAAAAAGGACATCTTACTAATATTTGAAAATTCACGAGTGATGCTTTTCTTATTTATCACTCTCTTCCTCGATTATGCCAGACACTACACAGCATAAAAAATTGTGATTATAATGAGACAGCAAACGCACCAATACAGAACTTACCAATGTATTTTTTTCCAACCTATTCCGTAGTACAGATGAAGAAAATACTTCTCTGATGCCATTGTCTTGTCTCTTGCAAGTTCAGACAGTGAGGGAAGGTGGCGCTCAGGTTCCCAGTCATGTTTAGATGGGCGCTGCTCCTTTACCTGTGTCTAAATAAGAGCTGCTTGAGGCTGACTCTTTTGAATAGATCTGTACATTTGGAATGTTTGATCAGGACAGCAATAATTAATAATAGTTTGTTGGTAGGACACTCCTCTTCAGGGAGTTCAAATTATCATAGAATTGTAGAATACTAGAACTGGAAAGGATCTCGAGAGGTCATGACCATTCCTCTACTATTAGAAAATCCATGTGAGACATCTTCTAAAGGCCCACTGAAGAGGCTCACTAGGACATTTCAAATGTTCTGTCTTTGCTAAGATCAAAGGGTAGCATCAATTAAATAGATGCCCTTGCAGGGTGGTGATGCAGCGAACTTATAGATCTTTTCTACATATCCCTCCAATGATTTGCCCTAAGCAAAAAGGTTCTACAACTTAGAATTAAGGTTCAGCAATTACTAAGAATGACCTATTTTTATCTCCAGTGACAAGCCAATCAATGATAATGAAAGAGGTGCAAAGCCAGCAGTGGCACTGACAGTGTTGAATAGTACTGCAATCAGAGAATGTGTCCATTTTCTTTCTCATATGCCCTGCATCCAGAAAAGGCAAACAAGCATCTAGGAAAAAGCTCTTTGTATGTACAGGGATATTAATAACTAATTAGTGAAGTCAATGAATAGGATGCTTTAAACAGGTGCTTAAAACAGGCAGTATATTTAGGTACAGAATTATGAATCTTCACTTCTACGTTTGTCTTTTTTTGGGAGAAAGGTGATCAAAAAGAAGGAAAAATGTTTTAATTTACAGATGTTAAAATTAAATTTTAAAAAGGGCTCTGATAATGAGAGTCCCAGACAAGCTTTTCCATGCATGGGTTTGATCAGGCACCTAGATCCCTCTTTAAGCATCTGATAAAAGTAACCTGATTTTTTGACTCTGGTAAGCTAAAATCATTAGAAATGGCCAGTGTCCAGCACCTCTGACAAAAATCACACCATTCTTATTTTGGAGTCCCTGTCTCTGAACTGGTGGGACCTCTACAATGCTGCAGGGTCCTTCCTGCATGCAGCTGATTGAAGGGGACAGCATTGAAATGTGGCTTCAAAGCCCATCAAGTCTCAGGGTCAGTTCAAAAATATCTGACTTTAGGCATCCGAGTTTGAAACTTCAGACATTTATTTGTGACAGACAGAGTAAGTCCTTTCTGTAAAATTATTGATGATGTTATGTCACAAATTCATCTGTCCTTTTCTAGGGAGTAAAGTATCTTTAGTTTCAGTTCATTTAAACTTTTGTTGTCTTTTTCCCACCAAACTGTAACTCACTATATTATTGGGAAATATGTTGTAGTTACTGTCTGTAGCTATAGAGTACAAAACTGGACATCTCAAGTGACAGCATGAAAACAGTGAACCTGAGTGAAAGATAATTAGCTGAGGCAAGGACAAGTAAGTAAGTCTGTACACTCATAATTTACGTGGGATATTGTTATAGTTATTACCATGCAATTTAACAAGAATACACCAGAGCAATTTTCATATGTTAAAACATGCAGATGCACTCAGATATATATGAGAAAAGACTCAGAACGCAAATCATCCAAAATAATCTAGAAATTTATTATAATAAACAGCATAATTAACACAGAGCTCACAGGGGATGAGCCTCCTTCATCTCAGATAATCCTAAGAGAAAATGAAGCATTAGTGAAACTTTAGTGTAGAAGTGGTAACCTCTGCACATTCATATGCACAGCAACAGACATCTTTTTATTGTAGAAATGTATTTTTCCTCTTCCATTTAGCATTCTGTGCACCCTTCAGAAAAGTCTGCAGAAACCAGCAACAGCATTTTATTACAAAGCATGAGACCTCTTCTCCTTCTAAATAATCACCTTTAGATGTGGCTTTTTATTTATTTATTTTTTGGCAGAGAAGACAATCTTGACTGACTTCAGTAAGTGGATACAGGAGTTTGGTGATTCTTTCCTATAAAAAAAGAAACCAAAATTGTGAACACACTTGCACCGTGTGCAATATTCATGATGGTGAGCACTCCTTGCCAAGTATGATCATCTTCTATGGGAGTTGTGGACCCTCAGGTGGCTGATAAGGCCGATCCTTGAACCACAAGTTCTATTACAACGAGGATAGGTGTTTCCAGGTACAGCAGAAGGCTGTTGACCATGACTAGAAGCCAGTGTCTCCTTCCTCCTGCACCTCTTCAGCATGTCAGCGGGCAAATTCAAAATGCAGGGAGCCATTGCGTAGGACTTGTCTCCATTCTGAGTCATCCTGGGCTAGTGTCTCCCAAGCATCAACATCAATTTTGCACTTCTTTACATAATCCTTTAGCAAGTCCTTATAATGCTTCAGTTGTCCTCCCACATATCCTTCTTTCAGCTGAGAAAACGACCTGTTTAGGGAGGCGATGGTCTGGCATCCGAACAACGTGATCAGTATAGCAAAGTTGCTGATGGATGATCATTGCCTCGATACTGGTGGTCTTTTCCTCTTTTAGAACACTGACGTTAGTGCACCTGTCTTCCCATTTGATCTTCAAGATCTTGTGGAAGCAGCATTGGTGATACCTCTCAAGGACTTTCAAGTGATGTCTGTAGATTGTCCAGGTTTCAGACCCATACAATAGTATTGGGAGAATGCCGGCTTGATAGACAAGAAGTTTGGTGTCTGTTCGACAGTTGTGATCTTCAAAAACCCTGTGCCATAAATGAGCAAAGGCTGCACTGGCACAGCTCAGATGATGCTGGATTTCCACATCAATATCTTCACTGGTTGAAAGACAACTTCCAAGGTAGAGAAAATGATAGACATTCTCCACTGCCTCTCTGTTGATTTTAACAGATGAGGCACATGGTACCTCATTTGAAGAGAGCTGATGGAGAACTTTGGTCTTCTTGATGTTGAGGGTGAGACCAAGACATGTGTAAGCATCAGCAAACACATTCAAGATAACCTGAAGATCTCTCTCAGACTGGGCAAAAACTGCATTGTCATCAGCATACTGAAGTTCCTGTTTAGCCTAAACAGCTTTCCTTCCATTCTGTAGATGATTTCAATGCCAGCTGGGAGCTTCCCAGCAATTAGGTAAAAATGATGGCAATAAAGATCGCAAACATGTTTGGGTGATTATACAGACCTGTGTGACTCCTGTTTGTACTTTGAAAGGTTAATTCTGGGAGTCAGTGCTGCTCAGAACAGTTGCTTTCATGTTGTCATGATAAATACATATCACTGATGTATTTATCTGGACATCCCATCTTTGAAAGTACAGTCCAAAGGGCACAGAGATTCACTGAGTCAAAGGCTTTATTTAGATCAATAAAAACCATGTACTGTGGTCGGTTTTGCGTCTGACCCTTTTCTTGCAGCTGCCATGCAATGAAGATCATATCCACAGTTCTGTGACATGATTGGAAGCCACTCTGTGACTCTGGTAAAATTTCTTCTGACAGGGCCAGAAGATTGGTTGCAAGAATCCGTACCAGAACTTTGTCTTCAACAGCAAGGAGAGAGATACCACGATAGTTTCCACAGTGTGCTTTATCCTCTTTCTTAAAGAGAGTAACAATCAAGACATCCCTCATTTCACTGGGTATCTCCTCCTTTATCCAGATTTTAAGGATAAGCAAGCTAAGCTGTTGAATTAACTCTGATCCACCATCTTTAAAGATTTCAGCAGGGATCCCATCTGGACCTGCTGCCTTGTTGTTCTCCATCTCCTTGATACCTCATGCAAATTGAGAGGGACCCCAAGCTCATTCCTAAAAGGTCATTGGGGGATTTGCACAAGAACTTCATCTGCAACCATGGAATTACAATTAAGAAGATTTTCAAAATGTTCTTTCCAGTGAAAATTAATGACTTCATAGCCCTTCAAAAGTGTGGTTCCATCCTTAGAACAAAGGAGGTTCATGCCATGACTGGCCCATAAACAGTGTTAATGGCACTAAAGAAACCACGTGTATTATGGGTGTCCACAAAATGTTGGAGTTCTTGCACTCGGTCCACCATTTGTTCTTGAATTTTTGGGTTTTACATTGGACTTCCACTCTCACCTTAGCATGGACTTTGTTCTTTGTATTACAATTTATTTCATTCTGCCAAGCATGAAATGTCATTCTTTTCTCATTGATCAGCTTCTCAATTTCAACATCATTCTCATCAAACCAGTCCTGATGCTGTCTGGTCTGGTAGCCTATGGCTTCCTCACAGGTATTGATGATTGCTGCTTTCAGCTGGCTCCAGTGTTCCTCAATTTCTTCTGGAAACTCTAATGGAAGCTTTTCTTCTAAGGGTGTGTCTAGACAGTACCCTTCTGTCGGAATAAGCTACACAATTTGCGCTACGCAAATTGCATAGCTTAGTCCAAGTCTAGGTCGAAAGAGCTTATTTTGAAATTTGAAGCTGTGTAGACAACGCCAAATTTCAGACTAAGGCACTATTCCGACAAATCCCTTAACCCTTGTGGAATGAGGGTTACAAGGATGCCAGAATAGCGCGCCTGCTATTTCAGGAAATACGCGCCCGTTATTTTGGGAAATAGCAGGCTCTTTTAAAGATGCAGTGTTGCTATTTCGGGATACTTCCAGTATTCTGAAATAGCAACACAATCTAGACATACCCTAAGACTGCTTGGAAGTGATCATGCTTAATGGGGTCCTTCAGATCTTGAAACTTCAGCTTGCACCTGATCTGCTTCTTTGCAGTCCCCATTTGGGGGCAATCTTAATTTTCATTGTGGATTGAATGAGGCAATGATCAGTCCAGCAATCATCAGCATTTGTCATTGCTCTTGTGAGAAGTATGTCACTGCGATCTCAAGCACCTTATGACATTGTTGAGAAGATGCCAGTGCTTTGAAAGAGGGTATCTCCAAGATGTTTTGAACTTGTCCTTTTGTCAAAAAAGGGTGACGGTTACCATTCATGATGGTAAGTTCATGGTCAGCACACTTAGTCAGGAGCAGGATTCCATTTGAGTTGTTTTTGCCAACTTCTTCTTTCCCAATTTTTCCTTTCCACAGGTCTGAGTCTCATCCAACACGTGCATTGAAATCCCCCAGAAAAATGATCTTATCTTCGTTAGGGGTATCCAATAAAATGGTTTCCAGTTGAGAGTAGAAATCTTCTTTTACATCCTCATAGGTGCCCATTGTTGGCGCATAGGCAGTCGCAATAGTTATCTGTTGGTTCTTGGTGAGTCTCAATTGGAGTGTCATAAGCCAACTGACAGCTCAGAGAGGCACCTTACAAGCTTATTCTTAATAGCAAAGCCTACTCCATACAACTGAGGTTCATCTAAAAACTTTCCCTTCCAGAAGTAGGTGTATCCTCCCTTCTCCGCCCTCACCTCTGTCGTTCATCAGCTCTTCTAGTTTCGGACAAGGCAGCAATATTGATGTTAAACCAATTCAATTCATGAGCAATGATAGCTGTACGTCCCTCTGGTTGGTCACTGTCTGAGTTGTCCATCAGGGTATATACCTTCCAGGTTCCAAAGTTAAAAAGGTTCTTACATTTTTTACCACTGGGGCAGTGATCCTGCTCGATGTGGCTATCCTGCCCAGAGGAGAAGAGGCAAGACTATTTTTAGGGCACTTTTTCTAACCCTCTCCCTATGTGGGGTGAGCAGAGTGGGTCCTAAAGAGGACTGATATAGCCTTCATATGCCTTCACAGCCGTTGTAACATTGCATAATGGAGGTGAAACTGTTGTGTAGTTATCCTCTATCTGCTCAGCCATTGAAGACTTCTTGGATCACACTTTGTCTGGAACCTCGCCCTTGAATGTTCTGCCATAGGTGACCCTAAGGGAGTACATGACTCCAGGCAGCGTCGCTCTCGGGGGTTATTGGAACACAAAAGCTTCTCCACCACTACAACATGATGATCCATGGAGAGGAGAAATATTCATAGACTGGCTGGTAATGCATGCCTTTCTTGCATCAAACTTCCAAAATATTCTTGCCAGTAGTGGCTGTCTAAGAAAAGGTGAACATAATCCAAAAGATTCATCCATTTCTATAGTTCTCACCTTAAATTGCTTACAAGTATCCACATTCCAATTATATTTTAACACTAAACTGTTTTAATCATATGCCATCTTAGGGCAATTGCCACACTCACAAGAAAGGAAGCGTCACCAGCAGATTAACCAGATTTCCATGACCCACAAACATGAAAGGAAGGAATCAGTCTCGGTTCAAATTATTTCTTCAGTTCCCATTTTTTCAGAAGGTGGATGTCTGTCTATTTATGCATATCCAGTGTGCCTTTGCACTTGCAAAGAATGCTGTATTGTCACCAGAATGGACACTGGAACACATGTAGTAATTTTTTATTGTCACTAATTCGGAGGTTGTGTGTGTCTTTGCTACAGTAGTTTATACCTACCATTCTGTGAGTATTTCTATCAATAGAATGGCACATCCTATAAGTTTTGTCAGTCAGAGTATAAAATAGTGGATACCTGCTGATGCTTCATTTCTTTTAGCTCTCATTTAGATCTCAGCCTTTATTTACTTTATTTGACTGGCCAATATATGAGGAGCTACGTAACAAGGTCTATTACACAGAGAGTCAGTTTGACAGTGAATATCTTTCAAAATTGTTGGCGGGAAAGTTGCCTACACGCTAATTATTCATGGTAGTATATTGCACAAAAGTGCATTTAGCTGAAAAAATTTAAAGCTTGAGTGCCTAGACACTGTACTCCTTATTTAGGAACACTCATATCCTGGTTTAGAGAGGGGCAAAGCTTCACTGATTTCAAGCTCAACATCACTGAAAAATCAGGCCACTGAATTAGATGACTAAATATAGATTTAGCTGCCTAATTTTCAGCAGTTACGTCTGAAGATATTGGTCTAAATTTAGAAAGATAGATCGCTATCAGGAGGTCGGTGAATGTATCACATTCCCCAAAGGCTTCTTGGTATTGTGATGCTATGGAAAGCATCTCTCTCTCTCTGTCTCTCTCGCTCTCTCCCTCTCTCTTCTTTAAACTGTAGTCTCAGCAGTTTGGGGAGAAGTGAATTAAAGTCAAGGAAGACATCTCCCATAAGAAAACATTTAAGCACTACATGTGGTTTATTTTTGTCCTGGGCTCACAAAGTTATTTTCTCTTTGATCTGTTTTGTTATGTGAGTACATAACCCCTCTCCAAATTACATGGATCTGCGGATTTCAGGTATGTTTTTCATTCTGAGCCCAGCAAGCAAATGTGAGTGAGAGCACAACCTTTTCCAGGTGAGCCTAGATGCCCTTGTTGCATAGATTCTGAATCTCGGTGAATGACATTTTCCCCCCAAATCCTTGAAAATTAAGTAAATGTTTGATTAGATCCCTATGTTTTATGAATCACATAAAAGGAAGCCCCTTACCTTATTCAGTGGCTCACTCTATATTGTTTTTCTAATGCTGTGCCAGTCCATACTGAGGAAAATTGTGCTTCTTTTTTTCTCCTGTTTGCTGAATCATGCCTAGAATCCATATTAGAAGTCAAGTGTAAAAGAGAGGAAGTTTTTGCTACAGGCAGCTGCTGTTGTCAATGCCCTTTCTTTCCCAGAAATAAAAATCACAAAAAAGCCTTCAAAATCTTTCTAGGCCTCTGCACTGTACCCATCAACTCTGCCTTCCCTCAAGTCAGTGAAAGGGCAGATCCTTCCCCAGGAGCAGTATTAACCCACCTGCAATATTTTTTAAAATCAATCTGTCTCCCCAGAACTATATTGGCATTTTGCTATCTCTAAAATGTTTCTGTATTCAGATTCTTCCATGCTCCCTGGTGTTGGCGTGATGTGTACTTTCTTTAATACCAGGAACTATATCTTCAGGATTACAACCAAAGAGCAGACAAACAGAAAAACAAGTCACTCCTTGGGCTTTCACACACTTGCAAGTGAAACTGAGAAAAAGGGAGTTGTGAAACAAGCTCTTCCCAGCTCAGCAGAGAGAAATAGCATTAATATGCAGTAGTATGACAGGGATTTTAAATCAACATTGTATTGAACATTTGGGAATATTTTGGTATAATCATAGATGAATTACTAAATTATGGGTGGGTGTTCCATCTATTCACTCTTACCTCAACAAAATATCATACTAATATTTCAGCACTTCTGAAATAGATGGCAAGACAGGTGAGTATACTCAGATAACAAACATTTATTAAATAGTAAAAACTTAAAAAACAACAAACAGCCTGGTCGTACTTTATGTAGATGGTATCATGTGCTTTCATGGGCATGGTCCACACTCCGGTCATCTGAAGAAGTCGGTTGTGCCCACAAAAGCTCATGATACCATCTACATGTTTTGTTAGTCTTTAAAGTGCTACCAGAATATTTGTTGTTTTCTAAGTTTTTCCTGTAACAGACTAACTTGGCACCCCCTCTGAAGCATTTATTAAATATTTATACTTCAGTAGCACCTTAAATAATTTAATATATAAATTTCTGTAGCCACTTGGTATAACGTAATGTCATTCCTTTCACAGAGTATCACCATCATTATCACTTTGCATCAGCAGGAGGTGCCAAAACATTTTTTGGCGAGCCACCTGACCCATTTCTGGTGTTCTATGAAGTACAGGTTTCCAGTGTTTAACAATAGTGCTCTCTGTTTTTCTTAATAACACATTTCTAGTTAGCTTGCTCAAATGAGTCTTTTAACTATTCAGGTCTCCATCTCAAGAGAACGATACTTATCTACATCTACAATAGTTGATGAAAGGTCATTGGTGACGATTACCCCCATTGGTTGTGTCATATAGGGCTCTGCCATCCTGTGAAGCAGCGTTTCACGTGCCAAGTGATTTTCTGCAGCGAAAATCAGAGTTTCATGCTTTATTGAGTTATATGTCTTTTTAAAACTTTAGAGATGGTCCATAAAATAATATCTCATTTGTAGAGATGGAGTCAGACAAAATATTTGGATGATTACAGCCCAGACTTTGGGTTATTGGAATTTTAGGAACAGATAGGACTTTTGAGGCTTAGGTCCATTACTACACAGATACTTTCTTTATGTGACCTCCCCTCGTACACTATCCTTGGAAAAAGTGCATTCCAGCTCTAGTTTATGACAGTTGACACACTCCTATCCTTTTGTGTATAGGCAATAACATCTTATTTATGCATTCAAGAGATGGGCAATTCCAAAAAGAGCAAGTGCCAGATAAAAATGCATAAATCAAGATCAAACTTGAAAATGTGTGTATTTAGTGATAATACGGCTAATATTAAAGAGCTACTGACAGGTCTGGGACATGTGAGTGCATTCCCCATGTTCACTGTCCTAGTTTGTCTGTCTGATGTTTGAAAATATTAAAAAAGGACTCTCACTTGCCTCTTTCTTTACCTCTTTCATTCTAATCTTTAGGCAGTTGTCAGAATTGGTAAGAAGCAGAAAGTCATCTGAGGAGCCCATTGATAGTGGCAGCTATCAGTCAAAGCAAAATGGTGGAACTTAAATGTATGTCATGTCTAAGTGATACTGCAGCATTGGTGCTCAGTAGTAAATGAAGAATGGAAATTCTGCTTTCTTGACGCAATATTATTCACCATGCTCTGCTTTCCAAGGAACACTAACACTTTACTGAACAGACACCAGAGTTGCCTCTGATTCCTCATTCAGAAAACATCAGAGACTGTTTGCAGACATCTGTCCCACAGTAGGAATTCTGGAGATCGTTTTCTTGAGGCTACAATTAGGGTGCATCTACACAGCACAGTTATTTTGAAATAACTGACATTATTTCGAAATAACAATGTGAGTGTCTACACAGCAATTCCAGTATTTCAAAATAAATTCCGAAATAACAGACGGCTTATTCTGACTTCTATAAACCTCATTCCACAAGAAATAAAGCCTATTCCGAGATATCTATTTTGAAATAGCAGTGCCTCCTGGGGCTCTAAATCAAGTTAGCACCTCCATATTGGGAAAGCCTCCCTCGGACTAATTTTGAGGTTTCCCTGTAGTGTAGACACACTATTTTGAAATAAGATATTTCAGAGTATTTCTTCCGGAATAGCTTATTTCGAAATAAGTGTGCAGTGTAGACATACCCACATTTACCAAAAGGAAGACAAAAGGCAAAGCCTTGTTATTTCTTTTTTGACAAATCTGGGGACCCATCTTGTTTCCAAGAAAGTCAAAAACAAAATTAATATTGACCTCAAGATCAGGAGGATTAGGCCATGAGGTCTGTGCCTAATTGTCTCACTTTTTAAATGAGCATGGTTCCTGGATATTTACTAGCCTTTGGGGCTATAACCACATGGCAAAGCTACACCTATAGTGTAACTACTTCATAGTTATAGTTAAATGGTTTTTTTCTGTCTTAAACCCTCAGTTTAGATGAACAATTTCCCTGGTTTTTCAAACCACATTAAGAGAAAATTTCTTCTACTATACTTCCGTGCAGTTGTTGAGGAAGTAAGCTCAAATCCATGATGATCTATTCTTGGATATCTTTCTACATATTTTTGCTGTTTGTTACTTGCTTTAGTATTGTGTGTGTGTGTGTGTGTTGCTTTTACCTTTAACTGGTATATTATATAAACTGTCTAATACCTTCTAACTATGCAATATGACTTTGTTTTCTTTGCTAAAAATTAATTGGAAAAGAAAGAAACCGCCCTAAGAAAAATGTTCAGCTCAGATGTAAAGGTATTTATTGGGTGTGGGAACTGCCAAATGGTTTGGGAAAATTACTCTTTGATGACTTTTCTGCCTCTTTTGTTTGCCCTGAGAAGAGTTTAAGCTACCAATCTATGGCTCTTAGTCAAGCGGCTGGGTATATGAGGGCATAAGTACCAAGACAAATTAAGCTGGCATCTTTGTATTTAGTCACCTATAGGTCAGTTTTAAAGAGGCTGTTTTAAGGTTTTTCACTGTCTGGGAAATCCCTCTTCATATCTGTGGAATACACAAAAGGGTTATGGGACTGTTTGGCTCAGTTTCAGAAGACAAACAATCTCAGAGGCACCTGCACATACCAACTTCCACCAAAACATGGTATGTGCTGATTCCTATTTATGCTCAACTGCTCCCACCACCTAAGAAACAAGCAAAGATAAAGTGAATTTAAGGGACCAAAAGTAGCACAGTGCCACCTACCGGCCAGTTTACAACTACTTTTAAAGGCAACTAAACTGATCGCTGTAGTGCTCCTCTATGACCATAGAGATATAGGACATCTATTAGCGTGCGTCTACACAGCACCATTATTTTGAAATAACTAGCATTATTTCAAAATAACTTAGTCCGTGTCTACACAGCAGGCAGTTCTTTTGAAAGAGTGTTGAAATACTGTCAAGCTGGAGGGCTTCTTACTCTGACTCCTGTATCCCTCATTGTACGAGGAGTAAGGGAAGTCGGAGGAAGAGTGCTTTATTTCGAAATAAGTACTGTGTAGACGCTCCCAGTTTTGAAATAAGCTATTTCAAAATAAGCTACGCAATTGACGTAGCTCAATTTGCATAGTTTCTTTCAAGTTAAGCCCTGTTGTATAGATGCACCCTTATTCATCAAAGGGCATGTCTACGTTACAGCATTATTTGGAAATAACTTATGTTATTTTGAAATAACAAGGCGAGCGTCCACAGAGCAAACCAAGGTATTGTATCCACATTAGGGGAGCTTGCCTCAGGCTAATTTCAAGGCTTCCCAGTAGTGTGGATGTGCCATTTCAAAATAAACTAAAAAAATCCCCCAATAAATGGTCTGGTATCACTTTATAGACTAACAAAACAAAACATGTAGTTTTTCAGATGACCGGAATTTTGAGTTTAGGATGTGCAGACCCAAAATAAATAGGGGAGAAGGAAGAAGGGGGAAGGAGAAGAGAGAGAAAAAAAGGAAGGGGGTTAGGGTTTTTTTTTCTCTTTTCCCTCTCTCCCTTCTCTCCTATTTATTTTGGGTTTGCACATCCTAAACTCAAAACTCCAGTCATCTGAAGAAGTGGGCTGTGCCCACGAAAGCTCATGATACCATCTATATGTTTTGTTAGTCTATAAAGTGCTACCAGACTATTAGTTGTTTTTAAAGTTTATTCTGTACAGACTAACTCGGCTACCCCCTGAAGCTATTTCAAAATAGTTATTTTGGGAGTTATGATTCTGAAATAACTTAATTTGAAATACCCTTGTAGTGTAGACATACCCAAGTGAATGACTAAAGGCAAGGAGTTTTATTCACTGGAAAAATCTCTCTCTCTCTGGGTACGTCTATACTGCACCATTATTTTGAGATAAATAGTGTTATTTTGAAATAACAATGCGAGTGTCTACACAGCCATTCCATTATTTTGAAATAATTTCGAAATAATGGACGGCTTATTCCGAAATCTGTAAACCTCATTCTATGAAGAATAACATCTATTCCAAAATAGCTATTTCGAAATTAGGCGTGTTTAGATGCACCACTGCTGCTATTTCGAAAGAGTCCCACACCAGGGCCATTCTAAGTTATTCCTCCCCAGTGCCTGGTGGGGTCTAAATTGAGATAGCATGTCTACATTGGGGAAGCCTGCTTTGGACTAATTTTGAGGCTTCCCTGCAGTGTAGACGTGCTATTTCAAAATAAGAGTGCAGTGTAGACGTGCTGTCTTTCTCTCTCCCACCTCCCATAGTAGATACATTGGGCCAAATTGGAATCTTCATTCTCATTTTACTCAGGCAAAGCATGGATTGACTACTATAAGGCTACGTCTAGACTGCAAGCCTCTTTCAAAACAGAGTGCCTAGACTACAACCAGTACTCTTGAAAAAGCAAGCCGCTTTTTCCAAAGAGAGCACCCAGGCAGTCTGAATGCTCTCTTTCAAAAAAGTACAGTTTGCATTATATAGTGCCTTTTTGCGAAAGAGCACTTTCAAAAAAAGGCGTTATGCCTTGTAAAATGAGGTTTTCCACAGTTGAAAAAACTGCCACGTTTTTTCGATTTACTTTCGGAAGAACGTGGCAGCAGTCTAGATGCATGGTAAGTTTTTTCGAAAAAAGGCCTTTTTTTTCTAAAAAACCCTGTAGTCTAGACACACCCTAAGAGTTTTGACTATGTACTGGGTGAGCAAGCATGAGGACTTCAGGATACTGCACACACTGAATTTTCTGCCAGGAGGTTGTTACATATATCTCCTTAGTCAAAGAGCTGGATTTTTAACTTACTTTATAAAATAAGAACTAAACTGAACCTTCACTCAGCATGCAACGTGAACCTGAAAAGTTTGAAAGAACTTGCCTTAGCTTGGTTTGTTTTAAAAGTTTTTACTTCTGAAAGCAGAAAGCAGTTTTCATAGGAATCTTCTGACTGCCAAAATCAAATAGTACTAGAAATATTATGAGAACACCTGATTCTGCAAGCTTTCCAGATTCTAGAGGGCCCGATCCTCAAAAGGTGTAAGTCAATGCAGCTACATCAATTTACATCATGGGCATGTCTACACTGGGGAGTTATTTCAAAATAACTCTCCTTATTTCAAAATAAGGGGCTTGTATTTCAAAATAATAACTCCTTCTTGTGAAGAGGAATAAGTTTATTTCAAAATAGCTATTTTGAAAGTTGTTATTATTATAACTTATTTTGAAATAACCTGGTAGTGCAGACTTTTCTTTCAAAAAAAATTTGAAAGAACAGAGGGGTTTTTCTGACATTGGTAAACCTCTTTCTATGAGGAAGAAGCCTTTTTCCAAAAGAGCTCTTTCGGAAAAAGGCGTGTTTGGATGATGAAGAGGGAGTTCTTTGAAAAGGAGAGGAAAGAGGAAAAAGCACAGGTGCCCTGGTGGCCATTCCATCCATAGTAATCACAGCTTACATGCGAGAGAGCATCCATTCAGTCTGGACACTATCTTTTGAAAAAGCAGATCGCTTTTTCGATGAGGTTTGGCAGCGTGGACTCTCTCTTTTGGAAGTTTTTCCGGAAGATGTCTTCCAGAAAAGCTTCTTCCGAAAGAAGCTGTAGTCTAGTGAATCCTTTCCTTGTTATGTTTGAAAGGCCATTTGACTCCTCTGATACTCCTGACCTCATAAGCATTTCCTATTCCCACATTGGAGAAGATTTGCAATGGGAAATAAAAGTAGTGAGAATATCAGACTTGACAAAGATGATCTTCTCAGTTTACCTTCATTCAGCTATTGTAGCGTCTCCTGACTGTTCAAGTAGGGTGTGTCTAGACTACATGGCTCCGTTGACGGAGCCATGTAGATTAGGCAGGATGGCAAACGGAAATGAAGCTGCGATTTAAATAATCGCCGCTTCATTTAAATCAAAATGGCTACCGTGCTGTGCAATCAGCTGATTGTTGGCACAGCGTGGCAATCTAGACGGGGATCTGCCGACCCCAGAATCGCCGTCGGCAGATCGCTTTATGCCTCGTGAAACGAGGCTTATAGGATCTGCCGCCGAAGGTTTCTGGGGTCGGCAGATCCATCTAGACTGCCGCGCTGTGCTGATAATCAGCTGATCGGCACAACGCGGCGCCATTTTGATTTAAATGAAGTGGCGATTATTTAAATTGCAGCTTCATTTCCCTTTTTCAAGTAAACTAATCTACATGGCTCCGTCGACGGAGCCATGTAGTTTAGACGTACCCATAGAAATTACTTGTTCAGCATGGGATTTGAGCAGCTTCTCAGTGTTTCCTTGGCGAGGGAACCAAATGAAATACAAATATTATATTAACTTAATATATTAAGATATTATGTGATATAATATTTGTATCTTGGCTGGTTGATGAATCAAATGACTTGCCATGGAAGAGCAATACAAATGCTCGCCAGAGCAATGCGTTTTTCTAAGCACTGTCCCTAGGTAAATGATCAGAAGTGCAAATTTTTATCACTAAGTCTGAGCACAACACTCTGATGTCAGTTCTAAACACCTGCAACCAAAAGCTGTGTCCTCTCAACCCGGCACTGCCATGTACTTACACCCACAGGTGGAGTGCAGCAAATATTGGTAGGTCTGCATTGGGAGGGAGGAGAGCACATGCTCTTTCCAGGAGCCTCCTAAAGAAGTCTGTTTACATGCTGCCATTGTACAGAGTCATGTATGGGAGTGCTGAGCCAATAGACACTGTACCTGGAACATATCTAGGCAGATACCTGCAGCAGATGCTAATGTGGCTTAGGAAAAGAGGTCATGAACAGAGAAATGTCAGTGTCTGCAAGAGTCTTAAGGGAGTCATGCTGCCAGGGAAAGGACAGGCAGACACCCAGAAAGCTAGGAGGTAGTAGTAGCAGCTTCCTTTTGCTGGGAAATCAAGTTTCTCTCTAAGGATCTGTGGGGCTAGGAGGCTGCACACCTGTCTCCTCTGAAGCATCCCAAATCTCTTCTCCAGATGGGAGTATTCGTTGGAAAAGGCATACTGTACTGTGAGACTATTACTGTGGGGAGCAACACTACATAAGCATTTAATTTCTGATTTTACAAAAAGGGAAGCAGATATAGACTGGAGAATATAATGAAAACAAACACAATGCCTGTCTGAATAGACCTGTTTAGAAGCATTGTTTGAATAAAGCAGATAATCAGGAAATAGAGTGGAATTTCCTTATTATATCATTTTTATTGTGTATTGCAACAACTTTATTATTTCCCCAGGTTTTTACAAAGCATCCATCACCACTGTATCCAAGCAATTTATGCTGTACTACAGTCTACACATCTTGTGATTCCTGAAGCCATTTGATTAGTGTGTCGTTTGAATGTTATATTTCCGTTTGGACATTAGGGGACTGATACTAAAAATAGAGGATGTCGTAACTGTACTTAATAAATCACTTACATTAGCTCTACCTCAAGTCTGCATGGATATGACTGCAACACATACCTATAGGATATTCTCCAGTGTTTTTGTTTTACTTGTACTTTGAGTATGATATTTGCCACAAAGGTTTTTCACATGCCTGGCTAAGTAAGGAATCTTTTTCCTGCTAAAACTAAAGATTTTAAAGCACACAGAAAAGAAATACATGTAGCAAAAAGACAGACAGTTTTTATCAAATATATATTTAATATAACTTTAGTAGAAAATGGCATGCATCTTCCGCTGAAACCTAAAAAGAAATAATAGGTCAGGTTCTGACGGCTTAACTTGCATTCAATTATGTTTATGCCACAAGTTATTCCATGATAGTCAATGCAATGAGTCCTGGAACAGGCTGCAAATACACCAGAGTAACAGAATCTGCCCCTCATATAGACTTTGATGTAGTGACACCATATTGTGGAAATGAAATATGCTGTCAGCTATTTTTTCTCTATCCATGGAGAGACTGAAATGTGTATTTAGAGAGCATAGTGATAGGCACGATGGAAAGATGAGAGATGCTTAGAGTGGAGCTGAGGGAAATCTCAGCTGATGGACCACAATCTCGTCCACAGCCACTCATCTTCTCTATTCAGTACTGCATTACATGATTTAGATACTAATTGTATCCTTGATATTAATTGTTCCAATCTTTGTGAAAGCTAAAGAGAAAATACACTTGAACAAGGTGAAAATGAATATACATATATATATATATATAATTTTCTGAAAGTATAGGGTCTGACTGACACACATTCTTCAGGTACCAAGATACATTCTTGCTTTGTATGGTCATAAAGAAAACCAAAGATTGTGATCATGTTTAACATTCCAAGACTTGTGTAACCACAACCATTTTCCTTCTACTCTAAAATACAGGTACAGGAGTAGATTTTCAGCAAGTGTAAATCAGAGTTGTTCCATTGAAATCAATTAAATTATGCTAGTTTATGGCAGCTGATCTGGTTTATGTATTCCTATGGCCTTGATTTAGAAAAGAGAGAGAGAAAGAGAGAGAGAGAGAGACCAGAGTTCTAAACACAGTTTGCATGCACATATGTACATCTTTTCCCCATGCACATGGACGGAAAGTGCTTATAGAATATCAAGTAGGTGTGTACAGAAGTGTATCTCAATCATCCACCTGTGTGTGCATATTCACCAATCTGACTGCGTGTGTGCTTGTTTTAAATCTGGACACACACTAAAAGAGTATCTAGCATAACATATTAAAATAAAAAGTGAATTAGTGCCAACTCTAAATGGAAGGTATTTATCACTAGTATTATGTTATTGCAAAGGTCAACTTACTTGGCAAAGGTAGTTCAACTCTTCCTTGCTCTCTGAAAGAATGGTTTCTAGAAGCATTCCCTATTCGGTAGTACCAAGATCACTGCACCTAACACACTTACCTGAACAAAAATAAAGATTCATTTTCTTAAGATCTCAAAATATGCCCTACTGTAAAACTTCATAAACAATGAAACATGTATCTTTAGTTACTTGCGATGTCACCTATTGCACTTTCACCATCTGAACACAAATAATGAGATTTTTCTGATCTAGAATCTTTCAAACCTTCATAGTCATGTCATGATTTACAAGATGCTGATGAACTACAAAAGCTATTTCAACATGAAGTTGTTATAGAATTTCAAAAAAATCATTTGTATAGCCAAAAAAATTTCTTTGGACTCAAGATATGATTCTGGTTCTGCTGAAGTCATTGGGAGTTTTGCCATTGACTCTGATGGGGCCAGGTTTTCATGAACAATAATTACTAAAACTGATTCCAAACTTCAGCTCCCTTTTGCAATGACACAGAGCACACTGTATCTGTAGCCAGAAAAAAAGAAGGTGAGTCTGTAGCTGCTCTTTTCACTGTGTATATATTGTAACAAGCAGGCTGCTATAATGGGGATCAAGGGAGAGAAAAGGTAAGCAAAGATGTTTGTCCTGCAGCAAGAGAGATAGTTGTATATTGACAGGAAGTCTTAATACAGTTACAAAATTAAATGAAGGGCAATGAAAGAGGGACAGTCTGTCACCTAGTCACTTCTCCTTTTGTGAAGCCATACATAACACAAAGTTAATTAAACCTGCTACTCTGAGAAAAAGGAATGTTCCATTTGGTAAATTTAGAAACAGCTGGTTAGTTTTATCCATTACTTTTGTGCTAACATCAGTTGAGCTCATTCAACTCTCTCTTTTTATGAAGCTGTCCTTCCTATGCTACCTGATAGCTACTAATTGCTGCAACTACATTTCTGAATTGCAAATTTTCTGCACTGATAAAAACTTTGATTGCCTGTCAGCTACACATAAGGAAAAGATCACCAGTGCTAAATGAGGTGTTCCACGCTTGGATAATAATGCCTAATGAATTATTCAAAAAAGAATGCTTGAATGAAGCAAACAATTTGAAGGGTTACTAGCAGCCGTAACAGTTCAACAGCCAAAAGAACAAAAGTATCATCCTGAAAATTACACTAATGATTAAAAAATGTGTATTAATTCTACATTTGGAGAAAAAAAGAAATGCCAATCTGATTTTAAAGGTTAATCATTATTTTTCACTAATGCTTTAATCTCTAGGGAAAAAACCCTTTACCAATATTTTGGGACTTACAATATTATGACATAAAATATTCATATAATTTCCCATGCATTAAAAACCCTGTTAATTTCAAATTTCATTTGAAAAGATAATCTGGAACCTAGCGCCCCATTCTAATGTTTATTAAAGTCCCTGGGATTCTTTCTATTGACTTCAATGGATCTTGGATCAGGCCCCATTGGCAGCACAGTAACATCATATTTGCTGTTGCTTGGTGAAATCACGTGATTGATAGTAAGGGACTGCAGGGTAAGGCTTTGATATCAGCTACTCCTGTGTGAATTCAGATTATTGGAGTTATTCTATATTTCCATTGATGTAAATGCAATCAGAATCTGGTCCTCAGAATGCATTTCTTGAAAATATTTTCTGAATCGGAGATGGGAGAAAACAGGAAAGTGTACAACAACAATAAAATAATTCTTACAAGAGTAAACATATTCAAATAACTACTGCAATTATTCATTCTTTCAAGCCTGAATTTGAATATATCTGGGGGGAGGGGACTCGGACGTGAATTGCTGATGGGGATGGAAAATATTTTCTAAAAATGCCCCTAGCTAAAGAGAACAGAAAGAGAAGAAAAAAATCCCTAATAAACGATGGGAATTTCACGAGTGTCCAATGCTGACACATTTGCAGCTTTCATAGAAAATATATTTCTACCACCAAAAGTGCTAATTTGTTTTGACAGATGCTCTTTAGTTGCCAGAAAACCGAGACCGAAATCCCAAGGAAAGTCTGATGCAAAATATTGTAATTAAAAATACGTAAAAGCATAATCACCATGATACCATCATTGGGGTTAATGTTTAAAAATGGCTCCATATTGCTATATTTAAAATCAAGAGGCATGAGATGCAGCATCATGCACAGAAGGGCCTTAAACTATAATACCATGTTAACAATTCTAAGAAGGGATCTTTACAAGAAGTATGTATTAAAATGAAATTCAGTCAACTACTTAACTACCTCTGGTAAAGTTTTACAGCTATAAGCCTGTAGTATTAGTCTCCAATTAGTAATTTTATTATAAAGATGTTCAATGTCAAGATAACACTTCTTGTTTCTGGCAGTGACACTGAGTGGTGGGTAGAAGAAATGACTTCAGGAAAGCATAGCTGACCATCTGCTTAGGCCTGCTCACTCACTGATGATTAATCCTTTCCCTTGAGGACAATGTCTCCATGTGTTTCTCTTGCTGTCTTTTTGATGTTACAAAAAGAGGTTGATAAACACATTCAAGTCACAATTAAAAAACATTTTTACTGACCAGTTGCCACTGATGATATTATTAGACAGTTTTAGTCATTGTTGTAACAATGCATTTAGTGGTGTTGACGTGAAGTGAAGATGAAGTTTCTTTTTATGCGCCTCCTACCTATTTCTGTGTTTCTTAAGTGACATTTAAGATCTCCTAAATGCTTGCAAACAATCAGTTTGCAAGAAGACCATTGTGCTAATAGAAGGTTCAGGGTTTTACAATACAAGACAAAAATCCTGGAGGCAACGTTTGTTTGGGCAATAATGTAATTTTTGAAGGGGGAACGTACTAGACATTTTCCAGGGATATTCTTCACTAGTTTTAGACCCAAATACATCCCTGCCAAAATGGACTTGATTGATTACCCATTTAACTGAACAGGGTTAAAGCATAGTGGTTATGGTATGTAGCTTATGAATTCAATGGAGTTATGTATGGGCCAGAAGATAATGGTGACATTACATAACTCTTATAAAAATATAATGAATACAATAATATTGGACCTGATCCTGAACTATTTACTGTGTGAAAACTCACACTGAAACCAATATGGAGTTCTGCCTAACAAATGAAAGATCAGGCCCAGGATGTGTAAGTACTCCTGAATGTGATCTGTGAAGTAATACTCTATATAGGCTACGTCTAGGCTATATACTCTATATAGTAATACTCTATATAGGCTTCTTTCAGAAGAAACTTTTCTGGAAGAGATCTGAAAAAACTCCTTCCGAAAGAGAGCGTCCACACTGTCAAAGCACATCGAAAAAGCGATTTGCTTTTTCAAAAGATAGTGTCCACACTGAATGGATGCTATCTCTCATGTAAGCTGTGATTACCATGGCTGGAGTGACCACCAGGTCACCTGTGCTTTTTCCTCTTTCCTCTTCTTTCAAAGAACTCCCTCTTCCCCATCTACACACGCCTTTTTCCGAAAGAGCCCTTCCGCAAAAAGTCTTCTTCCTCACAGAACGAGGTTTACCAATTTGGAAAAAAACCCTCTGTTCTTTCAATTTTTTTCGAAAGAACACGATTGCAGTGTGGAAGTAAGTGAAGTTTTTTCAGAAAAAAGGCCGTTTTTCTGAAAAAAAACCCTCCGTAGTGTAGACATAGCCTATGTGACAAACTAAAACAGGCAAGAGGCTGAGTGGCTGGGAGATGGGGGGTGAAAATCAGGCTATTTATTTACATCCGTAAATATGGATTTTAGAGCCTAACTTTAAGGGTCCAGGTATTGCCTTAAGTATTGTAAACTTTAAAGTGGCCTCTGATTTTGTAGTCATAATTTTTTTCATTACAAGTTAATTTGAAGCTGCAAGGAATAGTTTTATGCACCCAGATATCTATCTAGATGACAGATTTACCCACCAGCTGATTTGTGAGTGAATTTAGGGAGCTAAACATCTAACTTCTATCATTCACCTTTGCAATTCAATGAAGAGGCCAAATTACACCTCTGAAATTAGAAGTGGTTTTCAAAATGTAGTTCCAAATAATAATTTTTATTTTGTAAGAGAGGGTATGTCTAGACTACATGGCTCCATTGACGGAGCCATGTAGATGAGTTTACTAGACATAGGGAAATGAAGCGGCAATTTAAATAATCGCCGCTTCATTTACATCAAAATGGCCACTGCACTGTGCCGATCAGCTGTTTGGCGGCACAGCGTGGTAGTCTGGACATGCTGCGGTTGACAAGGGAAGCCTTTGTCGACCGCCCCGGTACGCCTCGTGAAATGAGGAGCCATGTAGTCTAGACATACCCCTATAGACTAACTAAGAGTCTCCTTTGTCATTTCCAGTCATATATCTGAATTGGTGGGTCTCCTTAAAGATATCAGGGGTCCTACAAAGGACTTTGAGATCTATAACATTGTATTGTGACTACATAGCTAGATGTTTCCACACTCCAAATACTCTGTCCTTTCAGTATCTAAGATACACATTAGAGTGTAGGAGAGGGGTTACCTGAATGAGTTTGTAACTGCACATTCCATATATGTGGCTTGGGGAAAACCACTCACTGGGTGCAGAACAATATGCTTTTGAACTGCAAGCAGATCTCCCAATGGCACACAAATCACAGCCGTGTTTGGACAGCGAGACCATCTCAGGGTGGCTGGTCCTTGTAAACAAAGCAGGACCAGTTTAGCCAATGAAGAGGCATGGCCATTGCTCCGGGGAGTTTAAATTATTCATGAGGGGAAGAGGAGGAGTGAAGGGTTAGTAGGTGGCTATTCAATGAAGGCTGGTGTAGACCTTGCTAGAGTAAAGGCGTTTGGGGGTTGTTTAGTAAATTGGTAGCAGGTGGGATTTTTCAAAAGCACCCGCCCTCTTGGAACACATGCCCCTCTGAGATTTCTCATGTTAGGCTCCCAAAAATGGTGGAATTCACATCTCTATCACTTCTGAAACTATCTGAGAAGTCCACATGAAATCCAATTTAAAATTAAAATATAAGACCAAGTTCCTCCTTGGTTTCATTATATTGACTTCAGTGGAATACCAGGGATGGATCTGGTTCACATGGTCAAACCAGAAGCCCATTAGGAACCAGTGCAAGCTCAATTAAATGTTAAGGATACAACCAAAATTAACTGCTCTGAAGTTCAGGAAAAAGGAGACTAGAGAGAAAAGGTGGGTGAGGTACCAACAGAGCCCTGTGTAAGTGTGAAAGCTTGTCTCTCTCACCAATGGCATGTCTACACAGCAGGGCTAAAGTTGAAATAAGCTACGCAACTTGAGCTACATTAATTGCATAGCTTAAGTCGAAATAGCTTATTTTGGCTTTTGGCGCTGTCTACACAGCAGGAAATTGGAGAAAGAGCACTCTTCCTCCAAATTCCCATACTCCTTGTACAATGAGAGTTACAGAAGTCAGAGTTAGAAGTCCTCTGTCTCGAAATTATTTTGACATTATGTCGAAATAACTGCTTGCTGCGTAGAAGCGGTCCATGTTATTTCAGAATAACATCAGTGTAAATAATGCAGCTGTGTAGACATAGCCCAAAAGAAGTTGGCCCAATAAAAGATATTACCTGACTCACATTGTCTCTCAAATATCCTGGGACCACCAGGGCTACAACACTGCATACAAGAAGGCAAAAGACGATGACAGTAGGCCCAGATACATTTTTATCTCTCTCCTATAAATAAGGATTGTAAGAGACTTGTAAGATCACAAAATGCCTTTTTAAATAAAATATATTTAAATATATCAAAATTTAAATAGGTGTAATCCCTTGTCTTGAAGATCCTGGACAAGGTTGGTGAAAGTAATCAAGTCAAAAGTTAAAGGAATAGTGACATATTTTAATAAATCACTTCATTTAAAAAAGTTGACATTCAAATCATATTCAAAGAGACTAAGTAGGTTTGAGTAGTCAAGAAAAAGTCACATAAGCTCTGCAATTCACATAATACTGAAAGTAAAATCAAAACTGTATTAATGAATAAGAATACAAGACAAAAACATGGACTGCAGAAACAATTCTCCATGGGCTAGAGATGAACTAGATGATTTAGTAGGTTTATGACATTCATAATTTTGACGAGTCATATATAAAGGTGTTATAACTAATTGGGGCATCAACAGAATACTATACATACCTCTTTGCCCTCCAGTCTATTCAACGTTTGCTGCTATTATCGTGTTCATGGTCTATCGCTATGACAATGTAATTCTCTTCGAGTTCCTCCACTGGCTCCTTCTTCTAAGTGCATCACAATTAAACTTCTTCTTGTCCTCACATTTAAAGACCTAAACAACTTAGCCCCTCCTTTCATATCTGCTCTCATTTTAGAGATCTGATTTACTCTAGTCAAGGCTGGTGTGTCAAAGCTGTCTAAATCTCATTCAGGCCCTCTTTTTTTAATTTGTCACCTCGATATTGAGTACAACATGCATTATTTCACATTTTTACATAACAAATTTAATTTTCCATGTGTCAGCCCAATTACTGAGTCAGTCTAAGCCAGGATGCATATTTCTTGCTGCTTATTTTGTGCCCAGTATGCCTCATAATTTAGTATCATCAGCAAATGCTGTGAGTTTATAGTTGGTTGTTCTGTCCAGGTCATTTGTTTAATAAAAAAGTAGAAACAGTCCAAGTATTAACTCCTATGAAACACTCCCCTTTTATTGTGCAAAGAACCCAGAGCACATGAAGGTTTGTCTTCTTTAATCCATTTCTATGTCCTCTTCTCGGGCCCTGTTAGATTAAGCTTCAGAAGCAGTTTGTCATATAGATCCTTATCAGAGATTTTCTGAAAACCTCGACAAAATATACCATATGCACGGAAGTAATCTACTTTATAACGCCAAAGCTCATTAAAGAGGTCAATTAGCATTATTGCCTTTTCTAAACTCATTCTGGCAGTCTCAGGTTAGACTTGTGCTTTTTAGTGGAAGTAGAACGCAAAATGAGCTGGAGTTCCCAGGAGCTGAGCTCCTTTGCAGCAGAAACGGAGTACCAGCACTTTGGACTTATTAAGCGTGTCCGCTGCACCACTCAAACATAAAATATTGATGTCAGATTGAGAGAACGGAACTGAAAATGTAAGGAAATCATATCTGAAAAAAAAAGAAAAGAAATTGCAGTCCCACAGCCACGTTGTCAAAGGGGAGATTGGCTTATAAATAGATGTCCCTTTCCCATTCTCTCCTGACTGATTTCAGCTTCTGATTACACAGGAGGCCTGCAGTTCTCACTTCTGTTCTACCATTTCTCCTGTTCTCTGCTTGCACGTCAGATCTGCACAGCAGCATTAGAGGAGCTAGCGAGCCCCTTCTGGAGACTGATTTAAGGGCTTCTTTAAGCCACCTTCTAGGGCAAGTGTGAGCCATTTGTTAAGAAAATAACCTCACAGTACTTTCATCTGGCTCAAAGTTTTGCAGTATCTGTCCACAATGCAGTTCCCCTGGTGGCTGTAATGGTGGGACTGCTAGTGTAGAAACTGAGCCGTCAGCTGTTTTTACCTCTGTCCTGTCTAGCTTTGCCTGCATTAGCCCACATTATTGCTACTGGTAAGCCTGCACCAGTGATCATATACATGGGCTAGACAGGGAAAACAAAACCAGTATTGTCTAAAGCTCTGCCCATGACTCAAGCTCCATCAAGTCTACCAGAGATCCCTTCCTGCAGGATGGAATATCTCCGCTTGTGACCATTTTCTCCCCCGTTGCCACTCTCCATGGGCTAGGTCTACACTGCAAAGTTTTTGTGCAAAAATGGCTGTTTTTGTGCAAAAACCTGTGAAGCGTCCATACCTCAAATGCACTTTTGTGCAAGTAAATCAACAGTAAAATGGCAGAACCGAGGGCTTTTTCTGGCATAGGTAAACCTCATTTTACGAGGCATAACTCCCTTTTGCGCTACAGCTATTGCACAAAAAGGCAAGTGTGGATGCTCTTGAGCAAGAAACCCCTACGGAAAAAGCACAGGTGCTCTGATGGCCATTCTGTGAATGGCCATCAGAGTTTACTTGTGTAAGAGCATCCATACAGTGTGGACGCTCTCTTGCGCAAAAGCCCATCGCTTTTGTGATGTGCTTTGAGGTGTGGATGTGCTCTTGTGCAAGAAGTTTTTGCGCAAAAACTCTTGCGCAAAAGGCTTCTTGCGCAAGAAGCATGTAGTGTAGACGTAGCCCATCTCATCTCCCTGCTGATCTTCCTGCTGTGTCAGGCTACATCTACACTACAGAGTTTTTTCAGAAAAATGTCCATTTTTCCGAAAAAACTTCACTTACGTCCACACTGCAATCGTGTTCTTTTGAAAAAAAATCAAAAGAACAGAGGGGTTTTTCTGACATTGGTAAACCTCTTTCTACGAGGAAGAAGCCTTTTTCCAAAAGAGCTCTTTCGGAAAAGGCGTGTGGATGGGGAAGAGGGAGTTCTTTCGAAAGAAGAGGAAAGAGGAAAAAAGCAGAGATGCCCTGGTGGCCACTCTGTCCATAGTAATCACAGCTTACATGCGAGAGAGCATCCATTCAGTGTGGATTCTATCTTTTGAAAAAGCAGATTGCTTTTTCGATGCGCTTTGGCAGTGTGGATGCTCTCTTTTGGAAGAAGTTTTTTTGGAAGATCTTAGAGGTGAAAGGAAGAAAGAGAGAAATGGAAGTGGGGAGAAAAGCAGTAAGTGATCCTCAGGGCACTGTCCCCACTGTTAGAGGAAACAGAATGAGCAATAACCATGAAAAGATAGGGAATCCCCCACCCCCTCCCAAGCAGGAAAATCAGCAGCATGGGGGAAATACATTAATACTTGCCAATTTCTATCTTTTTGTCCAACAGTGTTGTAATTTCCTGCTGGATTTCTGTCTTGCTCTTATTATTTGAGAAGCGTTTCCCAACACATTGCATCCCCTCCATTCATGGCTTCCATTCCTTTCTCACAGCTTCACTCGTTTACTACTTCTAGACTCTCCTCAGTATGTTTTCAGTTTTACTGAATTTCATTTCTGGTTTTCTTCTTCCATTCTTGTTTTATATATTCATCAGTATTACAGATGAGCAAATTTCTATTTGCAGATTTACATCGACACATTTTTTACATGTTACGATCTAGGTTGTCCAGCATCTTATTACTTTATGATAAGTGGTATCTTCTGTAATTGTACTGGAGTTAATTTTTATCCATTCCTTTCCTATCCCTTTAAAGTTAGCTCATCTGAAATAATGAATTATTGTCCTGGCAATTGTTAGTTTGGATTTATTAGTTTTGATCTCTAGGTTAATTTCATGCGTAATCATATTACAGTTACTCGCATTTAGAGGCTCTATTAATTCTGATTTATTGTCAGTTTCTTACCTATTAATTACAACCCAGTCAGGACATACATGTTATTGAATGGGTCTTGCACATACAGAAGTGAAGCAGAATTTTCACAAGCAAATTGTTACAGTACTTCCTTCACACCACACATTTTAAGGAACTCCCAATTTAGTAAGATAAATCTCCCATTATGGCATATCATACATACTGTAATATTCATAACAATACTCAGATTGTTTCCTAGAACTAGGCTTTAAATAGGCACTTGAAAAGGTGTTATAGAGAATAGTCCCCTCTTTGCTGAGTGATGGACTAGGTGATTTAGGTAATTTTCATGGCCAATTTCTATGATTCTTTGGTAACCTATATTTTTAAGGCACAATCCCCAAGTCTGACTCGCACAAATTGACCCTTACACCCAGTGCTGGCTTGTACTGATGACCTGTACAGGTCCAGGGATGTATCTACCTAAAGCCAGTTGCAAGCTTGGGGCCTCAGATGCGAACCACTCAGTTAACACACACAGTGGATAACTCAAATTCATTTACAATGATTCCCCAATTAGCTATACCAAGCTTATTCCCAAAGGAGCTAAGCGTTATCAATGGCATTTTTTAGTTTTGCTAAAATCCTTGAATAGCCTATACAGTTTAGAGAACTGGGCATATAGAACAGAGATTTAGTTGAGGATTCACAGTGATCATGAAGCAGCCAGTAATCAGATTCAGTGTGCATGGAGAAAAGATTTACCCCAAAGACAGAGCAGATGCTAAGTGGCTGACAGTGAAGCATGGAGATATTTGCTGGCTATCACAAGCAAAAGGCAAGTGACCCTACAAATGGGTAAGAAAGCAAGTCAAAAGTCTATCATTTCCTGGGCACAGTCAAGCAGAGTAGCTGGGGCCATGCTGACCATTTTGCAAGAAAGGAGATAGAACAATAGCAGAGAGATCCTTAGACCAAGGGTGCATGAAAGGCTGTCAGCAAACCAGATGGGACTGGTCCACTTTGCAGGAGGCTATATGGTGATAGCTACCTAATCAGAGGCTGTTTGTGTTAGTCTGGCAGCGCTGTTGATTTTAAATGTGCATTGTGTGCACAAACATGTGTATATTCACACTGTCTGTGGTCCAGAGACCAAGTCTGCGTTAAAAGGGGACAGACCAGAAAGTTCATCTTAATTTTCTATGACTCATCAGAAAAGGTCTGAGAGATGGGAATTATTTCAATATCATATGCCATTTCTGACCATGGTATTTAACTATATACTATGAGTTTATTTTGGCCAGGTGAACTTCCTGCCCAACACAAGCTGCATCTGCACAGTAGCAATAGATGCACCAGGGAACATGGCTGCAGTTTGGCAAGCTGGCTGCAAACCCACTCTACCAGTGGGGAGAGAGCCAGTCAGTGCAACCCAATGAAGTGGGCGAGGTCTCTCGGAAGCAGGTGGGGCTAGCTAGCTAAGGGTATGTCTACACTGCAAAGTTAATTCGAAATAACAGCTGTTATTTCGAATTAACTTTAATAGCGTCTATACATGAAAACCGCTATTTCGAATTTAATTTGAAATAGCGGAGCACTTAATTCGAATTTGGTAAACCTCATCCTACGAGGAGTAATGCCAAATTCGAAATAGCTATTTCGAATTAAGTGCTGTGTAGACACTTAATTCGAAAGAGGGGGCCTCCAGCCCTTCCCAGGGAGCCCTGGTGGCCACTCTGGGCACAACCAGGAAAACTTACTCTCCTCTCCCCCAGACCTGGAGCCATTAAAGGGGTAGACCCTGGCCACAGTGCCTGTGCCAGCTCCAAGCCTGCCGGCCCAGAGTCAGCAGTGGCCACCGGGGCCCCTGACCCAGTGGCCCCAAAACATGAGCCAGCAAGCCACTGGCAGCCAGCCCTCCACTGCTCCCCAGGAGCAGTCTGCCAGCTCCCAGGAGCCTGACAGGGGCTGGAGAAGGCAGGTGCCTTCCTGGTCCAGGGTGGAGATCATGGACCTTATTCAGGTTTGAGGGGGATGCCCCCAACGCCCATGATCTCCACACTAGACGGAGGAACATGGCCATCTATGGCAGGATAGCTGCCAGCCTGGCCACCAAAGGCCACATGAGAACCCAGGAGCAGGTTAGCATGAAAGTCAAGTTGGTTCGGCGAGACCCCCAACCCTGAGCCCTGAGCTTCCCTCCCCTTCTTCCCTTGCTTCCCCCTTCCAGCTCCCTCCTCCCAGGTTTCCCCTTCCCCTCTCCCAACCTCTTTCTTCCCCTCTCCCACCTTCTTTTCCCAGTCTCCCCAGAGGTTCACCCCTCTCCCAGTTTTGTTCAATAAACCCAGTTTCTATTTTTGAAAATACGTGTCTTTTATTTGATATCAGGAAGGGGGCTAGGGAGGGGTAAGTGGAAGGACGTGAGGGAGGAACGGGGCACGAGCCCCCGGTGGGGAGGACCGGGGTGGCTCTGAGGGCTCCTCGGGGTGGACACTCTCCCGCAGGGCCTCCTGGATCCTGACAGCCCCCTGAGGGACCCCTCGGATGGCAGCCTGCAGCAAGTGCAGCCGGGTTGATGGCAATGACCCCATGAGACACACCAGTGTGCCCAGGGGCAGCTCTGGCTCCATGTGGCCGAGTGCTGTGGTGTCCCGAGTTCGGGCACTAATGGCACTCCAAGACAGGACTGCTTTGCTGTCCTCATCAAGGTGGACAAGCAAGCGGGGAACCCTGAGAACTGTCTGTCCGGGGTGGGGGTAGGGTCCCTTTAAGCAGGGAGCTCAGTTAGCCTCAGGCAGCAGCCCCACACACTAAGTCCTAACCTGATGCCCTGCCGGCACTGGTTCCGGCCAGCCTTAACTTCGGTTCAGGGTCCACTCAGTGTGGACGTGCTATAACGAAATAACAAAACTCTATTTTGAAATAGTTTTTGTATATAGATGCATTATTTCGAATTAGCTTAATTCGAATTAACTATTTTGAATTAAGTTAATTCGAAATAGCGCTGTAGTGTAGACATACCCTAAGAGATAAACCTACTGAGTGCATCTCTTTGGAAGCCTCTGCCATGGAATCTCCTATGGCCACAAAATGAACCTCCTCCTCCTCCTCTCAGCAGAGTCCTCAGGGAAGAGGGGCGGCAATACCATCACCTTCTCTCTACGGGGTTGGGTTTTATGTCTCCACCAGTAAAACTGCCCCTTTCAGACACACAAGGGCTGTAAATGTCCCTCCCCTGTGTGCATGGTGGTAAATCTGGCACTTTATATTAGACAGATTCTATTTTGCATCTTTATTTATTAAAACGTTGTATTTCAATGTAAAGTATTCACAGTATTATCTCTTTTCCTGATGATTCATGTACTAACGCATGGTTTTGATTATGAAAGTGATCATCTAAACCAGCACATTGTTGAGACATAACTGTACAGATATGCCAGCAGCAGAATTTTCTTCTAGTATTGTTGAGCCAGGTGATACAACAACATAATTTCAGACTACGGTATTACTTCCAGTTCCCAAACAGCTTCAGACACAGAAAAGAGCAGCATTTGGATGTACGGAGGGACTGCAGGTAAATCCTCAACTCTCAGGATGGGGCCAGATTTTGAAAGCATTAGGTGCTGAATACTTTTGAAAATCTGGCCCTCTAAATCTTCACTTTCCATAGCGGTCATGTATAATTTATTGATGTAAAAATAATACTCGGAGACAATAAAAACAGTGATTACTCTCTAACACACTCTGTTTGGGAACCAACTAACTAAAGGCATCGTATAAGTAGCACTCGCCAGTACCATATGCATTAAAGGAAAGTGCTATGTAGATCAAATGAAGGCTCACCTGCTAGGCAGCATATGTTTTGCTGCTGTCAAACCCAAGGGCTTTGTACAGGAATGAGACAGATGCGTATCTAACCTTCTGCACCATTCTGAAAGATCACATCAGAGTCCACAAATTTAGAGTGAAATAAAGTAACATTTTTACAGAAGTTTGCTAGGAGTCAAGGCTATCGGATGTAGTTTTGCTTTCCTACCAGCTATGCAAAGCTTTATTACATTTTCTTAAAGTGACACCTTGGAATTCCCTTCCCGCATACCAACTCTGCGATACAAGAGGCTGAGTGAATTGTAAACTTTTACAACAGATTTACTTGTTATAGGTTTTAATACCCTCTCCATTCTTAAATGTATTCAAGAGGACAGTGTTTAGCTGTATTTGACAGAGATTATTCTAGACATGGCCTATTTCTCAGACTAGTCATTTGTTGTACTTCATAATTATCTGTGTCTCCCTTAAAATTGATTTTTCTTTCTCAGTCTACTCTAGTTATACTTCCAAAATATTAGCTCAATAAGTTACTTAATAATATGTTTGCATTTACGCCACTGCTTGGTCTGTTAGAGAATTTGTTTCTTCACATGCACACACTAAACAATGGGAAAGACATTCAGCGCATGAGCAAAACCACCTGGGGCATTGGCTCACTGATATACTTGTTGGCTATGACCCCTTTTCACCTTGTCTCACACTGCTGCATGGTTTGTGCCTGTCCAATGTATGGGTGCACAATGCAGCACTATAGATGGGAGGAGACTCCTGGCCTCAATGCTGTTATTAACAGAACACACACACACACAACCCCCCCCCCACACACAACCTCCCCCCCACACCACCACCACAATACACACACACACACACACACACACACAGAGACACACCACCACCATCACTACCACTACTTGAAGAGCTTCTGGAAATATGCACAAAGTGCAGAGAAGTTTCATGGACCAGTCAAACACTAGTCAGATAACACTGTGGGCCAGATCCTCAAGTCCTGCTGAGATCTCTGTGTGCAAAAAACCCCTTTTCCACAAGATCCTTATACCTCAAAAAAGGAGGTATACCGATCTTGCGGAAAGGGTTTCTGCGCAAAAAGAAAATGTCCACACTGCTTGTTTTTGCGCAAAAACCCCAGCGCAAAAATGGATTGGCAGAAAAGATGCAAATGAGATTGTGACTCATGCAAATGAGTCCCTCATTAGCATATTTCTTGCTGAGAAAACTCGTAGTGTAGATGTGGCCTAAGAATACAGAAGGCAGCAGCATTGTAATAGTTTAGACACAATTCCCTGAGATTCATTGAAAATATCCTTGTGATCTTGAAATGCAATAATCCTTTACACTCCAATCAATGACCTCCTTTCCAGAAGCAGGCTTTCCATCACAAAGCACTCTCTGCACCCTTTTACATATTCCATGCTCCAGTTGCTCACTCAAGTCCTTTATTTCAATTAAATATCTATTGCTACTGTGGTGGCAATAGGGTGTCATTTTTTGAAAAGAAGTGTGGGATGGAACGGATCTGCAATAATCTGCTTGAAATCTTGTGTTGAGGAGTTTCTGTGCAACATGGATAACTTCCACTTCACAGCTGCATATGCTGCCTGTGACAATGAACTTTGGAGCTGCTTCTATGGCACAATTTCTATGGCCACAATTTCTGCCATGGTAATCCAGCCTAGAATGGCTGTCTGTCTTCTATAAAAATGAGACAGTGGACTAAGGAAACAACATGAAATGATTATTACCCCAACACATTACAGGTCAGATTAACCTCTGCATTAGGGGAGCCCCTTAAAGCTAAAACTGCCAGCCACAACAAGGGTCTTTGGTAGCATAGGAGTTGCCTTGGAGAAGTAGCCATAGAAAGGAGCATGGTGGGGTCTCCCTATATGCCAGCATTCTCTGGTTTCCCCTTGTATGCAGGACAGGGTGGCACCAGATACAAGTTAGTGCCAGTCAAAGGCAAGTATAACGTGTGCCATGTGACCATTCCAATGACTCAAAGTAGCCCCAGCAAAAGAGGTGGCTTATTACCTCTTTTATACCCTGCTCCTGTATTCCACAGAGCACTCCTTCGCCAGAGGTGAGCACTGCAGCCAATATAAGTCATTCCCAGTGAGACGTCCAGTTCTATTTCTGTCCAGCTGAAACTAGCAGTTACTTCACAGAGGTCACTAAGTAGCCAACAGATACTAAAAATGGAGAGTTGTTGTGATTGAAAATACACTTGAAATGCCAACATAGAAGCAAATGCTTTGGTATTCCACTAACTTTCCCTCAAGCCCCCCAGTCACCCACAATATCAAGTCTCGAAGCAAGTGAAAGTAACATAAAATCAAGTCAATGCCAGGCTAAGCTGGAAGGTCTCCGTTTGGTTAATTACAGTTTCCTGAAATATTTAACCTTGAAGATGTAAGGATTATGCAGAGATTGAGTTGAAAGGTGATGTTTAAGAAGCGACAATTTCTTTATTATATGGTATGACAAAGAATTAGAGACGGATGGGTAATGAAGTGCCCTATATAACCAGATGAACCACTAAAATGCCTGCAGATAACCTGCCTTGTATCAAATAAATGTAGAATAATTTACATCATTTGCAAGAGTCCTATAAAGAACACCCTACAAAAACATGAGGGAAAGGAAGAAAGACGGGAATGATAAAAATGTGAAGAATGGCTAATTATGCTGTGGACTTTATCTCTCTGTCTGACCTTCTTTCTCACTCTTCTCCAACTCAAGTCATGGGCATGTACCGTAGTGTACTTATGAATCAACATGTAGAGAGAGATAATTGTCTGCATCAGCCGGCATTAATCTTCTTCCACAACAGAATCCGAGGGAGTCGAAGCTATTATTCTCACTTTCTGCTCTGAGTCACCATCAGAAAGGGGGCTATCTCTGAAACCCTTTTTTCAAATGGGATCTATATTGCCTGGGCTAGATGGGCAGAAATGGCACAGCTTTTTAAAAGTTCTATAGCACTCCTCGGCTTACAGCTATAGCTCTGGCTTTTTGGTGTGTTCTCAGTTCATTCAGTGGAAGAACCATAACTGGAAGAAAGGACAGTGAGATTATGCTGCTGTTCCAATCTTCTCATCTGTCTGTTTCTTACCTCCCCCTTTCAGCTCACCAAGTGACTACAGCTAAAATGATTTCTCTCTCCTGCCACTATGAATACATTGCCTGTCAAGTCCCTTCACTAGCTCCCCCAGACTTTCTCAATATAATCAAACATCTCATCCTTACATTCAAAGCACCAGAAAACACCATCTCACTACAGCTCCTCTCTCATTTTCTCCTGCCCCCTTTCAGCGGCATATGCTGATTTGAGACCTCCTTCCTGAACACCCAATTTTGTATCCTTTTTTTAGGTCACCCCATACCTAAAACATCCTTCACTTCCTCGTTCACGGCTATGTCTACACTGCACAGTTATTTCGGAATAAGCTATTCCGGAATAGTTATTCTGAAATAGATTATTTCGAAATAGCACATCTACACTGCAGGGAAACCTCAAAATTAATCCGAGGCAGGCTTCCCTAATGTAGACATGCTATCTCGATTTAGAGCCCCAAGAGGAATAACTTAGAATGGCCCTGGTGAGGGGCTATTTCGTAAAACAGAAGTGGAACATCTACACAGACCCTTTTCCGAAATAACTATTTTGGAATAGGTGTTATTCTTTGTAGAATGAGGTTTACAGAAGTCGGCATAAGCTGTCCATTATTTTGAAATTATTTCAAAATAATGGAATTGCTGTGTAGATGCTTGCATAGTTATTTCGGAATAACAGCCCTTATTCTGAAACAACTTTGCTGTGCCAGACACAGCACACTGCCCCCAAAAATGTCTTCAGCCAAACACAGATAATTCCTGTCAGAAATATGAAAATTCAGTATGGTTTGAAGGTGTTCAGAGCTGTGACAGGGCACATACTTGCAAAAATGGGTGGATCAGTGACCTGACCTTTCAGGCCCCAATCCATACCAGCCTTTCTGAGGCTCCACAGCACAGAACTCTTGAAAAGTGCCTGGTGAAGGTGGGGGAGTCAACACTACTTTTCCTGAACCAATCAAAGCTTTTCTGGAATATGAATTCCCTGGAGTTGTGAAAACCATCCCGCATTTGGCATATACAGAAAGTTACCTTTCACCCTCAGTGTGATGACAAGTGAATAAATAGAGCATGCATAGCCAGCCCAGCAAATCTTATTGTGACTCTTAATGGTTGCCACCAATCTATTTTACATGGCGATCAGAAAGCATATCTTCTTTTGTCTTCAGGACCTTATACTGAGCACGTTGCCCTAGTATCTGAGTGCCTTCACCAGTTAACCACCGCTGTTCACAACTCGCTTTCCAGACATTAGACTTCCCACCTATTTTGTCCTCTGATGAAATTGTCTAGGGGCACAGTGTTTCCATCAGACTGATCCTTGTGCTTAGATCCCATTTTTCTGTGGAGCTAGAAAAATGTTAAGAGCTGCTCTACTTCTACTAAACTCTTTTCTCTCTCCCAAATGTATTCTCAGCTGTGGCTGTGGGAATGACATGCAGATCCTCCCTCCCTCTGCCAAAGAGCAGGGCTCAGACTGCTCCAGAGATCATCCAAAAGCCACAGGAGGTTGTTGGATGGGGGGAGGCTGTATTATGATATTTATGGTAGCAAATATATATTTACAAACACAAGCTGGCAGTCACCTCCCGATAGGCTCCCCATCAGAGGTGCTGAGCACGAGCTATTTGACTCCAGTGGGGAATGGGCTTGCGCTCCTGAAATGGTTCTCATTTTAGCAGATTATGGGTGGAAGAATTTGTATAGCTTAGGCATTATCCTGGCCTTACTCCTTTTGGCCCAAACGCTGCTGCTTTTTTGAGCTCTGTATCTGAAGACGAGCCAATCTAGACCTAAGCACATTTTGGAGTCTGGACAAATCTCAAAGAGCATCACTTAAGCCCTTCATTCAACATCACACTTCACTTAAGTGACTTTTCAGAGCTCAGCATGTACTGAACTGACTGGAGGATTTTATCCTTACTTTGAAATAATCTTCCCTTTTGTGACACCAACTAGACTTGAAATGCTGTGAATGTGCTGACAGAAGAGATACCAGAAAACAGTTTTTAAAAGTGGCCAAGGATTCTGTAGGTCCGGAGGTGGGTTTTTTTTCAGCATAGGAAGAGCTAGTGGACATTTAAAACATGATTGGAAAATTCCAGAGGACATAGAAGATTTCGTGGGGTTTGAGGGACTCTCCAACATGAAAGGTAACATATTTTGTGTAGGCTGGAGGGGACAGGAGCTGATGGACAGGATGACAGTCCTATAGTAGTAATAAGGGTGGCAATCTGCTCCACTGGGATGTGGGGAAAGGAATGAAATGAGAAAGGTAAATGAAGCGGAGTATTGCAGCAGGCAGAGGCCCCAACATCAGCCACACAGAAGCATTATGGAGTCTCATAAGATCCCCTGAGTTTTACATTGAAGAGAAGTGACAAAATCATCAGGAGAGAAATGAGAATGACCAGCAGAAGCCCGAGGAGGAACAGCGTGAGAAGGGAGTCAAAAACACTAAAGAGCTGCCCGAGGTTAGTACTACTGGACTACAAATTATAAAGAGAAACATACAAGACTGCCTTAAAGGTAAACTGTGATGCTTGGGCAAGAGAAGGAGCGGGAGGGAAATCTTTGCAAGGCCCAATCATAACCAAAATGTAAGGCTTAAATAACACAATTACATTGTGAAGCCAAGCATTTGAAAAGCAGCTTCTACGTTTACCTGCCCATGACGGTGTTTGTGATTCTGTGCTTGTCCTGTACTGTTTGAGGCAACTATGATATTTTCAGCTGTTGCAGAATAAGCAGGAAGTCTTAAATTCAGGCCTTCACAGTTTCACAGGTTTTTTTATATAAATTATACTGATTTCCCAAGGACTGTGTTTTACAATGTAATCTATTTTTAAATCAAGAACCTCTCTGCTTCTTGGTTTGTAAACCAAAAATCCAACTGTGCTTTTACAAAGCCAAGCACATACTGGGTTGCCCACCTCTTAACTGTATTCTTGGAAAAGTCATTTCACTACCAATAAAGGGTTTCTAGGATGCTATTTTCTAGAGAAATATGGGCACAAGGCCACAATCCTTGCAGTTATGTAACAGCAGCTGAAGTCAAAGGGTGTCTTATTGGGCTCAGCACTGCAGAATTGGGCCCCCTAGATGGTCATATTCAGTAGACAGTTTGCTCAGTTTTGTATTCCCTATGGTTATATGTTGGAATTTATCCTACTTCTCATTTGCATCATGTACCCATTACTCACTTAGCTTTATTACCTCCTTAATTATGACCTTTTGGTTCGAAATGAATAAGTGGTATAATTTTACTTTAAGAAATATGCCAGGGCTCAACTACCAACATCTCTAGATTTCACAGAAATTGCAGGGATCATAGAAATTTAAACTTGATAATTACCTCAATATTTCAAGTCAGATAGTCTCTATATAAAATAATTACGGGTTGTTGTTTTTCCAAATTCACTTTGCATGATTATTGTAGGTTACAGCAGGTTATGTTGTGTGGTGTTACACAAGCTGGTGAAGTACAATGTTCTTTAATGCAAGATTATTCAACACGACATGCCATTAATTGATGGCAGATTGTGCCTAGAGACTTGGAGAGGAACCCCTTTTCACCTTGGTACAAATATGTAAAATATCTGGATCCATATTTTCCCACCATAGAATGCCCAGCTCAGTTTTTTTAATTCTGTTTAGAAGCTGCAATGCCTATTCTCTAGTGGACTGTTAGGTCTCTTTCCTGATGGTACTAGCAATGGTGCAAGGATTGTGTAGGCACAATATAAAGGTCACAAGCAATTACTATATCCTTTGTGTGCTTCTTGCATTAAACCTTCAACAATTCATCTCTGTATTATTCATGTGGAATTTTTTGTTATCATATGTTATTTTCCCTCAGATTACATTTTCTCATACACACCAGCACCTCTATGATTATTTAAGCAATGGGACCAGTACCTGCTGAGGTTTCTTTTCTCAATTTAAAAAGAGAAGATAATTGGAAATTCAAAAGAAGAATTTTTAATAGTACCAGATAACGCAATGGACATTTTCTCAAAATGCCAATACAGGGGTTTTTCTTTTGTAAAAATTAAAAACAGAGGAAAAAATAACTTGGCATGATTTCTATCATGTTGATCCTTTTGGGTTCTCAGAAGTTATGACCCACAGAAAGTCTGGATTCATGCTTACTTCTACTCCTCATTAAATCAGTTGTAGTTGAATTGCTGGTAAAGTAGGCTGCTGATACAGTAAGTGGGCATGCTGAATAAAAAACGTATCACAGCTGTACCTGCACTTGTCAGAGAGCCAGCCTGCTTTTTGCCAGTCTGTTCTCCACTGCTTCCTGGTCATAACCCATCTGTTTCTGAATTTATAAAATGCTGAAGAACACAAATATCTGAACCTATTATAGGTAATATGCTTCAATTAAATTCTGATTGTGGAGCTGTGCTTAACAGCGAAACATTGCTAATGTATCTCTTTCAAACCTGTCAATAAAATAGATACCAATCCATAGAAATTTCTGAAGCATTTAGAGTCCTTTCCACACAGAAGCTTCTACATATGGTAAACTTGTCCAATATACTTCCAGCTGAAAAGCAAAACCACACCAAAACACACCCAATAGAGTAAGGTAGGCTATTAAAACATTAGCCAAGAAATTGCATCCTCTGTGAGATCCCAAAGCAGGCAGACCTAAAAGTACCAGACAGTTATTAATCTGACACTTACTTGTAAGTAAAAGAGTACTTTACTTTTCAGTTTGATTAATTGATACCACATACAGAAATAATGTGGCTAATGAAAGTTTACCTTGTGCATGCACATTTTCCAGTGAGGTGAAACGCTCAACTTTGCAAGGTCAGTTTCATAAGATATAAGAATTAGAGGAACTCAGCAGGCCATCGATAACTGATTTAATAGGAACAGACTTTAACTAGAGAAAGTAGGTGAGGGATATATCCCCAGGATATTTGCTGAGAATACCTACAGTACCTATGATTAAACTATCTGTCCTCTGGATGTCATCATTGCTCTTTTTATATGCTGTTGGTTGAAAGTGCATTTATGTAGAAGATAACCGCAATTCTAAGGAAGCAGGTTTTGGTGCATTATTTTTGGTACTTCAGTGCTTCTCTAATTAGAATTCAATACACAAGAGTGTGGTCAGATCATTACTATCTATAATGCATTTTGAATCGTGCTCCATAATATATTGTGACATGAATTCACATCTTTGCTTCAAGAAGCACTTTCTGTCTCTTTGCAGCTGAGACACCCCTGTCAATCAACAACACTGTTTGCAAAAATCTTCTTTATGTTAAGCCAGGATTTAAAAATTCAAAATAATTTTGATTTTGAGGGGAAGAAATATTTAAAGCACCCGGAACACAGCAAAAGACAAAGTTTAGTTAGAAGAAAAAAAGAAATTCAGAACCTGGTGACATCTATTTCAGTGCAACTAGATCAGACCCAAGACATCTGATGGATTTCCACAAGAGATGAATAAGAAAATAGGCAAAGTCATGGCAGCTGTAGTAATTTAGCTACCTTTCTACAGGATCTTTGATAATTTGTTACAGAAAAAGATTGTAGATAGAAGTGGACCCTCAAATCTGGGCTAACTCAGCTCCTGAATTTTGTGGCTACTAATTGCAGAGTTCAAACCTCAGAATCAGAACCCACCTCTATGGTTTTGGATCTAGATAAGTTCCAAGACCAGAAGGGCTCCGTTTTCCAGATGCAGGTGGGTCTGTTGGCAGCTGGTATAAATTATAGACTGCATTGGTCTCCAGATGGCCTAGGATCAGGGGAAGGACATAAAACCACCTTTGCACTCCCCCTCCTTTGCTGTGCCAAGTGGTTCCCCAGCTGCCACTCAAGATCTGATCCTGAGTCCTCACATTGGAAATGTCCCAAATAGCATCCTCTTGGAGCAGCACAGCTACCACTGAAAGAATGCTCAGAAGCAACATTTTAACATCATCTCTAATACAATACCTAGTTTATGTGTGGAGACAAGTGAACATGTAGAGAGCTGTGCTGAGCCAAATGACTGTTTTTTTGTTTTAAAAATAAGGGATTAGTGTTTGAATGAGAGCATAGCCTACACGCTCACTCACAGATCAGGACCCCACTATATATGATGATATAAAATCTCATGCCCCAAATATAATAAGAACATGCATAATGCTGATACACCACACATCATTAGTAGAGCTCCAAGCACTTCACAGACGTGGTCATTATCACTATTTCTTTTTCACAGATGGGGAAACTGAGGCACAGGGAAGTGAAATACTTGGCTCAAAGCTGCTCAGCAAGGCCATTGTAGAACTGGGAAAAGCACTGAAGTCTCCTACTCCAGTCCAGTGCAATACCCACTAGACCAGGGGCTCACAAACATGATGCACTGTGACCCTCTTTGTGCAACAAAAATTACTACACAACATCAGGAGGGGGGGAAACTGAAGCCTGAACTTGCTGAGCCCCACTGCCCCTGCAAAGCTAAAGAACAAGGGCAGGGGGCCTATAACCTGAGTTCCAGCACACAGGGCCGAAACCCTCAGGCTTTAGCCTTGGTGGTGGGGCTTGGGCTTGGGCTTGGGATTCAGCCCTGGGTCTCAGCAAGTCTAAGACAGCCTTGGTGACCCTGTTAAAATGGGGTCACGACCCACAGTTCGAGAACTGCTGCACTAGGCCAGTGTTTCTCAACCAGTGGTACGAGTACCCTTAGGGTACTCAAGAGAAGTCTGGGGGGTACATCCACACAACTGAAATTTAGAGAAAACTGAATTTTTGTTTTAAGTTTTACAGCGCTTTATTATTTTTGTACATTTTTATACCCAAAAATTTCATCACCTGCCCAGCTATGATTAAGTTGTTTAAACAAATGTGTTGCACTGGTAGAAAAAAAATTGTCTGTCTGAAAACTGTAGGTACTGGGGGTACTTATAATTTTTTTTTGAAAAAGGGGTACTTTATAAAAAAAAGGTTGAGAAACACTGCACTAGAGCATACCACTTCTGGACTTGTATGACTGGCTGACTGATTCCCCATAGTTATGAAAATCAACCTGTCTGAAAATGTTCCTACTTTAATTTTGCATAGGGATTAGAATCTGGGTTGTAGTCCCTCCTTCCCCTTATAACTGTTGGCCCAGTGGTTAGGGCCCTGATGTGGAGAAACAGGTTTAATTCTTCGCTGTGCCCAATGTGGCAAGAGGTTCTTGACCTCTGAGGCAAATACGCTAAGCCATTGCATCATTCTCTCTCTTTCCCCCCCACAACATCTCTCTCTCTATATATAAAAAACCTTTTCCTGTGGGACAACAGAGTGATGTCATTACATCACTCTGCGTCCCACAGCCCTTCCTTCTGCCCTCAGGTGCCCTGCCTCCTCCCACCTTCTTGGCACTCAGGCAGCTGGAGGGAAAGAGCTGGGTCTGCCATGGCCTTGACCCAGCCCAACCCCCCCGGTGGCCAGAGGAAGAGAGCTGGGCCAGCCACGGCCCCGGCCCAACCCCCTGGTGGCCGGAGGGAGAGAGCCAGGGTTGGCTTGGCTTCAGGTGGGGGCCTGGTGGCCAGGGGGAGAGAGCTGGGGCAGACCAGGGCTGCCACACGCCGGCCTGGCCCTCCCCCTGGTGGCTGGGGGAGAGCCGTGTCTCCCTACCCGCAGAGAGGGGGGTTGGTGGGCGTAGCTTCAACAGGAGAGACAGAGAAATCTGCACTTATAAATCCCACAGTGCACTGGTTAGGGCACTTACCTGAGAGTTGGGAAATTCAGTGCTGAGCGTCACAACGTCTAAGTTCCATCATGGATCCAGCCCTTGGCCTCTCCATGCCCGTTTTCCTGACTGGCACACTGGGGACAAAGATATTGACCACCTTTTGGAGATGCTGTGAGAGTTCATCAAACACTTTGAACTATTCAATGGAAAGTGCTCTGGAATGGCAAAGCGGTAGGATTAACAATTTTATATTTGAATTACAAGTCACTGTTTTTAGGTTGCCTCTGGAATTATGAGAAAGTTGATATAAATGAACTTAGAGATGCTTCCCCATTTCAACGCTGGCATTTCCCCCCTGCATATAAATGTGTATGCTTTCATGCCTCAGCTCCACTAACTCTACTCCTCGCCTGTTTCTGTTTATTTTAGGAGCAATATATGTTTACAAAATCAGTTGAAAAATGTTAATGAGCAGTTCACAGAATACTAATGTGGATTCAAATTACTTTCACATGAATCAAGACAAATTAAAAAATGCTGTTTGATCATTAACTGCTTCAAATGGATGTCACAAGAATGCCTGTATTTCAGAACATAGATGTTTTAAAAGGACGGTATCCCATTAGGCATTTGAGCTGCTTGCAACTGTTTGGGATGGGGACGGATTACAGTAAGGGATGGATTGTCCCTAGCCTTAGTACAGGTGAGGGAGATGGGAGAGGACTTGCATCCCTTGAATCACTTGCAGTCCCTACTCTCAGGGATCACAGGGACTGCTCCCTTTATGCACACCTAACGGGGTGGGAGTGTAAGGGTACAACTACACTGCAACACTATTTGGAAATCACTAGCGCTATTCTGAAATAACTTAGTCCGCATCTATGCAGCAGGCAGTTATTTCAAAATAGTGTCAAACTACGGTCAAGCTGGAGGACTTCTTACTCCGACTCCTGTAACGCTCATTGTACGAGGAGTAAGGGAAGTCGGAGGAAGAGTGCTCTGTTTCGATATAAGTGCTGTGTAGACAATCCCTATTTTGAAATAAGCTATTTCGAAATAAGATACACAATTGACGTAGCTCAATTTGCATAGCTTATTTTGAGTTAAGCCCTGCTGTGTAGACACACCCTAAGTGTAGCTAAGGGGTCAGTGACAACGGTATAACATCTGGTAACAATCATCCACAACATCATTTAAAAAAAAATAATTGTGCGCGTTTTTTAAAAACTTGCACCGATCCATCCCTGACTTGACTTAAAACACCTCACAAATGCACCCCCTAAAGTGCAGTAGTATGATTTAACATAACCCACTGCCACCAAGCCAGGCATCTGAAAATCAGATCTCTCTCCTTCAGCCCCCGCATCCTTCTAGTGACCCCCGTCCCCAATTTTTGAATACCTGATCAAAGAGAGAAATTTTGCACCACACCCTCATGATTGTTAGAATCTAGCTGTTTCTAATGAAGGCAGTGATGTGAAAGAGGCCCTCACAGATGCAGTCCCTTCTCTTTTATATCAAGGGGACTCTGGTTGGATCTCATCTATGGCAAAACAGCATTGGGAAACAGGCAGTATGACGTAGTCCAGGAAATAAATAGCTCTCTTTTGCCAGCACACCTTTGTGTACTCAGGACTTGCCTGCTGGCCCAACAGGTCAAACCACAGCAGCGGTGGCCAACTCGCGGCTCGTGAAGAAAAAAATTGCGACTCCTGACAGAACTGGGATAGAACCTGGAAACGCTCAGGTCAGCTGCTCTCACAACCTGGCTGCTGTGAGCCGCATGTGAGCTCACAGCCCACGCCGCTCCGCTCACGGCCCCCAGCGCACTGCATCATATCCTGCACGTGCAGGCCAGGTCTCACACAGCATCCCAGCCTGCACGTGCTAGCAGCCGGCTGCTGAGTGCAGGCAGTGGCAGCAGCTCCGGCTCTGGGTATGTTGGCGGTGCCAGTGGCGGCTCTGGCTCCGGGACCTGGGCATAAGGTTAGTGGGGGAGGGGAATTGGGTTAGAGCAGGGGGAGATGCCTGGCTCTGGAGAAGGGAAGGGGAGGAGAGAAGAGGGGGATCAGGTGTGGGGGGGTGCACATGGTGTCCTGGATGCATGTGGCGGTAGCAGCAGTGGTGGCAGCGACTCTGGCTCCTGGACCTGAGCATAAGGTTGGGGGACAGGGGAATTGGAGGTGTTTGGCTCTGGAGAAAGGGAGGGGGATTGGGTTAGAGCGGGGGGGAGGTGCCTGGGGGAGGGGAGGTGAAGAGCAGCCACCGCGCTTCCTGAGACCCGGGATCCCCAGGTACTGGCCCCAGGCGTCTCTGTCCCCTCCCCCTGGATAGATCCCCCCACGTGTACCCAGCCCCAGCACCCACCAGCACCCTGTCCCAGCATCCTGTCCCCTGTCCCCACCAGTACAGTTGGGGCCACATTAGTGAGGCTTGGGGGGTTTTGGAGTAGTTGTTTTTTTGAGTCTCACTTGTGTGGCCCTGACTGACTTTTCTGTGGGTCAGTGACCCCTGATTCAAAACCGGTTCCCTGCCCCTCTCATAAATATAGACAACGCTGAAACATTTTGTGTTTGACATAATATTTTATTTAAAAATGAAGCCTGGCCAATAAGCTCCCAATTGGGGCCAAGTCCCCATCTGGCCGCAGCATCATAACACTCCTGCACCCCCCCAGACCTCAGATCTGAGCCTATCATACACTGGAACCCCCTGTCCTGAGCCACTCACATCCCCAAACTCCTGCACTCCCATATCCCCAGTCTTCTACCACAACACTCCTGCACCATCCACACACTGCAAATCTGTGTCCTGAGCCCATCGTACTCCCAGCCTCCCTGCCCTGAGCTCCTCATGCACCCCAGCCCAAACTCCTGCACCCTCACAGCCACAAGCCTGCGGCTTGCTCAGCACCCCAACCCTCCACCTGACCCCAACACTCTCCAGCCTGGAGCCCCTTCCCTGAGCCAACATCCTCTTCTCTACTTCCTCCTGCACCTAAATTCCCTCCCAGAGCTTGCACCTCTCACCCCTTCCCAGTGCTTTTTTTTGTGATCGTATGCCCTGGGAGGGTGTACTGGCACCTATTTTCCCCCGGTGCGGCTTTTTTTTCTCAACAACTCCCCTTCCCCTCCGGTATGTGGCTCTTGGCACTCTATCCACTGCTATTTTGGCTCTTTGTCTCTAATGGGTTGGCCACCCCTGAACTACAGAGAGTTGATTTGCAGAGCACGCTAACTTTTCCAGTGTAGACTCTGCTGCTGAGAACGAAAAGGTTCCTAGTTCCTGTTCATATAGTCCTCGTGGGCTAAATAGACTGCTCAATGACAAAATGGAAAACTAAGTTTGTTTCAAATGGGAAGCCTAAAATGAGCATATGTGGCAATGTCACACTTTCACTTGGAGATAAGAACAGACACCACTCAATAGAATTTGAAATAATGGAACAGGAAGGCCTAGGTCAGGGGTGGGCAATAATTAAATCATATTGAAATACAACTGTATATGCAACGAAAAAGTACATCATGTAACATCTTAGTAGCATTGAAAGATCAAGTAAAAGAAAATCCTGAAGCATGGTAAGTTGCTACTGAGCAAATTCAGACACCAACTGATTGAGTTAATATGGTCACCATAATAAACCTGACAAGTTAAGAATTTATACATTTAAAAGGGTTTGAATAAATTATTGAAGACAGATCTACACTTCAAAAAGGAAGAATATTTTCAAGTTTTGAATTAAATCATTGGTTTTGGCAGCTCCAACTGGATAGAAAAAGAACAAAACTCTGCACCTTCAGCTTCCTGCTAGGTACATCTACATGTAAACATCTTCCTTCCCTTCAGGACTGCCTCAGGTATACCAAAATTGTCCCAGATCTTTGAGGAATTGAGTGGCGTGGAAGAAATAATACGCACTACAATTAGACTTATGAGCAGTGTTCCCTCTAAGCTGCAGGGTAGCCCAGCTTCACAGGTGATTAATCAGCTTTGCCCAGCCAGAGGTTCAGGGAGCTGAGTGACTGGGTGGGGCAGATTAATCACCTGTGAAGCTGTGCTGCCCCGCAGTTTAGAGGGAACACTGCTTATGAGAAAATTATCTTCTGCAATATGTCAAAGAAAAGAACCTTAAATGAAACAGGCACAAATATCAGATAGGACAGAATGAGATGAGGAGACCTATTCAGTGACAAATGTGTTTGACCAAAACCAAGAAATGTGGAGACTACTGTACAAACAGAAAGATCCTCAAATCAGGAGGCGTCAAACAGATTCATAGGCTTGTGACTTATCTCTAGTTTGTCGCAAATTAAATGCTCCACTCAGAATGTTGCTTGATTACAACACAGAATACCACTCGGACAGAGAAAAAAACAACAAAAACTTTTGACAATTAGAGAAACTTGTCTCAGAAGCACGAATACTGAAGTACTTGGTGGTTAAAGAGTGTAAGGCCTCAGTCACTTTAAGTTCACATTGATTGGTGGCTGTCATTCTGCAAGATAATCTCCCACAGGATATGCTTAAAAAGCACTGACCGAAATACCAGACAATTCTGCTCAGGTAGAGGAAGAAACACTAGCAATAGGTTTTTAGTTATGAGCAGTTTTATGCGTGGGCAGAAATCCGTTTTGATGGAGACAGACCATAAACTGCCGGAAGACACATTACAGAAACCAATGTGCAAAACACTGCCTAGATTTCAGAAAGATAACAAAACTGTAAAAGTACTTGTTAAATATACAATCCATGTCAAGCAGTGGGATCCTTCCAGCAGATGCGCTCTCAAGAGCAGTGACAGTATTGATTTTTGTGATCAGGTAGTTGATGAATGGGCATGTTTGGGTTCACATCTCTTGGGTCAGTCTCAATGACATGGGGCATGCAGGGCTAATCAGTTCAGTGCTGGGTTTTTACTTCAGGCTCCAGGCAAGGTGTTTTTCATAAACATCGCCACACCAGGGGTAGCCATGGGATGCACTATGACCCAGAGACATCCCCTGAGTCATGATGTCTCCCCTGCTTCCTCTTTCCTCCAGGTAAGGTGGGGATGAAGATAATCATTAGACACTATCCTATACCGTCAGCACAGTAGGACATGCCTATGGCCACTCAAAGAGCTGGCCATCATGCTTGCTCCTGCCAAGACTGCCCTTTGCCTACTCCTTCTCTGTCCTCTCACTTCAGGACAGGAGTGTATGACAATGCGGTGCTCTCTGACATCTATTCACCTGGACCCAAAATCCACATAGCCCACAATTCATACTATCCATTAGTCCTTGCATAGTCCAGGTAAGAATCTAGCCTTTATGAGCAGCTGTTCTTTTACTCTTGTTTTAATTTGCTATGAAAATATAATCTGGTAGGTATGTTTTATGCTTTGAAATTAACACCTACATAGGAAACAACTGACTGGAATGAAATCCTTAACTTACTCTATTACGTTTAGGACAATTTTATCTAACTAATTTTTAACAGATCTAAAACACTGCCCATATCTACTCTGGCTGTGAGGAACTGGTAATCAAGTCAAGCACCATTGACTATGAGAATAGTGAACTGTAGAAAATGACTTCTCAGCACTATGTAGTGTCACAGCACAATTTAAATAACATGTTCATTATTTAGGATCTCATAATTCATACAGAAATTGATACAAGGAGCTAAAATAGGCTTTGGAGCTTTTAACAGTTAAATAAATAAATCACCTATATATATCATTACGAGTCCTACTTCACTCTCAAATATTCTCTAAGTATCTGATCTGTTATCATAAAAGCCCTTCCAAAATTAAATTCATTGGAATAATATTAAGTGGTAATTTAGAATGAGAGATGCATATTTGGTGGCTAAAGTTATTGCATTTACACATTGGCACCTCTTAAATGAATGAAGAGAGGGTTTGAGAGAAAGAGTTCTGTCTGGTAGAAATATTATATGTTTTATTATTATGCAGATGTACAATAGGGATCTTAGAACTGTGATAACCTAGATTACATTTAATCACACACATTGTTCTCTAAATTTCACATAAAGGGAGTAAGGATTTGTTTTTGTGGAGAGGGGAATTTATATTGCAAAGAGGTTATTTTCTTTAGCATATATACATAAAATATAATGGTTGTACTCCTATTCTCCCTCATATTTCTGGTGGAACACGTTTGAAACATGTATTTCCTAGATTTTCTATTAGAACTTGAAAGTGTGATTTCAGCTAATCACAAATATATCATATAGGTGTGAGTTTTATGAAGTATATAGCTGAGCCAAACATCTTGTGATTCTCATAAGAGGAAATTTGCCAATCTACTAATTGTTTGACCATTTATGAAATGGCAGTGAATTTGGTAACAATGTCTAAGTTGAACAGAATATTAAGACATTTCTAAAGGAATGTTATGCCGGTAACTATCCACAAAGCCAAATGTTCCTGGTGCCTTATAGAATTCCATTTCTGTACTTGGTGTTTGAGCCACATAAGCTGATTTCAGTCACACAGGGCATGCTTACTTCATCAGTATCTATGCCACATTGTCCAGCAGCTCAGCAGATTTCAGTGTCACTCTTGGGTTCAGAGGAAAGGCTGTGTCTCTTGTGGAGCTAAGGCAAAGAATTATTTTTCTTCCTATATGAGTAATCCAAAGGGAACATTGTTCTTATCTCCCTGACACTCTGACCCAAACTCCCCGATGCTTGATGCTTTCTATTACATTTGTGTACTTAGTAAGAACATGCCTATTTACCCTGCAAAGTCACTATCACAAAGAAGGAGCAGTTTTCCCTCTCAGCGCATACAGCCCTTCTCTATAGGCTACGTCTACACTGCGGGTGTTCTGTGGAAGAGGAAATGCAAATGGAGCACTCATTTGCATATCTCGTGCTCTTATTCGCATATCTCGTGCTCTCATTTGCATATCTTCTTCTGATCCCTTTTGCGGAAGAGGTTTTTGCGATAAAACGCCCTGTGTAGATGGGGCCATTTGTCAGAAAAAAACCCTTTTGCGCAAGAGCCTGTAAACCTCATTTTTTGAGGAATTTGCATATTCGCATCCGAGCGCTTTTTCAAAAAAAGGTTTTTCGAAAGCCTGCCTGAGTATGGCCCTGATGGTCGATCTCCCCATGCCGAACTGGTTCCTCGCAGAGGAACCAGCTTTCTGGTGTGGTGAGTTACCAGATATTTATGGCAACATGCTTCTGGATGGTGGGTCGCGTGTAGGTGTCCTGTCACTGGAAGGCAGGGGTGAGCCACTCACACAGCTCCAGGAAGGCTCTAAGATGATCCGGTCCCTCCAGTCAGTACTAGTCTCCTGTCACCAGAAGCAGCATTAGATGGTGTGTAGGGAGGAGGAGGGGATGGTGGTGGGAGGGACTGTGGTGCATGAGGAGTGCCTGGGCGAGGAGGTCCCCCATTCCAAGCTGGTCGTCATGCTCAAGGAGGGCCATGAGGGCAGTTTGCATGAACTGTGCCAGGAGGTGCAGCATGAGGTCTAAGAGTATTGCAGTGACTTCTTTGCAGCAGCTCCAGCTCCATGTTGGAAGTGCTGTGGCATCTGCAAGGGCAACCAGAGCATGCGGTGTGGTGTTTGCTGTCCCTCAAGGAGGTAGGCAATGGAGAAGAATGTGAGACAAGGCTGCACCGGGAGCACCTTTAAGCACGAGCCTTAGCTAGCCTCAGGCAGCAGCTACAGGAAGTGACTGCCGTCCTGATACCCTGCCCGGAGTGCTTCCAGGGGGCTTTACATGCGATTCAGGCTCCAATGAGTGTGGATGCGCTATTTTGATATAGCTTTGCACTATTTCGATGGGAATTTGCAGTGTGGATGTGTTATTCTGAAATAGTTATTTTGGGAGTTATTATTCTGAAATAACTTATTTTGAAATAACACTGTAGTATAGATGTGCCCTGGGGGACCAGCATAAGCAAACGAACCACAGTGCTAAGCCTAGGTTAGCCCTAAAGGACATATAGAGCTTGGTTACTGGAGAAGTTTCTATTATTTTTTTAAACTTAAGATTGGAACTCATTTGTGTGTATAGGTTTACCTGCTTTAACCTTGTAAATAACTCTAATTTCCTTTTCTTATGCAATCAATCTCGAGATAGTTTTTTTTATAAGATTGACTATAAAATCAATCCTTGGTGATTTGGTGTAAAATCTAAAGTGTAACTGACCGGGTGTAAGTGACTAGCCCTTTGGGACTGGAAGTAACCTGAGTATTGCTGTGATCTTTGATGTAAGGCAGTGTTTCTCAAACTGTGCTCCGCAGAACCCCAGGGCTCCACGACACATCTCCAGGGGCTCTGCGAGGCTGACAAACTGGAAAGCCTTCAAAAGCGTAACTGAGAATTGCCTTGAACTGACGCCATTAACACACACTGCTGGGGCTCCGCATAAATTTTTACGCATGTAAAGGGTTCCGGAGCCCAAAAAGTTTGAGAACCACTGATGTAAGGGACCATCTATCACAAAGGTAGGGGAACATGGGAAGTGAGACAGATCAGAGTACCCAAAGAGACTGTCTGTGACCACATGTTGAGGGTGTTATAGTCCCTGAGGAGTTTTACACTTAATAACTGGTTGCTGAAATCTAAATATAGAACTCACAACTAACTTGGGGCTTGCACGCTGTGTCCCTAGTCTGTCCTGAGCAGTACTCATCCTATTGAGCCACTCCAGGACAGCTTGACAACCCCCTTCATTATCACCCCTGGTGGCACCATCATTTTTCCTGTCATGTAGTTGACAACCTAAAGGGTCCTCTTTGATTTTTGAATTGCCTTCATCCTCACATCCAGGCTGTGTCTCAAATCTATCATTTTCCCCTCTAGAACATTCCCCGCATTCATTTCCCTCCATTTTGTTGCTAACACTCTTGTCCCAGTCCTCATGATCTCTTCCTTATGGCCTCCCTGACAGCTGTATTGCTCCTTCCTTGCCTGATCTGATTATGTTACCTCTTTCTGAATCCCTCCACATCAAGTTTAAGTTAGTGTTTTTTCTTCATGGTCCTGTATAACCCTGCCCCAGCCTCCTTTCTACCCTTATCATAGAATCACAGAAGTGCAGGACTGGAAGGGACATTGAAAGATAATCAATCCAGTCACCTGCACTCATGGCAGGACTAAGTATTATCTAGACCAGTGTTTCTGAAAGTGTTCCGCGAAATCACTCTCAGAAACACATTAACTGGCCACCCCCATTTGTTTATTTACTGGGGCGGCCAGTTAATGTGTTTCTGAGAGTGATTCCGCAGAACACTTTCAGAAACACTGATCTAGACCACCCCTGACAGCTGTTCGTCTAAGCTGTTCTCAAAAACCTCTAATGATAGAGATTCCACAGTCTCCCTGGGTAATTTCTTCCAGTGCTTAAGCACCCTGACAGGAAGTTTTTCCAAATATCCAACATAAACCGCACTTGCTGCAATTTAAGCACATTACTTCTTGTTCTGTCCTCTGAGGTTAATGAGAACAATTTTTCTCCCTCTTCTTTGTAGCAACCTTTTATGTACTTGAACACTGTTATCATGTCCCCTCTCAGTCTTCTCTTCTGTAGACTAAACAAATTCAATTCTTTTTCAATCTTTCCTCATAGGTCATATTTTTGAGAAGTTTAATCATTTTTCTTGCTCTCCTCTGGACTTTCCTCAGTTTGTCCACATCTATCCTGAAATGTGGTGCCTAGAACTGAATAAAATACTCCAGTTGAGGCTGTATCACCACAGAGTAGAACAGAAGAATTACTTCTTGTGTCTTGCTTAGATCACTCCTGCTAATACATCCCAGAATGGTGTTTGCCTTTGTAACACTGTTGTTTTATGTTTAGCTTGTGATTCACTATGACCCCCAGATCTCTTTGTGGTACTTCTTCCTAGGCAGCTATTTCACAGTTTGTATGCATGCTATTGATTGTTCGGTTGTAAGTGGAATACTTTGAATTTGTCCCTATTGTATTTCACACTTTTGAATACTTTGAATTTGCCCGTATTGAATCCTATATACTTCAAACCATTTCTCCAGTTTGTTCACATAATTTTGAATTTTAATCTTATCCTCCAAAGCACTTGCAACCCTTTCCAGCTTGATGTCAGCCACAAATTTTAAAAGTGTGCTCTCTGTACCATTGTCTAAATCAGTGTTTCTGAAACTTTTTAAGACTGAAGAACACCAAACAATAATTTTTTTTAATGAGGAACACCAAGGATTTTTTGTTGAGGGGGAAAAAAAAAAAGGTTGCCTGCCTCTTGAAGGGCAGCCATTTTGTATTCTGTTGTTCTCTGCGGCACATCTCCAACTGCCTCATGGCACACCGGTGTGCTGTAGAACACAGTTTAAGAAACACCGGTCTAAATCATTGTTGAAGGTATTGAACAGAACCAGACCAAGGACCTGTTACCCGCACAAATATCTCTATCCCTTCTGCACTTCAGAGACACACACCTTTACCCAATTCCTATGGATCAGGGCACAACTTCCTGTGGGTCCGCAGGATCTTTTGCCACTGAAAGAGCCTTACACAGTAATATTCTTATTCTCTATTTATTGACAATTACCAAGCAAGCAGAATACACATGCTAAGCATACAGTGTCATGCTCACCAATCCTGATAAAGGCAGGCAGACTTCCCCTGTTGGCCAGGCAAGGTCAATCTCTCAGGATCCTAGCTACTGCATGTCATGGTCGTGCAGAGGAGTCCTGGCAGCTCTGGTTTTAGGCTGGGTCTTGGAGGTGAGTTCTTCTCCAGGTCTTCCCTCCTTCTTGATGTTCCTTTCTTCCTTTCCTCTTTCCTTTCTTTCTTCCCTTTTTCCCTCTTTCTGCTGGTCTCCTTTTTGGACCCCACTTTATATGGTGAAACTCGAGTTCTGCTTAGCTATACTTTAACCAATTATTTTAGTATAAGTTTACTAATCAATCATAATGTACTGTAACAGAATTACCTAACCAATCATATCCCACCAACTTAGTTGATTTACACCTAGAAAAATTAATTACACAGCAGACAGAAACAGTTACAAACCAGACAGAGATCATACAGATAAACAATAGAAAAGTGAGGACAATAATCATAGAATGAGGATTCCACAACTTGAACTATTGATAAACAGTTTCTTGCCAGACGAAATGTTATTAAGGTAAGTTTTCTCTACCCATCTTGATATCTATTGCTTTATCTGGTGACAGTGGGTGCCATTAGGACAGGATCTCCTTCTTAACAGCCTGGTGTAACACTATTTTAATGCGATTTAGATAGAATATGAGTATGTGACTTCAAGTTTTATAGCTAATGCCTGCTGCTGTTCAGTCTGGTTGCAGAGGAAGGCTTCAGGCCTACCAATATGGCTTCAAGCCTTCCAATATGACTACAAAAAACCATCTTGTTACAGACTGATATCTGTGGGACTGAATTCAATATACCCTTTTAACTCAACTGTGAACTATTGATCATGGCTCTCTGGAACTGGTTTCCAACTAGTTTTGAAAGTTTCATTTAGGCTGTATTTCCCAAGTTTGTTTAGGAGAGGGTCATGTAAAACAGTACTGAAAGCCTTACTACACTTGTTACCCTGTCAAAGAAAGCTATTGGGTTGGTTTGACTTGATTTGTTCTTGACAAGTCCATGTGGCTTATTAATCACCTCATCTTCTATGTGTTTCCTGATTATTAATTGTGTGATTATTTGCTCTATTGTTTCTGGTTACTGGAGTTAAGCCGAGAGGTCTATAATTCCCCAGGTTGGTTCATATTCTCCTCTTATCTTGTGATGCACTTTCCAGCCACTGCAGTCTCCCAATGAGACCAGCTTTAGTGCCTCATTTGTCCACTTCTTCCATAAGCATCTCCATTATTTCCTCTATCACACCTCTTTGAAGGGAATGTCCTTCCTGTGCTGGTCTACAAGATCACTTCCTTCTCCATGTTCAAATTCTTTCCAAAGACCCACACCCACCATGACATGTACAAGAAACTAGCAAGTTGACTTTGTGAAGAGTGCGGGATGTTCACTGGGTCTAAATTTGCACAGCTTCATTGAAGTCAATGGAGCTGAACTGATTTACACCTACAGGAAGATCCTGTGTTATCTGGACATGGTAAATTACCAGCTGGCCACTTGACTTGTTTGCTTTGTATCCCTTTTTCCTATGCACACGCTTTGTTGGGTTTGCCTTTCAGAATGCAGACTCTGTGAGGAAGGAACCGGGCCTTCTTTTGTGGTGGTTAAGCACTTAGCACAGACTAGGCAATACCAGAGCAAATATTAGTGTCATAGCTGTTATTAATTTGTTATTTAATACTCATAAATTAAATTAGTTTCCCAATGAACTGATTGCCTGTTTCAATGATGATTTAGTTGGGATTGGTCCTGCTGTGGGCAGGAGGCTGGATTCAATGACTTCCTGAGGTCTCTTCCAGCCCTATGATTCTATGATTCTATGAATGATATTCATATATAACTGAAATTAAGGGGGATGGAAGAAAGGCTAAAATGAAATGGATGGAGGGATGTAGATGAAATCATACAATTCTTTCTCATGTGAAATTCATCCTTTCATTCATTTCTTGTTAATTTTTCTTTCTTCTGAATCTCACCTTTCAAAGGAAAGAGAAATAAATGAAAAACAATCCAGGTGGCAATCCAGATCACTCTGATGCAGCTGAAGATTGCAATTGATCTGTTGCTGACCCCTTGCACAAGGTTTCACAGAATCTGTGCATTTAAATAACATTACATGATGTCTCATTAATTTCCAGCGCCATCATTTTCCTTTGTCCACAAGTGACATAGTGGAATAGAAACCCCTTCACCTGTGTTTCATGTTTTCATATACTCATTATCAAAATGATTTCCTTATGCACAGTCGACAAAGTACACATCCTTCTCTGAAAGGACAACATGCACAACATGAAGTACACGTCTTGTACCAAAGAGCAGAATATTTCAGGGTCATGGTTACTGGCCTAGCTGAACTTCTGTCCACTTCCTGGTCTGTCTTAAAATACACACTCCAAGTGCTAGGCCTCTTAACTGAGATTATGGAATAACAAAGCCTATTGCTTACTGTTGCTAGATGACTGTTTTAAAACTATACCACCCCTATAAACACTGAGGGCTTATCTTCACTTACTGCAAGATCAACACTCAGAAGATCAATCTCCCAGGGTTCGATTTAGTGGGTCTTGTAAGGATCTGCTAAATCAACTGCTGATGGCACCCTGGTTGACCCTGGTACTCTACCACAGCGTTTCTCAAACTGTGGGTCGCAACCCCCAGTGGGGTTGCGAGCAACCAACTTACAGGGGGGTCACAGCTGGATCCATTTTTTTTCTTGCATTTGTGTCTCCCCGGCATCTCTGGACAGTCCGGTCAATTTTCCCCTGCTGCGTCTGGTGGGGTTGGGGGAGTGAGGAGCGCCACAGAGTCTAGTGAAGGGGGGGCAGAAGGGGGCAGTTGCCGGGCGCCACACTAGGGGGGCGCCGGGCTGGGTGGGAGCAGAGCACGTGCTGCTCTGGCCCACGTGACCAGCAGAGACCAGCAGCTGGCCACGTGATGCTTCCCCTACAAGCTGCGAGATGAGGCAGCCTGGCCGGGCGGCAGAAGCAGCCATTTTTAAAAGTATGATTGCTCCTCCGTGCCTGTCTCTGGGGGGGGAGGGGGGAGATTTGATTGGAGCGGGGCTCCTGACGCTGAGGATGCCTGCCTCAGGGGAGGTGGGAGTGCACTGGGATGGGGGCACTAGGGGGCCTGGGTCTGAGGCAGGGGGGAGTGCACTGGGATGGGGGGGTGCTAGGGGGCCTGGTTCTGAGGGTATGTCTACACTAGCCCCCTAGTTCGAACTAGGGAGGTTAATGTAGGCATTCCAAGTTGCAAATCAAGCCCGGGATTTAAATATCCCACGCTTGATTTGCATCTTCCAGCGTTTGCCATTTTTGAAATTTACAAGTCCGGACTAACTGTCCGTATTTACACATGGCAGGGACCCGGTATTTCGAATTAAAGCCCTAAATCGAACTACCTGTTATTCCTCCTGCAATGAGGTTTAACAGGTAGTTTGATTTAGGGGCTTTAATTCTAAATACTGGGCCGCTGTAGACACGGGCAGTTAGTCCGGACTTGTAAATTTCAAAAATGGCGACCGGCCGGGAAGATGCAAATCTAGCGCGGGATACTTAAATCCCGGGCTTGATCTGCAACTTCAAATGCCTACATTAGCCTCCCTAGTTTGAACTAGGGGGCTAGAGTAGACATACCCTGAGGCAGGGGTGAGTGCATTGGGATGGGGAGACTGGGGGGCATGGTTCAGAGGGAGGGGTGGGTACAGTCCCAAACTGGAAAAAGTGGTGTAACTTTTGCTTAACAACTTTTGCACCCGCTCCCCCCCCCCTTTTTTTTTTTTTTTTTTTGCTTAACAACTTTGGAGCAGTGAGGGTGGTTTTTTAGCATTTTAGGGGGGCGTGGTATCACAAAGTTTGAGAACCCCTGCTCTACTGGGTTGCAAGGAATAAGGGAAGTCAATAGGGGAGTTTCTCCTGTTGACTTCCCACAGTAAGGCTGCTGCAGAAATTTGATCTAAGGTATGCTGACTCCAGCTATGTTATTCTTGTAGCTGGAGTTGCATATCTTAGATCAACATTCTCCAACAGTCTAGACTTGGCCTTAGGAATTCAACTCAAATTCCAGTGAACAGCCAAACTGTTCATGTAAGTTACAAGCAGCAGGCTGAGAATTAAACAATTACAAATTATCCGCCGAGGGCATCTTCTCCTTTGCCATGGTTGCCAACCCTCCAGCTGGACTTCAGGCCTTCTCCTATGTTGTGTGTGCCTTAGGCTCACTTGCCGGTAGATAGTTGGGGACTGAACACTGAGTCTAGGACAGGGATCCCAACCAGAAGCTTTTGATAGTGACAAACTGCTCCCTTTTTCACCTCTAAAAATGTAGCAGACTTGTTTACTGTGTTACAAAAGCTGTTGGAATTGAAGAAGAGAGTATCCTCAAACCCACAGGAAGACAGTCACAGATACTGAAGTCAGCTTCTTGGGTCTACAAATCATTGTGCCAAGTGACATGAAGCAATGTGATTGCAGAACAGCAAGCCAATTTCTTGACAGGTTAAGGAATGTCTCATACCCACCAGTTCTTACTTCAAAAATATTGTGGCTATTTTTCCCCCCCAAAAAGGTTACCAAAAATTGACTATGACACAACAAGCAGATAATTTAAAAGTAAAACTCCCATCTACTTCAATGGCAACAAAGTTAGGCAAACACTGGGCACTTTTGAAAATCTGACTAGTACCTACCTGTACGTCCTTATTGACTTAATTGGGCCATGACACTGAAGAATTCTTAAATATGCTTGTACATGACGTCAGAGGTTGTGAACAGAGTTCGGAGAGAACAAGCCCCAGTGATGGGGGTGTGACCATTAGAAAACTCGAGACTGATTCTCCACTGCTTTCATCTTGTACAAAAACAGAGTACAAGTTGGTTGCTGAGTCAGAATGGTAAGATTTAACCTTCTTTGCACAGGTGTTAATGAGTACACAAGGTACAATGCAGTAGAGAATCAGCCCCATCAATATTTTGGTGGTAGTAACCTTGAGACCATTCAAGTGACTTGTCTCGCGGATGCAAAGATGCTGGATCTCACAAGATATCTAGATAAATAGTCAGATCTCACGAGGCTTCTATACACACATTCACAAGACCATGGTCGTGGGACATATTGGTGCCAACAATGAAGAAAAATAAGAAAGAAAGATCCTGGAAACTAAATGTAGATAACTAGGAAAAAATGGATTATCAGGGGTGAGGAACCTTTTTTGGATCAGGGACTGCTGACCCATGGGAAAATCAGTCAGGGGCCGCACACAAGTGAGAAGAAAAAAAACCCAAACACCACACTGATATGGACAAGGAGAAAGACAATCCCACCTTTCCCTCTTGCACCAGAGCCAAGGAGGGCCCAGGCTAGTAGAAATCCCTAGCTGGTGGGGTGGCGGTGGGGGGGCTGGGGGTGGAGCACTAGCATGGGCTTCCCAATGCTGGGGGAGAGCCTTGAGACTGCAGGGGATGGTATGTGTGTGTGTGTGTGGGGGGGATAGATCCAGGCAAGCTGGGGGTTGCATCTAGCCTCCCAGCCTGAAAAGTAGCTTTTTCTAAGATGTTTCCATTTCCATATTCAGGACCACCTAGGAGTTCCTATCAGGATCAGTGCCCCACTGCTTTAGGTACTTTACAATCACACCATAAGAAAATTCCTGCCCAAAAAGCTCACAATATGTCTTTTTCGTGATAAAGACTGACATTTTCAAACTTTGGTGCCTAAGTCACCCGAATAAATGTAGCCAGATTTCCATAGATGCTGGTTGCTCTGGTCCAAGAATTTGGCTACTTTCTTTAAGAAACCTACACCTGGACTTAGGTCCTAACACTAGGCACTCGACTTTTCACTAATAAATTTTCACACTTAATAAATAATAGTGGTGCCTGTCTCTAAACACAAATTGTCCAGCATTTTCTAGTATTACCAGTTCGTTTTATAAACTACAGATGCATTGGGGAATTTTTTATCATGTTTTTAATCTATTGTACAGTGAGCTTCCCCAAGATTTCAATAGTTTTTGATTTGTGTCTAATAATAAATAGAAAAAGATTTGGCAATTAAGAATGTGGGGCATCTATTTTTAACAAAATGTTTTTAAACTTTGGCTTTAAGTGGGTTGTGCTCACGAAAGCTCACGATACCATCTACGTGTTTTGTTAGTCTCTAAGGTGCTGCAAGACTATTTGTTGTTTTTTAAGTTTTTCCAGTTACAGACTAACTTGGCTATGGGAGAAATGCACTGCCATCTGTTGGAGAAAGATAGCAAATTCAGGAAATTGCAGGAATCAGTTGCTGCTTTGCATCAGGCAGAACAAATGTCAGTTTCAACTCAGCATGTGACTAACTTGTTGAGATACAGTACAAAACTTTGCTGTTGAATAGAAAGGAGATGTAAAAATGATTTTGACAGGCTGGAACACGAACTATTTTATAAACAATCTTTTAACCCTTTGAATTCTTTACTAGCATCTCTTGGACTGTTTTGAGGCCCAGATGAGGGCACAATGCTAAGATGAGGAATACACAGGATAAGCAATAGAGTAGTAAGCCCCGCTGGCATATCTTTGATATAAATCTAGCTCTCCATAACCGCAATTTCATGACTCGGCATTTCTGATGTCAAGACTTTACTGTGGTAACATGAAGACAACAATCATGGGGGAGGAAAAGAATGCTTAATCTGTACTGGGGGGCAAAGTTGGGAAGAGTGGTGGGTTTGCCAATAATTTGGGTTGTAGAACCTGCGCCAGATATTGGCAGGCTCTAAGAACTTTCTTCTCTTGCTTTAAGACACCGTTGAATTTTGATTAGAGCCCAACTTAGATGTCTGTAGGTGTACTGCAGTGTTTCCCAAATGGTGTTCCATGGAACCCCGGGCTTCCGGAAGTGTAAATAAGGGTTCTGCAAGAAAATTCCATTACAATAACATTTTATGATTTTTTAAAAATAATAATTAATATTTAAGCATGTATGAATTTTATTGAAAACAATTTTCATTTGTGTTTGCCACGATAAGTGTCCCTGTGTAATGCCAGCTTAGGCAGAGAGTGGGGACACCGATGTCACTACTTAGTGCTGCACGCAATCAGTCAGTGGTGCGATTGCCTGTTCTATACCATCGTAAATCCCTGTACTCACTCTCAGGGAGCGTGGATCATGTGGGTGACTGAATACGAATACATTAGCGCCGCGTCGGACAAAGTCGACACTTCAGCTGTCAAACCAGTTGCTTGTATGGGAGTGCGCAGGCAGTACTCTTGCGAATACTTTGCTCCAGTATAGTCACGTGATCTCATGACCTTGTTTAGCATTTGTTTATTATTATGCTTACTTATTTGGGGTCTACTTTTTCAGCTCCATATATTAGACTGTTATTAGGGGTTTGGCAAAATTCTTTCAAGTTTAAAAAGGGTTCCGTGGCCAAATAAAATTGGGAAACCCTGCTGTATTGCATTTGAAAGCAAAATATTTAATGACTTATAAACAAAGATGCCATTTTTACTTAATATTGCACAAATAAACGCTCTTGCATATATATGCACCAGCTAAGTGTCTGGTCATCTCACCCTAATATGACCATAACAAGTTACCATTATAATATGCAGGTCAGGACAAGGCAGCAGCACAGACATCAGATTTGGGCATTTTTTGACGAGTGGGAGACCGATTGTATCAGCTGGAATTCACAGTACTGTTTACTCAACAGAATTGCAGTATCTACTATTTTTGCTGCATTTCCACTGTAGAATAAAACAGTGGCATGGAACAGAAATTGACAGGCCAAATATGTTAGGCAGCTGTTGTCTCTGAAAACCCCAAGCAATCTTCATAGAACCCTCACGGGCAGTGGGTAATGCAGGTAAGGGAAGGCATTGCCTGCCCAAACACACCTGGGTGGCCCCACACATGCTCCATCCCAGGTCAGGCTCCCTCCTCCCTGCCTGCACCCAGCTGCTTTTGGCTCTGCACTGGGGCTGGCAAATGGAGAGGGAGAGGTGGCCGGGGAGGGCAGGTCTGGCAGCACAGCCCATGCTTCCTGGCTTCCCGGCACTGGAAAGGCTGGGGCTATGTGGCAGCCCAGCCAATTGGTGCTCCGAGGTTACTAAGTCTGGGGCCAGGCAGCTGCCTGGCTGCCCAGCCCTCTGAAGCTAGAAAGGCTGAGGCAACATGGCTACCCAGCTGCCTGCGTTCCAGGGCTGGGAAGGCTGGAGCAACATAACCTCCCAGCACCTGCAGGGGCTGGGACTGCACTGCCTGGCAACCTGGCACTCTAGGGTGGGGAGTGGGGACACTAGCTTTGGGTACAATGGGGAATCTGGGGGCAGGGCCGCCCACAACATTTTGGCACCTGAGGCAGGGAGCTCAAATGACGCCCCCATACCCCCTCACTTGGGCCAAAACTTTGAAAGGTCTCAACTCTCTGGGTTCTAGTGGTGCCCGCCCTCAGAGTCTGGCACCTGAGGCGGCCACCTCAGTTCACCTCCTGGTAAGGCCAGCCCTGTCTGGGGGTGTGGGACATGAGCCAACAGCTACAGTGGGGACTGGGTGGCTTTCAGTGGGCATGGAAGAGGCAGGGCCTTGGGTGGAAGGGGCGTGACTGGGGCCGACCCTCCCCAAGCCAGCCTTTCAGCCACTGCCCATGAGAACACTTTGCCATTTGTAAGGGTGTGTCTAGACTACAGGGTTTTTCCGAAAAAAATGGCCTTTTTTCGAAAAAACTTACCATGCATCTAGACTGCTGCTGCATTCTTTCGAAAGTAAATCGAAAGAACGCAGCAGGTTTTTTGACCATGGAAAACCTCATTTTATGAGGAATAACGCCTTTTTTTCAAAAATGCTCTTTCGAAAAAAGGCGCTATGTAATGCAAACTATGCTTTTTCGAAAGAGAGCATCCAGACTGCCTGGGTGATCTCTTTCGAAAAAGCGGCTTGTTTTTTCTAAAGTACTGTAGTCTAGATGCTCTTTTTCGAAAGAGGCTTTTTCGAAAGTATATTTCGAAAAAGCCTCTTTCGAAAGAGGCTTGCAGTCTAGACGTAGCCTGTAGTTTTTGATAAGGGATAGACTAGAAAGAGGGGGAGGTGGCTGGGGATGTAATACAAAATTAAAATGATCCGTGAAGACTGCTGTAATGTAACGTTTGTTCTGTACGAGACTAGGGGTAGGAGTAGTGTTTCGCATAGTTGAACCTGACCATTATGATGTTGTATCCAGATACTCTAGTTCTCTTGTGAATAAATGCACTTGAAATCCAGGCACACTGCAGAAATAAAGATTTTGTATGTGACAACCAAAAAATAGATACAATAGTCTGTGAAGTATAATGTTTATCTCGAAAATATTCAGTGACCCTTACAGTGTATGATTTGTGTAACTGGCCTTTTCTCTTGTAAGATATGGTTGCCACAGATACACCATCATCATCTGCTGTCAGTCTGGTAGTAAATAAAACCTCTCAAGTCCTCCTAGTATCTTCACAGCCATGATCTTCCCAGTGTTTAGCATCATTCCCTACTTGTTATCCACCGTCTCTTGAGGCGTTCTGATAATCCAGATGCAACAAGAGGTTTTGCTTCTTCGCTATTTGATTTTCTAAAGATACACTCGCCTTTTGGGATTTTCCTTCACATTTTTTTCTTATATCTACTGAATTTATTTCTTATCCATTAATAAGAACAGGGATGCCTGGTCATTTGCCCTCCTGCTTATTTTAGTTTTTTATTCTCTCTTTCCTCCCTCCCCCCATTATTCAGAAATATAATTTTGCTTTCAGGAGGGCAACCTAGAACAGAATTTGACCCTAGGTGGATATGTGGCTATTAGCATGAGATGCAAGTTTGATCTGCTACCAATGTTATATAGCTACATTATGGATTTTTTGGCTCTTTGCCTGTAACGGGTTGGCCACCCCTGTTCTATACATTATCCTCCTCTTGTCTCCGTTCAGCCAGTGGTGCCAGCCCCAAATCCCATTTATTCACTCCTTCCTCAAGTGTAGCCTCTCTTCATTCAAATCCCTCCTAGAAACAAATTTAGTGATGGTCACAAAAAGCAAGCCAGTCAATTAAGATGAGTCCTTGGGGATAATCCACATATTTTACATAAAAAGTAAGTATAATGTCATTGTCCATATTCTGTACTGAGAGTCTTAGGAGTTGGCTTTATGCCACCTTTGTGCCACCTTTGGAACTTGCCTAGGATGGGGCTCCACTCCCTACACTGGCTCCTCCTGCTGGCTGCCTTGGGGACTAGCACTGCATGTCAGTATGCCAGCTCCGGATGCTGCCTCGCCTGCTGTCACAGTTGCTCTCTGACCCATGTCTCTCCAGCATTCTCTACGAGACATGGCCCTGTGGCGCTGTGGCCATGTCACCATCTGTGAGCCTCCCTTTTGGGGGGTTTAGTACAGCTGCCAACTGTCCATCCACTTTCCCAGCGGTGAGTGGAAGAGACATGGGCCCGCCTGCTACTTCAGGTCCCCACTATGGGAGCCTGTAGGTGGCAGAAACATGCTATGTGCCCTCCAACTTCTCAGTACATTTCTCTGAGGCATTTCAGTGTGGACCCAGCACGTCCTTCCCCTTACCTCAGTGCCTCAGTGTGTCAGTCCCAGCAGCCAGACAGGAGTGCTCTCTCACTTCCCTGGTCTCTGCCAGCAACTGCTTTGTTCATGGTGCTCACTTCCATTCAGCTGCTAAGAAACCAATTCTCCCTCCTTGAGCTCCAAGCAGTGACTGGCCCTGAATTGCCCTGTAGCTCCTCTTATTGCAGCTTGCCAGGTCTGAAGGGTTGATCCAGGCAATTCCTTCCTGACTGGCTGTGCCAAACACAGCCTCCCTGAGCCACTTGGAAGACTCACTGCCTTTGCTTTCTGCTGAGGTTAACCCTTTCTATTCTTGTGTGGGGCAGAATCCCCACCTCAGTACCTACGAGCACCAGCCCAGAGTTGTCCCAATGTGATACACTCCAAACTATTCCTTTTGCCACACCACTATATACTGCATGGTACCGTGTAGGGTTCCTGTGTTGAATGTACATTGCTTCTGAACAGGATGTATCCAGCAAAGAGACACTATTACTCCTTTAGACCAGCAGAGAAGCATAGTGGGGTAGCAAAAGGGGGAAAACATGGTCATTTACCACCCTGGATCAGAAGGGTTTAGAGGTGGCCTAAAAAGTGACTTTATGCTATCCCATTCTTTCCTTCATTGCATCAGAATGCAGAAGTTCTGGTCCCAGGATTAGCATTGGGCCCATAATTTATCACTACACCAGCAACTATGATGGCCAGAACATTCAATAGAGAGGAGCACATTTAGATTAAGTTAATTTGATTTTGTTACTCCAAAAATTTAGGCCACATCTGTACTTATCCGCAGATCAATGCTCTGGAGATGAATTTCTGGCGTTCAATTTAGTGAGTCTAATAAGGACCCGTTAAATCGAATACTGAAGGTGCCCCTGTTGACACCTTGTGAGGCGTAAGGGAAGTTAACAGGTGCATTTCTCCTACTGACTTCCCACTGTGGGGACAACACCAAAGTTTGAATCAAGGTACGTCAACTCCAACTATATAATTAATGTAGCCGGAGTTGAGTATCTTGATTCAAATCTCTGGATAAGTATAGATGTGAACTGAGAATGTTAGTCTACATCCTCCTCCTTTCTACTCTTCATATCATCTTGTGGTCTCTCTAGTCACCACACATGTGGAGAAGGCCAAAACCTGCATTCTTCACCCAGAAAAAGCTCTCATTGAAGTGGATGGGTGCTGTGGATGCTAAGTAGCTCTGAAAAAATTAGGCCCCTTGTGGATAGATAACTATGGATTTAGGCACCTATATTTAGGCTCTCGTCACCTGATTTTCCAAGGGGATGAGCATCTATAGCTTCTGAATACTTCAGCATGTGTAGATTCTCAGCATATTTTATCAGTCCCTCAAATATGAAGTTTTTGGCCTTTTGCAGAAGTGCCAATATGTGAAATAATGCTAATATGTTCAAAGAGAGTGATTTTTAAAGTTTTCGTCTCAACTTGAATCTGTCTGATTAAGATTCTTAGTTCTCACCACAACAATTGCTATAACATTTAGTTCTGGCAATTTCAAAATTCAGAAGGAGCCATTTCAAAATTCAGAATAATCTTCCACTTTCATAGTGGAGGAGGAATGATGAATGATGTTTGGTGGGGAAGCAAACATTCATAAATCCAGCACACAATTTAAGACAGTCTGGTACGCTTTGTTGCTCTCAGCTAAGCTACATATGGGACTTCCCATGTGATCATTCGCATCTACTATGATTGCCAATCCAACATCTGCTTTCACCATATTGGACAGTGAATATTTCAGATCAACAACTGAAATCCAGATGTGTTTGTGTCATGAACTCTATGCACTCTACTTAAAGTGACTGGTGTTTAAAAAGGAATTCAAAATGCACTCAGACATGCAATAGTAACCTGAAATGTACTCTATGCATTATAAAGCTTTTGGGGTCGACTCCAGGCACCCGAGTACAAGCTTCCCTCCTCAGATCACCTTTGGCAAATGAGACACCCGCCATCCACCATGCAATGACTAGAAATATAAGATAGACTGACTGCAGGAGTGAGCTTGCCTGACAGTCACTTCTTCCCCTACAAACTAATCTCATTTATATCAGCAACTTTTTGTATACATGGTCTTCCTTATGAGGATTGCAAAGCATTGTCCATATACTTATGAAATATACCCTATCCATTAATGAATTATCTCAAAAACTTATCTACAAACTTTGGAAAATTTTGAAAGGAAACCAGTTTTCAAATGTGGCATGTTCACAACCTGTAGTGCTTTGGCAGTAACAAAGAACTATACTTTGACTCTGGTTAAGTCCCTTTTGCACCATTCTTGAAGATCTTTCTCTATGTCACTGGGATGGGTTACCTAGGAAGGCGGTGGAATCTCCATCCCTAGAGGTTTTTCAGTCTCGGCTTGACAAAGCCCTGGCTGGGATGGTTTAGTTGGGGTTGGGCCTGCTTTGAGAAGGAGGTTGGACTCAGTGACCTCCTGAGGGCTCTTGCAACCCTGTGATTTTATGTTTCTATGATTCTATAGGTGGTCAAGGCCATCAATATCATCCTACCTCGGAGGGTCATCAGCCTGGGCAACGTCGACCCCATTGTCACTGGCTTTGCCACCATGGGCTTCCCCAATTGTGTGTAGGGGTACTAATGGCACCCACATCCCCATGCTGGCCCCTGACCATCATGCCTTTGACTATATCAATAGGAAGGGGTACTTTCCCATCATGCTGCAGGCCCTCATGGACCAAAAGGACTGGTTCACAGACATTTACGTCAGGTCTTCAGGAACTTGAGCCTCTTCCACAGGATGCACACCTGCACTTTTTGGCCCCGACCACACCATCAGGGTGGGGGAGGTGGACATGCCATCTGCATCCTGGGCGACAAAGCCTATCCCTTACTCCCCCGGCTTATGGAGCCCTACACGGGAAGGGCTCGGACTCCACTAAAGAGAAGCCCGGACTCCACTAAAGAGACCTTCAATACCAGGCTCAGCAGGTGCCACATGGTTGAGGAGTGTGCCTTCGGCAGCCTGAAAGGGAGGTTCCAGAGTCTCCTCACCCATATGGGCCTCGGTGACTGGAACATCTCCTGGGTGGTGGCAGCTTGCTGTGTGCTCTACAACCTTTGTGAAAATGAGGGGGAAACATTCCTGTCAGGGTGGGGGGCAGAGGTAGAGCAGCTCACCAGGGCTTTTGAGCAGCTGGGCATGGCTGCCATTTAGAGAGCCCATTGTGGGGATGTGCTCATCCAGAGGCCTTGAGGGAGAGTTTCAGCCAAAGCCACCTGTGAGACTCTCCCCTGGACCTCCTCACAAGGGGACTTTGCACTGCCCCTGTGTGCCTCCGCCCCTTCTCCTGCCCTCCCTTCCCATCTCCCCACCCCACAAACCAAATAATAAAGCCTTGTTTGTTTGGAAACACACCGTAATTTTTATTTGGGGAATGTACAACAGGGGAGGGACTGGGGAAAGAACCTGGAATGGGGGTGGAAGGAGGAGGGAGAAGGTGGGGCTCAGGGATGGGGCTGGGCCTGGCACCTGCCTCAGGTACCTTAGGAGGCTTTGGCTGCCCAGGAGGTCCCATTGCCATGTGTTTGCAGGCCTTGGTGGCCCCTGGGGGGAGGGTTAAGAGGAGATGTTGGGGGCAGGTGCAGGTGCAGGGGCAGGTGCTGGGAGTTGGGGGGAGCGGGTGCAGAGTGGGGGGTGGCTGGTGGACCACTCCATAGCTGTGACCATGCACTCCATGACGATTGTGATTGAGGAGCAGTTGGCCTCATGCTGGTGTGACATCTGCTCCCACATTTTGTGCCTCAGCTCCCATTCAGCCCAGCATTCCTGGTGCTCCTCTTTGAAGTTCCAGTTGAAGGAACGGAGGGAATCCAGGTGTTCTTGCACCAGGTCCTTGTGGGGTTGCCTTCGCCTGCGGTTATCATGGGGTCGGGAGGATGGCGTGGGTGGTGGTAGACACACCACGCTCGAAGCTGACCTGGCTGTGAAGAAAAGTGACGGAGGCAGTCATCCCAGGAGACACTGTGTATGAAGCCTAGCCCTAATCTCAGAGCCGACACCAAAGGTCTTGGTTCAGACAATGGTGATGTGCTTTGAGCAAGGCCATCTGTTGCCTAGACAGCAGGCACTTTCAGCAGGGGCACAGACATCCCAGGGGAACCGCGCTATCCTCCCAGCCCGGGGACAAGCAGGCATGGGAATGTGCTGGCCAGGCCAGGAGCCTGCAGGTGGGAGGGGGGATGGACTGGCTTGGCTTCCTTTTGTGTCCTGGTCACACTGGGTTAGGCACTGGAGGCATCCCACAGAGAAAGAACTTCTATCCCTGCCCACAGGAAGAGAGGGGACAGGCTGTTGGGGGAGGTGTGTGTGAGTGGCAGAGGCTGCTTGCCAGAGAGTGTGCTACTGGGGTCCCTTCCTCTTCCTCCCCCGGCAGATTCCCATAGAGGGGATTGGTGTTCGCTGCATTGCTGTACTTGATGGGGAGCAGATGCTGCCTGAGAGTGATGGCATGAGCCTGTGCCGTGTGCGGCACTGCTGTGTGGCTCCATGACCCCAGCCTCCTTAGTGGTGCCTTGTCATGGGAAGGTGTCCCCGCTCGGAGACTGGAGTAAGGCAGGCCTCTCCAGGAACCTTGTGAAAAGGATCGAGGGGTTACTGTGTGAAAGTGTCATGGGGCTGAGTGCTCCGGACTGGTGCTCCATGTGCACCCACATGCACAGGCTGTTGTGCAATCCCCAGGCCAAGAAGGCTGAGCGAGGCCTGCACAGCTCCTCACAGCCTGCCACCTGCCCTGTGTGTGTATAGGGAAGGTGATGGAACTCACCTGAACTGCCTTTTCTGGGTTCACCCGAGCCCTGGGAGGCATCCTGGGTGGGGGGACCAGATTCATGCAGATGACGACCTCCTGGCTAGCACGCATGGAGTCCAGGCTGGCCTGCTCCTCCTCCTCCTTGTGATTTTCTTACACACCATCACCCTCGTGGAGGCTGATGACGGGCATGTCTTGGCTGGAGTCGACAATGGGGGCGGGGGGTGGCTGGCCCCCCTCCCAGGATGGCATCCAGCTGCTCATAGTAGCAGCAGGTCTGTGGTTGCTCCAGAGTGGGAACTTTGTTCCCTGGCCTTTGTGAGGGCCTGCCATAGTTCTTTAATTTTCATCTGCACCTGGACCAGCATGCAGCTGTGCCCCTTCACAGCCAGGCTGGCAGCCATCCGGGCATACACGTCGGCATTTCGTCTCCTGGTGCGGAGATCCTGGATGTTGGTCTCCTCGCCCCAGACCTCGATGAGATCCAGCATCTCTGCACCAGTCCAGGCCGGTGCCCTCTTTTGCTTCTGGCCAAGGGCTTCAGAGGTGGCTGCAGGTGTGTGCCAGCAACCGTGGGGGGCTTGGAGGGAGCACTGGGGTCTGCCATGACTCATGGACAGGCTGCTGTGTGGCACGTGGCTGGCAGGGCTCGGGTTGTGCCACAAGCCCCTTCCCTTTTGGCTGCAGCTTTAAAGGCTGCAGGAGAATGGGAGCAGTGGAGTTGTCAGGGCTGTGGCCAGAGTGGCCACAAGGGCAGTTGTGAGAGGTCTCTGGAGGCCAATTAGTTTGAAATAACAGCAGCTGAGTGTCCACACTAATACTATTTCAAAGTAACAATTTCAAAATAAGTGTTATTCTTCATGACAAGCAGGTGTTATCATTTCGAAATAACAAGCCCGTCATTGCAAAATAATTTTGAAATAATGGGCTTGCTGTGTGGACGCTCGCCTTTTTAATTCAAAATAAGGGGAGTTATTATTTTGAAATAACTCCCCAGTGCAGATATGCCCTGTGTCAGTTCTGGTGCTCTGACCATTAGATCATTTCCTCTGACAAAACACACATGCATCAAATCTTGCTGTTGCTACTCCTAAATTGAAGCAAAAGTCCCCATGACATTAGTAAGAATTTTGCCTTTATCAGCTGTGACTAAAGGGTTCAAGAGATAGCCCTGAAATTTCAAAGTCATATCTTTTGATCCTTTCAGACCGGAAATTAGGGGTAAGTTTTTAATTGGTGAGTGTAATTAACCACTAGCACAGTTTACCAAGCATCCTGGTTGATTCTCCGTCACTGTAGATTTTTAAATCAAGATTGGATGTTTTTGCTAAAAGACATGCTCTAGGAATTATTTTGGGGACATTCTGTTTGATTAGGTGATCACCGTGGTCCCTTCTGGTCTTGGAATCTCTGAATGCATTTCCCCATCTACCTTTATGGGACAATATGGTAACACAAATTTCAAATATGGTGTGAGATTTGCCTTTTCTCCAAGGTGTTGTGGTATCTTTTGTGGATACAAACCATTGTGTTGCGGTGTTCTACACAGTCGCAGTCACAGTAAATGACATATTATGCTATAAGTCTGTGGGTGTTTTGCATTCTGTATTTCCCACCCTGCCTAGATTTACTTGTCACTGGTTTCCTGCCTGATAACTGAAGGGATGAGACTATATTAGGAGTGGCAGTCTAATCAGTGACCACTCTGGGCATTCATTCTGTCACAGCTGAAAATTCATGAATGAGCTGCAATGGGTCAGCAACTTGCTAACATATCAACTGAAGTAGGAGGTTCCAGTGCATTGGAGCTCTACTTACCATGTGGCCGAGATGTTCCTGGAATGGCAGGATGATAGAAATGGTATCTAGAAATAGAAAAAAGCATAAGAAAGGCCAGGTAGATGTCCTGCTTTTGCTCACTGCAAACTTATTGAAAGTTTAGTTATCTTTTGAGACTGGTATCATTCACCATGTCACAAGGATGATGCAGCAATGTGTCTTTCAGCAAAGCAATAACTATGATCACGTTTTCATATTTTCATTCAAAGCATCCACTAAGAGGCAGGCACAAGTATATATTATAAGCCTTAGCTACAACTATTTTCGCGCAGATTTTACAAACAACAAATAAATACAGGGCAAGCACCACATTGATTAATAAAGACTATCAGAATTGTGACCAAAAAACCAAGACACAAATTCAGCAAAGCTTGTGCCGGAAATGTGTTCCAACTCTATTCGTAATGAGACTGAAAGCATGCTCTGATGTGTTGCTGAATCAGACACAAAAACATGGAATATCAATTAGAAAAGTTTTAACCATCAAAAGCATAATTATTTTGAATATTTGAACTTAAAATATCTTATGGCCAAAATACTGGATTGATGACATTAGAATGAAAAAACTGTACATGAACAAGATTTATTTTATTTCTGTAATGCTGTTACAGAAGATTTGGGAATTCTAACACTGGGCATCCAGACAGAGGATGCAGATGGAAGGTGAGGTTGGGGGCAGTTGGCTGTGTTTTACAAATGTGCTACCATAGGAAGCACTTGAATAGATCGGCTAAGCTGGTAAGTAATCTTAAAAATCAATCTACTGTTCTTCTTATGATTCCATAAGGTGTGCATTGTTGTTTATGCATTCAATTCGAAATTTGAATTGCTGCAGAAGGAAATGTTTATTTCCTAAAAGACACTGTATTGCATAGGTGGATTGAAGGCAATGCTTTTTTTGGTTAACCAGCAAAATTCTTATCAGATCCATATTATTACAAAAAAAAACTACAGCTTCATGAGGTTACACATACAAGTCTTGCTGGGCTGAACCAGCAGAGGTGTATTGACTTTGTGTCACTGTAAATTAAATGGATCTACAGTCAAATGAAGTATTAGTACATTGGACAGATATTTTCACTGGATTAAGACAGTAACAAGAAACAGTATTGGGCTTCAAAGATTGCTAAAAAAACCCAAAGGATCCCATGCAAACTCACTTAATGTACAGCCAAAATTGCAGGCTATATAGCTATGGTATTCCCGGAATAGTTTACACAGAGTCAATTAGATCTGATGTCATAATAAAAACAAAAATAATTTAAAGGTGGCAGTAATAATTGTGAAAGTAAAACGAACCATTCTGTCTAGGTTAAAGAAAATTCTGTCCAAGATGATGGAAGGAAAGACCAGATTTGTATTTAGGTGCCTAAATATGTAAATAGACCCCTCATGGAATTTTTAAAGGTCCTAGATGCTGAACTTCCATTCCTTTCAATGGGGCTACATCTACACTACGAGTTTTCTTGGCAAAAATATGCTAGTGAGGGACACATTTGCATGAGTTGCAATCTCATTTGCATATTTTCTTCTGATCCGTTTTTGCGCTAGGGGTTTTTGCGCAAAAACAAGCAGTGTGCACGTTTTCTTTTTGTGCAAACCCACCTTTTTCTCTAAGATCCTTATGCCCCAAAAAAGGAGGTATACTGATCTTGCGGAAAAAGGGGTTTTGCTCAAAAAGAAAATGTCCATACTGCTTGTTTTTGCGCAAAAATGGATCAGGAGAAAATATGCAAATGAGATTGCGACTCATGCAAATGAGTCCCTCATTAGCATATATTTTTGCTGAGAAAACTTGTAGTGTAGATGTAGCCTGGGAGTTTAGGGCTTATCTGCTTTTTTAGATACCTAAATACCTTTGAAATGTGGCCCTTGTAACTTCACAGGAAACAGAACAGTCGTGCTCAAGACAACACAATTTATTCTGTGGTTAATTAGTTCTGCAGAAAAAGAAAGCCAAGCACAACTATCCAGGCAGATTACAGGAGAGGCAATGCCAAGTTCTCTTGAGCTATTACTACTGGATGGTAATGGGCAGAACTGATTCTGATGTCATTTAAATAGCAATTATGTTGGTACAGATCAAGTGCTGCCACATCCAGTTTGCCCAACTGGAGGGTTAGGCCTCAATCCCAGAACATAGCACAAGGTAGAGTGAGGGGCAGAAGTCTAGGTACCATGTTGGGGACATGGAACCTATGAGAGGCGAGGTGAATGTTTGGAACTCTCTACATACCTCTTAGGGCAAAGGAGATGGTTTCAGCATGACAAAAACTCAGAATGCTGAAATTGCAACCCCTTATCTGAAAACTTCAGGAGCAGGGAAAGTTTAGCTCAGTTTCTATAAGTGAAGAAAAATGTCGGGAGTTATGGTGATTCAGTATCACACCCAAACTGAATCATTAGATGTGGGCAAAGCCCATTGATTCCAGAGGAAAGTAGAAAGGGCCTAAGGAAAGCAAACAGCTTTGAGTCCCACACAAGTTCGACAACTCAGTGACTGACCAGCTCGCCCACTTGGATGGCAGAAACAATAAGGGAGGCAACCCACATACCTGCTTCCCTGGCAACGTGGGGTCCAGCAAATTGAACAGGTTCGAAGACTGTCTTTTGGAGGAGAGGAATATCTGCAAATTCCTGTCCTCATCTCAGAGGGTTTACATTTTCACACTGCACAACCTTTCAATGGCAGTAGAGAATTTCCCATACAATATATCACCAAGCCATGTATCTCATCTCAGTCACTTCATTTAATGTGAAAAAACAAGCAGTGACAGAATAGAGCTCTGAGATTAAGGCTCCCAGCGCAATGCAGCCACAAGAATTTCACAAGTGAGATTTGCTTAACTGGTCACTAAGTGTTAGCATTGCTCTGAAGACATATGGCTGAAAGTGCTTCTCTGACCATAAAGAAACAGAACTATGAGTGCAGAGAAACTGCTTGACAAGCAAACTCTCTTTTGTTTAATAAGGCTCTTCATACTTTTGACCCTTGAGAAATCTTAATTAAAGTTAATGGACAAATCTTCCAGAAAAAAAAATTAAGTACTTAAATGTTTCGGTTTTGCTCCGAGTATGCAAAAAACCTTTCCCTTCCCTCACTGGCCTTGCCCCAAGATAACATAACCTTCAAACAGAATTATACACATATTGACAGCTTTCAGGCTTGCTTTGTGTCCCAAACCTGATGGGTGATTGGCAGAGTTTCTGGGCCATATTCACCATTAGCATGAACAGGAGCAGCTTCAATGAAGTCGATACCTCAGTGATGAGTATATTATAAGAATAATATAGCTAGAGTGGTGACCACTTGCACCAGAGATGGTCATAAGTTGTTGCAAGTCACATTACAGGGCTCATTGTGCCAACCTCTACCAGGACTTCAAGAAAATGATCACTACATTATCTTACAGTGATACTCATGGAATGTCAGTATCTTAGATACAGGAAGTTCTCGACTTGCGATGTGACTGGTTCCGGGGGAAGAGTCGCAAGTCAGAGGTGTCATAACTTGAACCCACATTTACGGTAGGCACCGTGCGCTATCGTAAATGTGGGCCGAGGACGTAAGTTGGGGGTTTCCGGCCACTTCCACACTTATAAAAATGGTTGTAAGTGCGGGGAGTTGGAACTCGGGTGGTTGCAAGTTGGAGGCCTCCTGTACCTATGTGCCCCCCCCATTATCATCACGTTGAAGTACCTCACAAACTTTTAATGTATTATCCTTCCCACAGCTGAGCTAGATGCATTTTATAGACAGGGGACTGAGGCACAGAGAGACTAAGACCCTGATCCAGCACTACAAGTCACGTGGAAGGGCCTAAATGATTTGCTGAGTCATAGAGGAAGCCTATGGCAGAGCAAGGAACTGAACCTGGATCTCCATTTAGTCAATGGAACAATTAACCAAGGGTTGTGGCGGGTTCTCCATCACTGACAATTTTTAAATCAAGATTTGAACATTTTTCTAAAAATCTGCCGTAGGAATCAATTCACGGGAGTTCTATGAGCTAGGTCATAGAGGAGGACAGGCCAGACAAACACCAGGGTCCCTTCTGGCCTTGGAATCCATAAACCCCACATTCCAGGCTAGCATCCTAATCACCAGATCGTTCTTCTCCTAGTGCAGATCTCATAAGGGGTGCCTTGCAGCCACCACGTTTTAAAGAACATCTATAAATACTGAGGTCAAGATGCTGGAAGAGAAATTTGATTGTACATTGCTACACTATTTGGCATTTCTAAAACAAAATTTGGGAAGCTCACATGAGAAACACAGAGCGACCTTGCGAGTTAAGGAGAATAATTCTACATGGACAGCCATTAGAAAACACCAAACAAACTCTACTGGAACTAAAAAGGGTAAAATTGCACCGAATCATAATCTTTGTGTGGTAAAGAGCACTGTGTCTTGTCTTCAAACCTGAGGGGAGAGGTGGTCAGAAATGCGAGACATCATCCACCCACTTCCCATTTGGGTGTTGAGAAGTGTAAAAACAGTGCCTGAGATGTTCTATTTTTGTTAGATAAACTTCAAAAACAACAGATGGTATCATGAGCTTTCATGGGCACAGGCCCCTTCTTCAGATGCCCACGAAAGCTCATGATACCATCTACATGTTTTGTTAGTCTATAAAGTGCTACCAGACTATTTGTTGTTTTTAAAGTTTATCCTGTACAGACTAACTCAGCTACTCCCTGAAACTTCTATTTTTGTTAGGCACCTCTTTTAGTGGGCTACCACTCATATTATTTTGAAATTGACCTGTGGCACCACACTTTGAGTATGTTGCAATATTAAATAAAACATTGCAAACTGCAGTGTGCTCAGTATGGCACTCTAGAAAAGTTTTTAAAAGGGTGCACAATTCATAAGTGACTCCGTTTGGTAATATTCAGAAATGTCAGTTCAAGCATAGTCAAGTGTGTCAGCAGAAAAGGCAGTAAAATACCAAAAAGCAGATAGAAAGTGTTTAGTGCATAATTCCAGGGACCTATCTCAGCACTGTTAGCACATCACAATAAACTACACAAATCAGTTCTCAGACTTATGAGCAAAGACAAAAATCTTAGGACCAACAGCTAACAAACTTCCTGAGGCAGAGATCTTTAACAACCAAGTAGATAGAAGGTTTGACTCTGAAAAAGAGTTTGACTGAAAATTTCAAAGACACAATGGGCTGTCATATACCTGGAGGAAATTCACGAAATCCCAGTGAAATAACTCAGCAATTGCAGTTTTCAAATGGTGTGGGTCCTTTTCATACCCTCTGGGCTGATAGGATGTACTTGTTGATACCAGTGATGAATTAGGGTCTTAATTGACAGAGTGAAAAGGATACGATTGGGCTTTTGGGCCTTTTTATTAAAATAATAATAATAATAATAATGTATGCATGTGAATATGTCTAATTTTAATAATCAGCCCGATTTTTTATCCAAAGAGCAGAAATCAGCATTGGATTTGAAGAGGAGCTACCCCTTGTAGCTCACCCTTTGTGTCCCCGACGTGACTTAAAGCAGCGTACAGACTGGTCTAATCTACTCCTGAGAGTCCACGATGCCAAGAGACCATTCCATCAGCGGTGATAAGGAATACAGAGGTGTTGCTGCCACACCCACTATGCAGAGGGCTGCAAGGACATGGTGGATAGAAGCTGCTGGGTAATGAGTGATTTCCCCATCTGGACAGATGTATTTTGTTCCCTATGCACTGGTGGGGCATTGCAAAGGAGCCAAAGTGGAAAGGATTATGGGGCTGAGTGTGTGTCATGTGGAGTTCCGCCTAGTGGCTGATTGGCAGTTTCCAATTTCTGGCAAGAAAAAATTGACAGAAATGTTAACGTGACCTTCTTTGTACTCTCTGCTTCCTTTCTTGCCTCCCTCTCCCCCTCTTCTGTCACAATACAGAAGTTTCTTATCTGCTTTCACCCTCCATCCCCTCCTCTTGCCCCATCTGGTCTCCCTCATCTCCGCCCACCTCCAATCCAGTGGTAGCTGGGGACCTTCTCTGGGATCAAGATTGGGCAGTTTCAAAGTCTCTTCCCCTACTGAAGTCCTTTTTCCACTTGGGAACCTTGTTCCAGACTTTCTAGGTTCCTGGGGTTGGGGTCCTCCACTTCTGCAGACATTCAGTCTAAGTTTCCTGTAAAGGTCTGGTTTGTTTGTGGCAGTCCAGTATGGCCAGATCCTGGGTCAGGCAAGGTCTTCACTGCTCAGCTTCTGGTGGGTCTGTTAAGTCCTTGTGCACTGTGCATGCATGTCAACTACTTCTCAGCTACTCTGCAGCAAGAGTCAGCTCCTTCCAGGACACGGCCGCTTTCTTCCTTGTTGCCTCTTCCTGTAATAAGCTCTATTTTTAAAGCTTGTCTCCTCCAGCTGGAGCAGGCTCTGGTGTGCCTATTTACTATTGGTTGAACCCAGAGGAGGAGGTTAGTCTTCTGACTGGGAGGGGCCTTATGTGGGATTTTGAGTCTTTTGTGGCATTCAACCAACATAAGAGAGCATGAACAGTGATCAATGAGAAGGGACTGAACAGTAGCTTGTATCTGAGAGAATCTATGGTCCACTTACATGCCAATGCCTCTTTCCTCAGTAAGAATTAGTCTCTCTTCCTGGGGAAGGCTTTCTATTTCGATGCAGGATTGGGTGCTTCTCACCTACACAGTCCTGTGAAAGCAGGACACCAAGGTTGACATCCGAGTCATCCATCTAGAATATAAAATTCCTGGGAAAAGATGGTGACAAGGCATGTTATTAGAACCTGTACTTTACTGATTATTGTCTTAAAGAGTCTGCCTCCTACTGGTATCCTAGACAGTTGCTAATTTACATATTTGAGGGGTTAGCCGTGAGACCGGCTTCCGGTAGGAATCCTTATATTGCCCTCATATGTTGTAGGTGATCTTCCCAAAAGGGGGTTACTGATAATGATATCAAGGCAGGCATAGTCATATCAGTAGTGAGTGCTGAGAATCATAGAATCCAAGGGTTGGAAGAGACCTCAGGAGGTCATCGAGTCCAGACCCCTGCCCAAAGCAGGACCAATCCCAACTAAATCATCCCAGCCAGGGCTTTGTCAAGCGGAGACTTAAAAACCTCTAGGGATGGAGATTCCACCATCTCCCTAGGTAACCCATTCCAGTGCTTCACCACTCTCCTAAGGAAATAGTTTTTCCTAATAGCCAACCTAGATCTCCCCCACTGCAACTTGAGACCATTGCTCCTTGTTCTGCCATCTGTCACCATTGTGAACAGTCTTTCTCCATCCTCTTTGGAACCTCCCTTCGGGTAGTTGAAGGCTGCTATCAAATCCCCCCTCACTGTTCTCTTCTGTAGACTAAACAAGCCCCTATCACTCAAACTCTCCTCATTATTCATGAGCCCATTGAAAGATTGCCACTGCATCATATGGCATAATCTTGAAATGATGATATCCAATAGGGGTTGAAAAGTGGTCTTCTGTTGCAAGGTGGGGGGAATAAAGAAATCTGCCAATATCCTTTGGTGAGCTGTATGGTTCTAAGACATTTCACATATACTGTACAATCAGTGGCAAGACCAGGAATAAATTATTATTATTATTATTATTATTATACAATAATTAATAACAAGATCTTGACTCCTGTTACTTTGCTCTAGTCTCTAGATAATGCTACCTTCCTATGAGCACAGTAACTTAACAGTTTAATTAATAAAACATATTCATCATTACAAGTTGAACCTCTCTCGTCCAGCACCCTGAGGGTATGTCTACACTACAGGATTTTTTCCAAAAAAACTTCAATTATGTCCACACTGCAGTTGCATTCATTTGAAAGAAAATCGAAAGAACAGAGGGGTTTTTCTGGCATTGGTAATCCTTTTTTCTACAAGGAAGAAGCCTTTTTGCAAAAGAGCTCTTTCAGAAAAAGGCATGTGTGGATGGGGAAGAGGGAGTTCTTTTGAAAGAAGAGGAAAGAGGAAAAAGCACAGGTGCCCTGGTGGCCACTCCGTCCATAGTAATCAGTTTAAATGCGAGAGAGTGTCCATTCAGTGTGATCGCTTTTTCAATATGCTTTGGCAGTGTGGACGCTCTCCTTCCAAAGAAGTTTTTTTGGAAGATCTCTTCCAGAAAAGCTTCTTCCAAAAGAAGCCTGCAGTCTAGATGTAGCCTCAGGATCTGACTGGTGCCAAACCAGAGAATTTGCCAAACCATAGGAGGTCAATATTGTCTAGCAGCATTCCCAACACTTCCACTGCTTGCTGGGCTCTTAGAAGGCAGTTAGGGGTAAATTAGAGCTAAATCACAGCATAGAATACTGGGAACCAGGACTGGTAGCTGTAAACAAACTTTATGGGACTGCAAGAAAGTTGGCCACACCCATGATAAATTGTGCTGGATCACTTATGTTGCCGGACCAGAGAGTGCTGGATTTAAAAGGTTCAACCTGTATTTCAATATAAGAGGTTGAGGGTTAAATCAAAAGCTGAACAGCAGCAGAGATTTTAAGCAGTTTTATTTCTGTAAGACAACAGGCATTTCCAGCAATGCCTGTAGCATGATACAGCAGGTATGACTGGAGAGAATATAGTGAACGTTTCTCTTTTTCTACAATTTCCATGATGTCTTGCAAAGTCACCATGGTTAAAATGGTTGCGAAAGACATTGCTCATCAAGAATTAAGAAACAAACCTACCCTTTCCTCCTGAATCAATGCCATGCCTACATCATTTGACAGTTTTTGTTACAGTGCTTCAGATTCACTTTTCCCCCTGAGTTGTATAAGGATTTATCAGCTTCCTCCTTTATGATTTCCACTGTCACCAAAAATGTGTCTCTCTTGAATACCAACACTTTTTTTTGCCCACCTTAATTATAGATGTCCCTACCAGACAGCATAGCAAGAATGTCCAGTTTTACAATGACATTTCCATTTAGTAGCTTAGGTGCCCTTGTATAGCAAGTATATGTTAATTGAAGGGTACATCCCCTGCAGAGCTCTCACACTGTCAGTGTGTGCTATGCCCCTACACTCCTTTAAAAGCACTAGGATTGGCTAGTTTTAAAGGAAAATTCCCCCAGACTTGCTTAGACAGTGCAAGGAAAGCAAGCACATTTTCTGCTTTAAGTCCTAGTCATTCCAGTTATTATAGGAGTGCGTAAAATCATAAATTAATGTGATGGGAGGTAAATAATTCAAGAAATTATTTAACTGTTTTGGTCTTAAAATGCAATATGAGGCTATTCTTGCATTTATAGAGATTCCATTTGTGACCTTAGTTTAAAGGTAAACTGAAACATTAAGATCCCAGCTATAATGTACAGTGGACCCCATTCTGAAATGATCACTTCCCTCTGAGAACTTGAATGCACAAAAAGTGCAAGTTTGGCCGTTTGGCCTTTAGCCTATTATTGCTAACACACATAATGGCTGCCACTTTTGCTGCTTAGTAAGCCGTGTAGCCTCTATTTCCTTTTTTGCATTCTTTTGGGTGCTACAGCATAAGATACACTGAAAATTTGGATGTCAAGCTGATACATTACATTTTACCCTGGCCTGAAAACTAGGCAATTACTGCAAAAGTGAGCAACAAACAGCATTTGATCTGCAGCACTTTCTTCCCTCCGCACAAGAGATGTATTTTGCTTTCCTCCCACAAGATAATATAGTGTCCATAGAGGACCTCAATCATCAGTGAAAAAAGCGAATCTCTTCAATAACTACTATCATACAAATATTTGTTGATAAAGATATGAAGACTCATGTGCTTAAACATCAAACTGCTCAACACAAGAGCAAAGAAACAGAGGGAGTGCAATAAGAAGTTGTTCCAGTCTTGCCATATTTTCTTCCCATGTACGAGAATTAGGTTTATTAGAAATCTCATGTGTTTTAAAAAGCCGCTAGGACTCTTTCAAAATACCTGGTCTCAGAATTATCAAAATCCTTCCCCCATGCATAATTCATCATATTCACTTGGAATAACAACCAGGATAGTACATTATTTAGTGTAGTAACTGTTTGACCCATGCAGAAGGTCAACATCAACAGCTGTAAGGCTACGTCTAGACTGCATTGCTTTTTTGGGATACTGGAAGTATCCCAAAAAAGCAAGGAATGCGTCTGTTTTTCCAAAAAAAATTTCGAAAGGATGGATGCGCTCTTTCACCATCCCTGTAAACCTTGTTCTATGAGGAATAAGGGATGGCTCAAAAGAACACTTTCTTTCGCAATTTGGCACCGTGTAGGTGCTCCAAACTTTGAAAGCGTCTCTTTCGAAAGTAAATCGGAAAAAGATACGCAACTTATGCACTGCAGATTGTGTATCTTTTTCTGATTTAACAGCACAGTATAGACATAGCCTAAGAGAAGATGGGTTCGCATAAGTGTCTATAGACAAAACAGACTAGAACTTTCAGAGTCAGTTTCTTATTTAGGCACTTTATTTCCTTTTCTCTCTTTTTCTTGCCCTGTTCACGCATACAGATTTGACCCTAAAATACATACAAACTGTAAGGAAAGACTACTGACCTTGCCTAACTTAGGGTTTCGTCCATCTCCCATTGAGATCAGTGATAATGTGCCACTGACTCCCATGGAAGGTGGATCTTGCCTGAAATGAGGGAACTGTGTAATATAATTTTCTTTGGAATTCTGAGACACAAAGAGTGAAAGCAGAACAGATCCTGGTGTTCCATTTTCAGCCACGTGGGTGAAATAGAGAAGGCCACCTCAATGCCTATTGCATCACTTATGTCTCTCTAAATGCATTTGAGAGTCCTGTGTATCTGTGACCAATTTATTAACTGTAGCTTCAAAATTCTCTGGTTAGATCATTTGCAGTCAGAATATATGTTAATAGTCCTGTTTTATTGTGACGCATATTCTCTAATCTAATAGTGATTGTCTTTCAGCCTGTGAAGTTAGAGTTATTTGTACCCCACTTCTAAAACTTAACGAGCACATGCAAAGGTGTGCAAAAATGTTTTTGAAGATAAAACAGAACAGTGAATAGAATAAAATGAAAGTTACTCCCAGAAAATTATAAACACGTGCTTGGTACCAGTAAAATCGAAAACATTCCTCTGTTCTACTCATTTAATATCAGTAAATGCTCATGTCCAGTCCGATTATTATCATCTTGTAACTGGCTTTTCCTGTCTCCCGCCACCCACTCCCAGTATTGCTGTATACAGTTATATTGTATTTTGTGAGCCAAGAGTTCTGCCAGTATAAACTGGGAAAACTCTCTGGATTTTAACAGCGGGCTGCTGATTTACACCAGGGAATTGGTCCATTAATGAATATCAATCATTACAAAATGACTTATTTATTCATGCCAGTAAAAGAGGTAGCAGTGGTTGTGACTTAAAGTTTCATTAAGTGCTTATATTCTACAAAAACTAATTCAATAATCCTTGAATGATATGAATATTCTATCACAATTGCTGCCACGATCCAATTTCATTACAGGTCGTTTAATTAATAGCTAACCCTAAACCACCACATTTGAATGGAAACATTAATAACTCAGCCATACCTCTATTCCCCCAATTCTTGTGGAGAAAAAAACATAAATATACATACATTGTTTATATGCCTGCAGGCCAACTGAATATATCTTAGTGCCAGTCGAAATAAGACAGTTGAACACTGCTGAAATTCTACTGAAGTATCTAGCAAAAGGCCTGGGGAAAAGAACACAATAAGTGTTCAAGAACATCTCACAATGTAATAATCAATGTGTAATATGAGCTGGGGGTTAGTTAAATAAAATGTGAAAGCTGTATTAATGAATCTTTTTGCTGTCCAACACAGCATTTCATTTTCTTTCATAGGCTGCATAATGCAGAGCCTAGGAATAAATTATAGATGAAACCCCCATCATATGTTTATAAATACACTAACATTAGCATTTTACTTCCTCATAAATCTGCACCAAACATTCAAGCACAAGATAGAAAGCCCTGTAAAACAATGATAAATTCTCGGCTTGCAAGCCTTGACTAGTGGCCCATTCATTTCTACCGCTGTTCTTCAAACATTACTTCCTTCGCTCATGCCCCCTCATTTAAAATCCATTTTAATTTAAAGATGCTCGATGCACTCCTAGTGGTACATTTACTCATCCTAGTTATACATCATGGAGCAGGGAAAAGAAAATTGTTTAATCTAGAGATATGGTTCAATGTGGTCACCACTGAACAGTGGAGTAATTACCAGATCAGCTCCGCTAAAAATGCACTCAGGGTGTTCTGTGACCTATCATCTTCTAATCTGCATAGTGAAGTATAGCTTCATAACTCTAAATTGCTGACTTAATTAAAACCAGGACCTTTCTGTCATTTAATTACAGGGAGAAAGGTTATTGCTTAAATGCAATTTTCCAAATGTGATTTCTTAACAGTTATTAACTGCTTCACCATCATTTATTGTTTCAGATTTTTCAATTTGAAAATAGTCCCTGTGACAGAAGTAATGACTTCATGAAAAACTCAATCTAGATGGAGCTGAGCAGACCCATTTGTTTCTCGTAAGTAGAGCAGACAGAAAACTTGAAAATGTCACAGGAGGATCCTGTGATTGCTCTCACTTTACAGGAGTAATTACAAACCAAGAGGTTGTATTAAAGGTGAAGAAAAGAGGTTTATGACAATTTCGAGGGTTTTTATTTCTTGCCAAATATTGTGCTTGCATTATCAACTCTATCAAGAGAGACAGAGATTAATAATTATTACCTTCTCCCAGTCCAACAAACAGTACTGGGTCAGACACCTAAGATGTCTGCAGATTTTCTGTTGACTTGAAGAGAAACTGCTAAATTAAAAGAAAATATTCTGATGTAATTTCCCTCTGCAGACAGAACTCCGGTGTTCTCTTGAAAAGCATAAGTAGGAAATTTAAATGCTCTTCAACATAAGATTTAAATGACAGTTCATTAACTAAAACAAGGTTTCTCTTCCACAGGATGTTGATACTATGAGTCCAATTCTCCTCTCACTTAAGTCAGTTTCTCTCCATTCAGGGGAGAATCAAGGTCTATGGGTAAGACTGTGGCCACTAACACAAAGTCCTGTGGATTAAGAAGGCATTTTGCATGGATGGAGAAGGGTCTGCATTTGGCATAATAAGTGGAGTTGTTCCAAAAGTCTTTGGGCCCGGTTTCAGTATATGCTCCAGCTCCTTTGTGCTCCTTTGGGGTGCCAAACAGCCATGAATTCATCTAAATTAGCCGGTCCAGTCAGTCAGATCTGCATTGCTAGTGTCCGAAGATCTGGCCCTGTTTTGGTATAGCATATAAACAGGTTAGGGGAGAAAGTATTTTTTTTTCCTCCAGGTAGTCACAACATATAGTTGCTGTCAAGGCTGATTCCCCACTCTGGCACAATAAATGCAGAAGTGGGGGCCTGCAGAAGTACCCCAAAACCTTATCTTTCCAGGCTTTGGTATAAAGCTTCCCCCCAAAATCTTAAAACCCTAGATTTTGGGGATAAAAAATCCGCTGCCATCACCCAAGTAATAATACAGAAACCAGGGAGAGACTACTTGGGAAATCTCAGCCCCCAAAATAAAACCAGGACATGAAAATTAACCAATACCAGGTTAATTAAAAAAAAGAGAAAGAACTTTTATCACCACAATATTCCTGTTGCAAGCATAATGACTAGATGAAAAAGTCACAAATTAATATACTCATGGGGGGATTCCACCATGGGCCAAAACTTAGTTACAAAGTAGAGGAAAACCCATTTTTAAATGCACAGGCATCGGATTCCCATTCCCAAACCATAAAACAATAAAACCTAATGGATTTAGCTACACTTTACCCTACTTACAGATAGTGAAGAGTCTTTTCTTGGAGGGAGACATAGTGTCTGTCCCCCTCAGTAGCTGGAGAGAAACTCCCCAGAGACAAAGGAGGAAAAACCCCACAAATTCCTTTGTCCCAGTTTGAAATCCCTATCTGCATTTCTATTGGCTGAGAAGATACCTGGCTAGGTAAAGTTAACCCCTTAGTCCCCAGGCTGCTGCCCATCCCTCATGGTCATGACAGTTGTGTTTCAGTATCAAGTCTAGAAATCAACCCTTTGAAATCTTACTATGGCTTTTAGAAATATGCATCTATCTGTCTGTCTGCCTGTTCAAGCACTCCTCCTAAATAGTAAGAGCTAGGACCATCAAATTGTGTAGGCAGCTTCCTCTTATCATAACTTAAAGCAATGTCAGGGTTTGGTTGTGCCAGGAGAATGGGACGTGCCTAGAATTCGATTGTTTCTCATAAAATGGGAAAGGAGGGCCTAACAGAAGGCAGTTGTATTACAGAATGACCACAGGGGGATAGCAAGGGGCCAGAGATGGGGACTGGAACAGGGTGGGGGTGGAGAAAGGGACAGCTATCTACTGTATATTTCAGAGTGTTTGTCTGTTTGTGTATCTGTTTGTTTGTCTGTGTGTCTGTCTCTCCACCAGTACATCAAAGCTGCTGTGGTAAGAGAGGACTGAACCCATCATTCTCAGCCCCAACCTACAACAATGATTTAAATGAAGAAAAACAAAACCTATCTGAGTTAAGGACTTAAGCAACACTGGATAAATCTTCTACTGGGTAAATACAAGCTATTATTGCACCTACCACCAATACTGGCTTTTGCACAGCAATTTTTTTCATTGTTCACCCCTCTTGTTTGAACCTTCAGTGATGAGCATGGGCAGTTCTTATGCACTCAGTGTCACTTCCTCACATAATAGATTTTGGCTTGCAATGCTATGGCCAGGAGTTCTAAACAGGCATTCCTAGATGAAAAGGTCAAGAAAAGAATGGAAATTTCATCTTGATAGCTGTTTGTTATCAAGATTAGTATTCCCCACTTGGTCATACTAAGAATGTTTGAATTTTAATTACATCCCATTTGGTGTGATGAACAGCCTTTCCAAAACATGCATGAAAATAATGAGCAAGAGGTATCCCAGATCAGGGTAAGCATTGCTATTAAGGGGCTTTAGGAAAACAGTGAGGGGCGGCATAAGAGTTTTTGTTTTTACTGAGAATTAATTTATTCTCTTCCCTCCCATCTTCTGTGGGTATGGAGTCCCCAGTCTTGCAATGAGGACCCTGCAGATAGACCTTGAATTCACATGGCCGCCACTAACATCACCCGAGAGAAGCCCTGATTATCAATCTAGTGTTGGGGCGATGGCAAGAAGCACTACAGATCTATCAGGTCACTATATGTAACCCACACACTGAGGCTATGTCTACACTGCACTGGTTTTGCGCAAGAAATATGCAAATGAGGCTAAGTGTGGAATATCGCCAAGCCTCATTTGCATAATTAATGAGTGGCCGCTTTTTGCACAAGAGGCTTTTGCGCAAACAGGAGCCATCTACACTGCTCCTTCTTGTACAAAACCCCCCTCTTGTGCAAGAGCAGTTCTGCCGCATTTTTTTCAGGAAGAACTGCTCTTGCACAGGAGGGGGTTTTTGTGCAAAAAGGAGCCGTGTAGACGGCTCCTTATTCGCAAAAGCCTCTTGCGCAAAAAGCGGCCGCTCATTAATTATGCAAATGAGGCTTGGTGATATTCCACACTTAGTCTCATTTGCATATTTCTTGCGCAAAACCAGTGCAGTGTAGACATAGCCTCAGTGTGGTTCACTGTCCCTTAGAGTGGCACTTAGACCACTTACAGAGGGAGATAAGAATAAGGGAGTTCTACAATCTAAGCTGAGCGCCAGCTGGCTTCATAGCTCAAGCTATAGTATAGAGGCTCCTATACTACTTTCCAGAGGGCCCAGGTTCAAATCTACTTAGTAACAGTTAGTGTATATATCTTCACAACATCCCTGTGAGGAGGGGATGTGTTATATTCCCCTATAGAGGGTATGTCTACACTACATTTCTCCTTTGAGAGAGGAATGCAAATGCAGTGGAGCAAAATAGCAAATGAAGCAGGGATTTGAATTTCCTGTGCTTCATTTGCATAATGGTGTCCAGGTGCTTTTTTGAAATACCCTATTTCAGAAAAAAGAACGCAGTCTAGATGTGGTTATTTCAAACCCCCTTCTTTTGAAATAACCCTAAAACCTCATTTTTTAAGGAGCAAGGGTTATTTCAAAAGAAGGTTTTTTTTCCCCGAAATATCCCCGTCTATATTGTGGTTTTTTTTTCCAAAATACGGTATTTTGAAAAAGCGCCCGGATGCCATTATGCAAATGAATTGCGGGAAATTCAAATCTGCACTTCATTTGCAATTTCACTCGGCTGCATTTGCATTCCTCTCTGGAAAGAGGAATGCAGTGAAGACATACCCTTACAGAGCAGAACCTGATACACCAAGTTTCAAAGTGACATGCCTATGGTCAGACAGGAAGTCTATAGAGTAGCATGAAACTTAATCCAATTTTCCTATTTTAGGGTCCTAACCACTGGATAATCCTTCCTTCCTGAGCAAATAATCACAAGGAGTTATTTTATGACCACTTTTTCTTACTTCCTCATTTTAAAAGATGTCCATGAACTAATGGTTAAATTCACAAATGTATTCCTTCAAAATCAGTCATTTTCTTGTAATTAATCCCTGGCCTAATAAACAATCCCTGGTTTATTGCAAATATTCACAATTTGTGTAGTGTTGGCTGGTTATAGAGGTAATTTCTGTTACAATTTCTGTTCCCTGATTGAAAGCACAATGAATATTACAATTCAAAATTTGTGCTGTATTTATGACTATGGTTGTGGTATTTCCCACAATGTTCTAAGTGTTTCGAACCATAAAAGATACCACCACTGCCCTAAACATAATTTGACTGTGTAATAACAATTTATGCTATGATGGTTACTCAAGCAAGTCACATGGTACTGTTCTTATGCCTGATTTGATGATTTACACAACCAACCACTACTGTGCACACTGAAATGTATACATTCATGTGTATACAACATGCAATTCATTTTCAGCCACTATTCAAGCATTCTGGTTCAAGTTTTCTTTTTGCAAGTACCTGTGTTAGCAAAGCTTGAACCCTTAAATGTTGGTGTTTAGCTTTGTTTGTGTAGTGGTGGTGAGAGACACCTTGTATGAGCATAGGTGAGTGTGTATTACCCTAGAACTGTTGATGGCACAGGAAAGAACAGAAATCTGGAGGGATGCCTTGAAGCAAAAGGAGGAAGGTATGAAGCTGAGGGAAGAAATGGAAGTGTCTGAAGAATAAAGGAGTGGGAGAAAGGAAAGGCAGAGGCACCCAATGGAGAAAAAGCATTGACACTAGAAGGGAAGATATAGAAGGAACAGAAACTGTCACTGGAATCAGACTAAAACAGGCCTGAAGAAGCAGTGCCAAAAAAACCTGACTGAACTGACAAGGAATTTAAATGCAGGCGGTCCATCCAGCCAAATGACCTGAGAACTGGAGATTATATTTTAATGATGCAAACTGTCATCTAATCTGTTTAGTTAGAAAATGATATTATTGAATTCTATGGTGCTCCTAATAAAATGGTGGGAGTTTAACTTTCGAAAATGTTGTGAACTCATTTGATATCAGAAGAAAACTTTCTCTCTGTGAAGCAGCACAGGTTCCCAAAGAAAGCAATGGGACACTTAGCTGTATTTAAAATGAGATTAGAAAAAAGATAGCAGTGGGCAATCCCGCAGTGGCAAAGTATAGTTTGGAAATAAACTTTTTCCAGTCCAATCTTTATGAGCAAGACAAATCTAGCTGAAGCTCTGCAGAGACATCTGGGAAGACTTTTGGACTTTCAGATTGCATGAAGTGAAAGAGATTCGGTAGAGACTGTGGCCAAGGTGTTTAGATGCCCTGGTACCTCTGCCATCAGACTCCAGTGCCTGGCTGGGGAACCCAGGCCCACCCATTAAACTAAGTTCCAGGCCAGGAACCCTACAACCATCTATCCAGGTCTGTTTAGTCTGCCCCTATTGCTGTTTTCCTGGGCTCCTTCCTACCCATTGTCTTTATCTCCTTGCCTGTTTTGTTTCTGGTTTACCATAGGAGCTTACTATACTCCCTTTGACTATTTCATCCCTTTACCTGCCTCTCTTCCCAGATTCCTGGCACCAGAGCAGGATGTCAAGGCTTACCTCTTTCCCTGGACTTCCTCTTTAGCCCTGACACCTTCCCTTTTCCTCCTCCCCCTACCCAGGAGTGACTGCAGACTCCTTTCCCTACAGTCCCCTTCTATTATCACCTTCCTGCCTTTACAGTAGTGCCCCAGCCTTTACCTCTCTGTGCTTCACTTTCAGTTATCCTTGCCCTCCCTCTTTTAGGTGATGCCAGGTGCTCTTAGGGTACGTCTACACAGCAACATTATTCTGAAATAACTTAGTCGGCATCTACACAGAAGGCAGTTATTTCAAAGTAATGTGGAACTACTGTCAAGCTGGAGGACTTCTTACTCCGACTCTGTAACCCTCATTGTAGGAGGAGGAAGGGAAGTTGGAGGAAGAGTGCTCTATTTTGAAATAAGGGCTGTGTAGACACTTTCTATTTCGAAATAAGCCATTTTGAAATAAGCGACACAATTGATGTAGCTCAATTTGCGTAGCTTATTTTGAGTTAAGCCCTGCTGTGTAGATGCACCCTTATTGACCTCAGGTCCTCGTTAACCCTACCCGGGCTGGTGGAACTCATAACATGGTCACCGGTACCTTCTTTCCGCAAACTTTTCCCAGACACCGTTTAGCTCAAATGTCCGTGCATGGATGACTCACTCAGAATCTCTAACTTGAATGTGTCTGTCTTCAGTGGAGAAAAACTGGTGCAGAGTAGTCTCATATAATGAAAAAGAAAATGATCCAAACACTGGCCTCTGCTTTACCAAGTTAAACTGAAATTAAGAAAAAAACCTGAATTAATTGAACATGTAGCTGGGATCCTCATTTCCCCCACAGCAGAATGGAATCCACAAGTAGAAATGCTCAACATCAATGTTGTTGTTGTCATAGGGACAATCAACTTTTTGATTTTATGAGAATGGAGGGTGGGGGGGGAACTGCTCTACAATTATTAAAGCTACATCTACACTGCAGAGCTACCGGAGGTATCCTGGAAAAACTCTGCCACGTCCAAGAAACGCGTCTGCTTTTTTGGAACAATTTCCAAAAAAGCAGGCACGTTCTTTCTCCATCCCTGTAATCCTCATTGTATGAGGAAGAAGGGAGGTGCTGAAAGAGGAGGTTTTTCCAAAATTTAGTTCCGTGTAGATGGGCCAAATTTCGGAAAAGCCTCTTCTGAAAGAAAAGCAGAAAAAGATATGCAATTGCGATTCACAATTTGCATATCTTTTTCTGACTTTCCTTTGCAGTCTAGATATAGACTAAGATACTACATTTGGGGTAACCCACTAACACCAAATCCAGCCATCACTTATACCTTTGCAATCCTAATGGGTAGAATTTGAGCCAATATCAGACTCTTATAAAATTGTATACAGCAGATATTCTTTTAATTTTGTAAAAGCAGACACCCAAATAGCAAAAGAAGGCTGTAAATTGATTAATACTCTTTTCTTTGATATCCGACAGTCCCAATCAACTTCTTATCATTTGGGAAGAGATCCCCTGTCCACCTATGCAGGAAGACTTCTTACAAATATATACACAGCTTTGGTTTGATAATTCACAAGAGCTATTTTCTGTGGTGTATGAGAGAGCGTGTGCTTACAGATCAGCTTATCGTTCTGCTTTCTGGTCTTTCCATGTTTCCCCAGGAATAACAATACAGAGCCGTCACAAAAACAACCCAGGGATTGTTAACCATGCCATTATTCCAGGATATCATGGACACTCTATTAATAGCCTGAAATGCAGAATAAGCCTTTTTTTGGTAATGTCCTATAGTTTGCTCATTTGATAAACTTGCGACTATTCTGTTTCCATTTAGGATTATTCAGACGTCAAAGCTCCAGCTATTTTTGTCGGCAAGATTCAGTTTGGAATCTGCAGAATCTTAACACTCTAACTGCATGTCACTGTCTCGTCACAATCCTAATTCTATGTTCCGATAATAAAATTTCATTAGTGTCTGCACATCTTTTGCCTTACCTTTGAAGTACTGTCTTGTGCTGAAACGATTAGCAGTACTTTACGTCATATCACTTGACTGTTTGACAGCCATTGTGAGCGAGCTAAATGGTGAGAAATTAAAATTTCTGACAATTTCCATTACCTCTAAATTGCTGAGAAATTAAAGGATATTTACTTTTACAAATATTAAAGGTTGTTTAAAATGTAAACTGACTTCATTTCATTAGATTCCCCAATGTGCTAATTCAAAATGACTACACAACCTTATTTGAATAAATTACCAACTCATTTTTCCCAAAACAGAGGACATTTCCTCCAGGCTGGGTTTTTGATTGTTTGTGTCAGTGCAAAAAGAAAATAAAAACGTATGAATATTTCAGAACAGAAGATCGGTGAATCTCTCCCTTGTTTCATCAGAGGAGAATAATGAGGTTTGTTATTGGATGATACTGATTTTTAGTTATTCACCAAGGAACATGCCATAAAATATTGGTTTAATGACATAGCATTGGCTTACTTTGGGAAAAAAATACCAGCGATTAAGTCAATGAACTGTTTTTAAATAGCATGACATTGATTAGTCATATGGAATGGGATGTTAAAGGCCATTTGTGCTCTGCTAAATGGCAACTGGTTGGGAGTGGGCATTGGAGGGGTAGTTCAGTAAGGTACTCCATTCACAGGGTAACGCAGGTGCATTATGGCAGTGGGAAGGGAGGCACTGGCATTGCTCTGAAGCATCAGGTACTGGTTACTGCTGGAAGCAAGAGGCCAGACTAAATGGACCTAGGCTCCGATCCACTGGGACAAATCCTGTGTACTTAATGGTGTCTCTCTCCATGTTCACAAAGCATTGCTTTGAATTCTCTTTTTACTTTGTCCTTCGTCTTCCATTGTAGCCGATCAATCATAGGAAATCGTTTTTAAGGTTATTACCATACTTTCATAAGGTGCATGCATGTCTGGTTGGAACACCATGCCTAGAGAATAGTCAAGAGTGGCTAAAAGGGCACGTTGAGTGGGGTCTCACCGGGATCAGTCCTGGGTCCAGTTCTATTCAATGGGCATGTCTAGACTACATCCCTCTGTCAACAGAGGGATGGAAATAAGGCACTTCAAAAGGGATTTAAATATCCCACGCTTCATTTGCATAATCACATCATGGCATTTTTTCGAAAAAGCGCCATTTTGAAAGTAAAACCGCGGTCTAGACGCGGTTGTTTAGAAAACAGCAGGCTTTTTTGAAAGATCCTGTACTCAGGAACCATTTTTGAAAGAACCGCGTCTAGACCATTAGCTTCTATAAAACATGAGAGTCTCTGAAAGCTAACTTCAGTTGTATCACCGAGATGAGCAAGGTTGAATTTAAGCCACTTCCTCCTAATTTTTTTGACTCTCCTTCCTTTCTTTCAAGGTGATCAGGATGTTTGCCCTATATCCAGGCACTAGTTGGGAACAAGAAAAATATTTGAAAAAAGGTAACAGAGCAGAGAATTCATATTCTGAGTTCAAGAGGAAACCGTAGACTTCCCATCAACGGCCACGATTCTGCATTCCATTTTACATTTAAGCTAAACAATCTCTTTCATGAATTAGATTTTCCTCACTACTACAAACAGTTTATTGCTGTAAATTAATTTTTATTGCAGAATATGCTACAAGCTTATGAAGCAAACTAGGGGTATGTCTACACATCAAAGTTAAATCGAAATAACAGCCGTTATTTCAAATTAACTTTCCTAGCGTCTACACAGGCAAACTGCTATTTCGAATTAAATTCGAACTAGCGGGGCACTTAATTCGAGTTTGGTAAACCTCATCCTACGAGGAGTAATGCCAAACTCGAATTAGCTAATTCGGAATAAGCGCTGTGTAGACGCTTAGTCCGAAATAGGGGGCCTCCAGCCTTCCCAATTCCGCCCTGGTGGCCACTCTGGGACAAACCAGGAAAACTCTTCTCCTCTCCCACACGCCCAGAGCCTTAAAGGGGTAGACTCTGGCCACACTGCTGTGTCAGAGCCAGGCCTGCCAGCAGTCCCAGACCCTCAGCAGTGGCCACAGCATTAGCCAGGCATCCAGTGGCAGTGAGCTGTTCCCTGCCCAGTCCCCCAGCAGCCAGGAACCAGCCAGGGGCTGTAGATAGTGGGCGCCCTCGTGGACTAGTGCGGAGATCATGGACCTCATTGAGGTTTGGTGGCAAGACCCCAATGTCCATGATCTCCACACTAGATGGAGGAATGCAGCCGTCTACGGCTGCATAGCTGCCACCATGGCCAAGAAAGGCCACAGGCGCACCCAAGAGCAGGTGCCCCTGAAGATAAAGGTGCTGTGGCAGGCATATGCCAGGGCCACTTGGGGCAGCTCCTCGGCAGGGGCAGACACCTGCCCCAACTTCGAGGCACTGGACCGGATCCTGGGGGGCGGGACAGTCCGTGCCACCCTGTGGGGCAGCGAGCCGGGACCAGAGGGCCCTGACTAGGGTGCAGAGCAGGAGCTGCCACACCACCAGGACCCCCGAGCAGTCCCACCTGCAGAGTCAGCAGGGTCGTCCGGGGAGGCCACACCATGTAAGTGCCGTCACTGTCCCCTTCCCGGGGGGGAGCGGGGAGAGAGACCAGGGACCGCGCATGTGGGCCTTGCTTACCACAGATCATGCAGCAACCTGTGCACGTGTGAGCACATGCGGTGCCACCCCGGGCAGGTGGCTCCAGCTGCCTGCCACACAGGGGCCGTGGTCTGATAGCCACATGCGTGTGTGAAGAGACCTGACATGCTCCTGACCCCAGGGTGGGACACAGCAGGATGCCCTCCCTTCACAAGCCCCCTCTACACAGAGGCAGGGGACATCTCCTCCCAACCTTGGCTGCACTATACACAGCACAGGGGCATGGGTGCGGTCTTGGGGCAGCTCCCACTCCTGGAGATAGCCGGACATTCCGACCATGGCCTCTGTGCAAGCAGAGCGGCTCTGACGGTGCAGGGCATGGTCATCCTCACCTCGCAGAGGGGGGCTGGGCTTCACCCACTGTGTCCCCAGAGAGAACTGACCACTTCTCTTCTTTCTCCATACCCACACCAGCTGCGCATGCAGCATGCACCACCCCGCCCGGGACATCCTCCCGCACCCAAGGGCTAAGCAGGACCACCCGCAGACTCGAGGGGTACAGACAGCAGCACCTGGCGGCCCTGTGAGCCATGCACCGCACCATGCAGGAGTGGGTGCAGGACGACTGGGAGTTCCGCCGGGAGCTGCTTGCCCAGGGTCGTGCTCTCTGCAACCACATGCAGACCCTGGTGCAGAGCGTGCTGCCCCATGCTGCCCCGTGCTGCTCCAGCGCCTGCTGCCTCCCGAGTGAGCGCTCCTCCTCTCCCTCCAATCTCTCCCTCCACAACCTCCACACCCTCCTCCTCAATCTCCACACCCCTCTTGTCAACCTCCACATGCTCCTCCCCATCCCCCCGGGGACACCGAGGCCCCCGCATCCACGGTGCTGGGAGTCAGTTGGCCCGGCGAGACCCCCACCCTTGAGCTTCCCCTCCCCCTTCTTCCCTTGACTTCCCCCTCCAGCTCCCTCCTCCCAGTTTCCCCCTCCCCTATCCACCCTCTCTCTCCCCCTCTCCCACCTCCTTTCGCCAGTCTCCCCAGAGTTTCATACCTCCCTCAGTTTTGTTAAATAAACACAGTTTATATTTTTGAAAAAATGTGTCCTTTATTTTTTACATCAGGAAGGGGGACTAGGGAGGGGTAAGTGGAAGGACATGAGGGAGGAATGAGGCACAAGCCCCCAGTGGGGCAGACCAGGGAGGCTCTGCATGCTCCTCAGGGTGGAAGCTTTCCCGCAGGGCCTCCTGGATACTGACAGCCCCTCCGATGGACCTCCCAGATTGCAGCCTGCAGCAAGTGCAGCCAGGCATGCAGCCAGACTCGCAGCAACGCATCCAAGAGAAGCACCAGAGTGCTGGGACACAAATGCTTTGGTGTCCCGTAGTGAGGCAGGCTAGCAAGCAGGGACACCTGAGAACTGGCTGCCGAGAAGAGGGGAGGGGGCGTGGGTGTCCCTTTAAGCACAAGCCTCAGGGTTTGTCTACACTGCAAAGTTAATTTGAAATAACAGCCGTTATTTCGAATTAACTTTAATAGCGTCTATCCATGCAAACTGCTATTTTGAAATTAATTCGAAATAGCGGAGCCCTTAATTCGAATTTGGTAAACCTCATTCGACCTCATTGGCGAGGAGTAACACCAAATTTGAAATAGCTATTTCGAATTAAGTGCTGTGTAGACACTTAATTCGAAATAGGGGGCCTCCAGCCATTCCCATGGAGCCCTGGTGGCCACTCTGGGCACAACCAGGAAAACTTACTCTCCTCTCCCCCAGCCCCGGAGCCATTAAAGGGGTAGACTCTGGCCACAGTGCCTGTGCCAGCTTCAAGCCTGCCAGCCCAGAGCCAGCAGTGGCCACCGGGGCCCCTGACCCAGCGGCCCCAAAACATGAGCCAGCAAGCCACTGGCAGCCAGCCCTCTACCACTCCCCAGGAGCAGTCTGCCAGCTCCCAGGAGCCTGACAGGGGCTGGAGAAGGCGGGCGCCTTCCTGGTCCAGGGTGGAGATCATGGACCTTATTCAGGTTTGGGGGGATGTCCTCAACGTCCACGATCTCCGCACTAGATGGAGGACTGTGGCTGTCTATGGCAGGATAGCTGTCAGCCTGGCCACCAAAGGCCACATGCGAACCCAGGAGCAGGTTTGCATGAAAATCAAGTTGGTCCGGCGAGACCCCCAACCTTGGGCCCTGAGCTTCCCCTCCCCCTTCTTCCCCTTGCTTCCCCCTTCCAGCTCCCTCCTCCCAGGTTTCCCCCTCCCTCTCCCACCTCTCTCTTCCCTCTCCCACCTCCTTTTCCCAGTCTCCCCAGAGGTTCACCCCCCCAGTTTTGTTCAATAAACCCAGTTTCTATTTTTGAACATACGTGTCTTTTATTTGACATCAGGAAGGGGGGCTAGGGAGGGGTAAGTGGAAGGACATGAGGGAGGAATGGGGCACGAGCACCCGGTGGGGAGGACCGGGGTGGCTCTGAGGGCTCCTCAGGGTGGACACTCTCCCGCAAGGCCCCCTGGATCCTGACAGCCCCCCGATGGACCCCCTGGATGGCAGCCTGCAGCAAGTGCAGCTGGGCTGATGGCAATGACCCCACGAGATGCACCGGTGTGCCCAGCAGCAGCTCTGGCTCCATGTGGCTGAGTGCTGTGGTGTCCCGAGTGCGGGCACTCAGGGCACCCCAAGACAGGACTGCTTTGCTGTCCCTCATCCAGGTAGACAAGCAAGCAGGGAACCCTGAGAACTGTCTGTCCGGGGTGGGGGTAGGGTCCCTTTAAGCACGGAGCTCAGTTAGCCTCAGGCAGCAGCCCCACACACTAAATCCTAACCTGATGCCCTGCCGGCACTGGTTCCAGCCAGCTTTAACTTCGATTCAGGGTCCACTCAGTGTTGATGTGCTATTTCGAAATAGCAAAACGCTATTTCAAAATAGGTTTTGTGTGTAGATGAGTTAATTCGAATTAGCTTAATTCGAATTAACCATTTCGAATTAAGTTAACTCGAATTAACGCTGTAGTGTAGACGTACCCTCAGATAGCCTCAGGCAACAGCCACACACAGACACTCCTGACCTGATGCCCTGCCTGACCTGGTTCCGGCTGGCCTTAAATCCGATTCAGTGTCCACTCTGTGTGGATTTGGTAGTTCGAATTAGCAAAACACTAATTCGAACTGCATTTTGTGTGTAGACACGTTAATCCGAATTAGCTTAATTCGGATTGACTAATTCGAATTAAGATAATTTGAATTAACGCTGTAGTGTAGACATACCCTAGAAGTATTATCCATTGCAGCTGAGATATATTTTAAATAATGGTCTTGGGGTTCTGGTACAGGGACATCAGGAAATCTGATGTTATCTACCCAGTTCCATTGAATATATGCTTCCCAGTCATAGGCAAGCCACTTAACCCCTCAATTACTTTGTTATAAAGTCATCTGGCTCATCCCAATGTCACATTACTAGCTTGGCTAGCAGCCCCCTGGACTTTCACTGCAGCATTTCCTCAGGTTTCTTTCCAATAGCCCATTTTAAGTTCCTTCCTCAGATTTTTTGGGCCTCTTTTTCCCAGTTTGTACCACAGCTCTTTTTCCTATCTCCTAGGCATCGTCCCTACACCACAATATAGAGACATCCTAAGTCACTCATTGTTCCAAGTCATAGGCAGCTCTTTTAGCGCCTAGATCCTTTCCTCCAGCCTTGTTGTAGGCTTGTTGTAGGCTGCTGTCACAGGATCCTTCTGGGAAAGAGCAAAGCCCAGACTCAGGTCTGCTTTTTAAAAGGCATCTCACTGTGATATTCCCCATCTGTAAAATGGGTATAATAATTACTTATCTCATAAGCTGTTATAAGGCCTAATTATTTAATGTTTGTAAAACCTTGCATTCCATGGACAAAAGGTGCTAAGGAAGTACTAGCTAGGCCTGCGGAAGGCCCTCTTGTGAGATTGTTCTAGTTTGAAAAACAAACGAGAGGGTGATATTTAAAATAAATCAGAGTGCTTCAATGCTTTATCTTTTTTCCATTATCTCCTTTAAAAAAAACTTTTACTGTTTGAATTTGTTTGGCACCAGCATACATATTCTAAGTGATAAAGAGGGAGAAATAATAAAGAGTACGTCTAATGCATAAAGCACATGTGAATAAAGGATGAGTTAGGATGCAGAAGAGCATGCAAGAAATGTTCCAGTGTTAACCAAGTGCATGCATCAAGAGAGACAGATGTTCAAATACAAAAACTTTTAAAACTTGGAGTTCTTCTGATTAATGCAGAACTTCATGAATAATGCAAATTGTGTAAGAAATACTGAGACTTGATTATGAAGTTGTTAAAGGAGAAAGACTACTACAATGTTTTGATGCCTTAAAAAAGGAGCAAGAATCACAGTAGGAAAGCCAGAGAACAGAGCTATTTCCAAGTGCTGCTATCAGAGCCTATTGTGGTTAAAATTCTTTTAAGGAACTGTTTAAATCCACCATTCTCAAGTAAGAATTTTCCTGGTGGAGCTGTTGATAAATAAACCTAATGGATCACACAAAGCCAACAAGGAACAAATCAGGCTCACATTTCTGGAGAAAGAAAAGAAATATTTTCTAGAGAAGCAAGTAAAGAGAGTTTTGTGACCTGCTCAGTTAGTTCCCAGTTCAGCAATGTATCTAAGCATAGTTCCAATCCTATTCAGCAAAGAACTTAAGTGCTTTGTTGAATCAGGCCCTAGAGTAGATAATATACTTTGATTCTGTACGGTGATTCTAATCTTTTTCTTTACAAAAACAACTTTTAGATTTCTTTGGTTTGATGCACCCTCAAATTTGTTCACATTCTTTGTCAAAATACACCAATATAAATAGGAATGTAATAAATTGTTTTCAAAACACAACAGCTGAAATTCCAAAATAAAATATACAAAAAAAGAAACAGAAAAAGAAAAAAAGAGAAACATTTAAAATTTTTTTTTAAAGCAACCAACGTATAACAATGGCAGAAATAATTTTATTTTTAAAAATTGTAATGACTCAGAACCAATCTGGAACAGTTTTGGATTAAATGAACTTTTTTGATAGGCATACAGCAATATACTAAAGAAAGGCTTTTGATCATAAGCCACATTTTGAATTCAAATGACCTAAGAGTGGCACATGTCAAAATTTCCTCTGCTTAATCAAATAGATATTCAAGTTCTAGATACTCATCATGTGGAAAGTGGCTAAGTAGGGTTTCTTCTTATTCATATTTAATTTTTTCTTGAAGTCCATGTCTCTTCCAAATCATGCGCACACTCAAAGAAGTTAGAAATAGAAATATACCAGAAGCTGTTTTTATGATAATTTTTGACTTGCCCAGAAGATAAACTTTTGTGAGGCAGCATATTTTCTCATAACTTAAGCACATGTGAAAGTCTTTGCAGGTTTGGAGCCAACATTTTGACTCCTAGATTTATTGATTTTAAGGCCACAAGGAACTTTTATGATGTTCTAGTCTGATCTCTTGAAAAACATAGGCCATAATATTTCCATTTCTTGCATAACATTGAAGAGCTTGAGAGAAACATCTAAACTTTTAGTGATTTATTCAGCTCAAACCTTCAAACCTTTTAACCTTAGTAAGGGAACAGGACAAAACAATGGTCCCACTTTTTTGCACTATTTGGAACAAAGGGTCTCATGATGAAATTAATGGGAGGTAAAGCAAGAAGTTAATGGTATAAGTTAATGGTGGAAAAGGAGAATCCACTGGATCCATTAGATTTCCAGAAAGCCTTTGACAAGGTCCCTCACCAAAGTCTCTTAAGCAAAGTAAGTTGTCATGGGATAAGAGAGAAGGTCCTCTTGTGGATTAATAATGGGTTAAAAGATAGGAAACAAAGGGTAGGATTAGATGGTCAATTTCCAGAATGGAGAGAGATAATTAGTGGTATCCCCCAAGGGTTCGTACTGGGACCACTCCCATTGAACATATTCATAAATGATCTGGAAAAAGAGGTAAACAGTAAGGTGGCAAAATTTACAGTGATATTAAACAGCTCTTCATAGTTAAGACCAAAGCAAATTATGAAGAGCTTCCAATGGATCTCATAAAACTAGGTATCTGGCAACGAAATGGTAAATGAATTTTAATGTTGATAAATGCGAAATAATGCACATTGGAAAAAATAATTCCAACTATATGTACAAAATGATGGGGACTAAATTAGCTATTATCACTCAAGAGAGCGATCTTGGAGTCATTGTGGATCGTTCTCTGAAAACATCTACTCAAAGTACAGCGGCAGTAAAAAAGCAAACAATGTTAGAAATCAAGGGATAGAGAATAAGACAGAGAATATCTTATTGCTTCTGTATAAATCCATGGTATGCCCACATCTTGAGTACTGTGTATAGATGTGATCGCCTCATCTCAAAAAGGATATCTTAGGATTGGAAAAAATTCAGAATGGGGCAACAAAAATGATGCGGGGTTTGGAATGGGTGCCATATGAAGAGAGATAAAAAAGACTGGGACTTTTCAGTTTAGAAAAGAGGAAATCTAGGCTATGTCTACACTAGGAAATTATTTCAAAAGTACTAAATTCGACTTAACTCTGGATTTAACAAATTCAAACTAGCATGTCCATACTATGGGGAAGCCTTGAAATTAGTCTGAGGCAGGCGCCATTAATGTGGATGTGCTACCTTGGATTTAGAGGCCCAGGAAGCACTGGGGAGTAATTAGTTCTAATTACTCTGGGGAGTAATTATTTTGAAATAGCAGCACTGGAGCATCCACACTACCATTATTTTGAAATAACTATTTTGTCATTAGTGTTACTCCTGATGAAAACCAGGAGTACAGATTTCGAATTCAGTGGCCCATTATTTCAAAATAATGGGCTTGGTAGTGTGGATGCTTTGCTTATATATTTGACCTTGGGGGGTGTTATTTTGAAATAAAGTCCTAATGTAGATCAGGGCTAAGGGTGGATGTGATAGAGGTCTATAAAATCATGACTGGTGTGGAGAAAATTAATAAGGAAAAGTTATTTACCGTAAAATCTCGAGTATAATGCACACTTTTTCCCCGTTTTTTTTAGCATCAAAGGCGGGGTGCGCATTATCTATAGGAGGTTTTTTTAAAAAAAGTTTTAAACTCACCCTCGGCAGGCACGAGCTGAGCGGGGGGGTGGGGGGAGGAACCAGCAGGCGCGAGCTCGGTGCACTAGCAGCTGGGCGGGGGAGGCTCCTCCGGCAGGCGCGAGCTCAGCGCACTGGAAGCTGGGCGGGGGAGGCTCCCCCCTGAGCTCGGCACGCTGGCAGCTGAGCGGGGGACGCTCCCCCGGCAGGCGCAAGCTCAGTTTGTGTTTGCAGTTGTGCCTCTGAGTTGTGAGGAGCTTCCTAATCTGACTTTGTAGATTTGTTGTGCTTTGGAGTTGCTTATATGGTGTTAGAAGAACTAGCAGGAGGAATATGGGGGCAAATAGGATACCGTAAAATCTCGAGTATAATGGGGGTGCTCATTATAGATAAGAGTATAGTTTATTCAAGAATTCTGACATTTAAAAGGCAGGTGCACATTATACTCGAGATTTTACGGTACTTGTTCCCATAACATAAGAACTAGGGTCACCAAATAAAATTAATAGGTAGCAGGTTTGAAACAAACAATAGGAAGTATTTCTTCACACAACACACAATCATCCTGTAGAACTCCTTGCCAGAGGATGTTGTGAAGGCCAGAATTTTAATAGGGTTCAAGAAAGAGCTAGATGGAGGATAGGGCCATTAATGGCTATTAGCCAGGATGGTAGGAATAGTGTCCCTAATCTCTGTTTGTCAAAGGCTGGAAATGGATGACAGGGGAGGGATGATTCTGTTCTGTTCATTCCCTCTGGCCACTGTTGGCAGACAGGATACTGGGCCAGATGGACCTTTGGTCTGACCCAGTATGGTCATTCTTATGTTTTTATGTATATAGTTATCCTGTGAAATACACTATACTATAGCTTCATTTCAAAAAGTTTGAATGACCAGTAATGGCATTTGTAATTTTATATGACAAAAGTAATTTTTATAGGCTCTATTAAGATTCTTTTGTTAAAGATTTGGTATTCCATCTGAGAAAGGTTGCAGTTTTATTACTACTTAAATAGTAGTTAATCTTCAGATAGTTATAAAGAATTTACTGGTTGGCAGTAGAATTCTGATGTTACTTCCACTTGACTTTGTAATGTTGTTCCCAATGAAACTGCCACATAGCTATTCAAAATAAAGCTGCAGAATGTATGCGCTAATGGTTTGATCCTGCAAGCAACAACTTCCACTGAAATCATCTCCAGGAGCTGCTCAGCCCTCTGCAAGATTGGGCTTTAAGACTCAACACCCTCAGAAAAATGAAGAAACTCCCATTGGAGCCGGTGTCACAGAGCAAAATTTAGTCCAGTTGGTTGGTCTGAAGATGACACTCGTTTCCATTTCAATTATGTTAAACAATTGAAGGTGGCGTTTTCAAAATCTCTAGAGTTAGGTGGGCAACTCCCATTGACCATTGCTTTTAGAAGTCCCACCCCAACATAATACTACCACTGCTTAAACATTACTTAATGTGGGTGGTCCCTTCTTTTTAAAGGGCCTGCTTTTAAACCTAAAGAAGACGTAAGTATACCAGCAAAGCTAACATCCCTGACAGTCACAATATTTGAACAGCAATGCTGGGAGCACAACAGCAGACCTAAACTGACAGAACTTTTCAATTGTTCATTGAGCTTTCAGCTTGGCCAACACTGCCACTTGTTTTCTACATCCAATCATTGCTGAGTTTCGGGAATATTCAGAGCAGTATTTTTGGAGGACCCAGTCTGTATAGGAACCACTTTTAATAATCTAAAATACCATTTGCTGATGTGTTTTTAACTTTCTTTAATGCATGCGACCAATGTCTGCAACACACTTAGCACATCTATTAATCATTTATGAAACTTCAATAAACTATTTAGAAATGAAACGTTATAATAATAAACAGTGACTCACTTGCCTGCAGAAGTCCCTGAACCAAAACCAGACTTCAATTATTTAATTCCCTTTCTCTTTATTTTCCAGGAATATAAGTACACTTTGCGGTAGCATATGAATTTTTTGGGCACCATGACATGTGTCACAATACTTAGCTACCACACAGATGTTAATACATACCTCAGCGTAAGTCCTGCTTGACCTCTGGTTAAGTGAATATTAATATTCCTCTGAAGTGAAGGACAGTGTCCATAAGTAAAACAAGCACTTAATTTGTTTATATGCTATGTGGTAATAACATGAAATTGATGTCTAATGTACCCACAAGGATAATTTAAACTGACATTTTCTTACATCACGTGAGATACAGGACTGTGAATGGTGGATACAATTTGCGAGGTCACAGTGTGACGTATTTAGGTCCAACCCACACATGCGGAACTTTCCAAAAGCAAATAGTAGAATAGCCATATTTTCCTCTCTTTTCTTTGTTATGCATGCACATGCATGGAATTTCTGGAATCACTACAATCTGTGTCACATTTATTAAATTAAAAATCCCACTCCCTCCCTAATGCAGAGAGCCAGCACTGCGCCTATGCACCACTAGAGACTCATTTAAGTCTTTAAATTACAGCTCACTTTCACGCACTGAGAAAACCAACAGTGCTTTGTTCTCACTGCTGTGTCACAATGGATCAGTCAGAAGCAGAAAAGCTTATCAGCCTAGGAAATCCAAACGTTTCTGCTAAAAGCTAAGGACCAGATTGCCTGCTGAGGCAAATCATACTCTAATGTATGTCTATGATTATGTTTGATGCCTATTTACACCACCTCACCTTTTGGCCCAAAGTATTTTTTTTAACTTTTGAACTTCCCCCATCTATTAACACTCACTCCATACATGTAGCTGAAACCTTTGTGAGAGACAGCCCCCCTTCCACATTCCATAACATACAAACACTTTAAAAAGTATGATTCTTTTTAAAGCTATATGAAGTGGAAAGTAAACCTAGCATCATAGATTTAAAGCTGCCTTTCCTAATGTCAGGTGAAACAAGTCTTGCCACAAAAAACCGAACGGATGACTCAGAAGCTCTTTCTTTTCATCTCAAAATAGTTTCAGAATTGAACTGTCTTTGCACAACTAATATATGAAATTAAATTAACACTGCAAAACATTTTATTTTTACTCTTAAGTTACTAAAATACTTAATCTTAGCTCCATCTTAACTTAGTGTTTTTTGGAGGTGTGGGGGAGGGAATATAAGTCCACACAACTCCGATTCGTAGCTAGAGATGTGTATAAACACCTGTGAAATATAGTGTATTTGGAATGCAGTTGCAGATCCACATTTTGTAGCTTGAACTATCTTGAATCCCAAGCTGCGATGTAGACTGTTATGTTGCAAACTAGGAAACAGTTCTAAAAATAAGGTTGTTATGGAGATGCTGACAAAGTGAATGCAGATTTGTTCCTGAAGGAGGAAAATTAAGGGTTTTAGGCCTTGATTCAACAAGATACTAAAACACATGTACACTCCTGTTGAGTTCTATGGGACTGCTCTTATTCTTAAAGTTAAGCACATGCTAAAGTTCTTTACTGAACTGAGAAAGAAAGAAAGAAAGAAAGAAAGAAAGAAAGAAAAGTCCTGCTCCAAAATTCTTATTATTTTGTGAATACAGTATACTTAAGAAGTGTGATTACTGTTTATTATAATTATCAAGTACTTTAAAAATAGTTAAATATAAGAAAGAGCCCCCAAATACATAGTTTAACCAGTGATTCTTTTTATAATTATAAGTCAGCAGAGGAGTCTTTCCTTAGTAGATTCTCTTTCACATTTTTCTGGTAGATATTTACCATGATCTAATTTTTTAAAGAAAGACATATATAAAGCATAGCTCCTTAAATTATTTACATGGCCTCTTAAATACCCTAATTATTCGGTGACAACAATGTTATTTTATTTTCCCCTCATTTAGATTCACACTGCACACTGTGATTGGATAGCTAGTAAAAATAAAATATCATTGCTGTTATTATCAAATATTTGTACAGTGAGCAAATTTACACAGTGCTTTACAAGCACTGATAAGACATACTTCCTGCTCTAAAGAGCTTAGAATCTAAATAAGATAAGACAAATACAAGGTAACACACATGATAATAATTCACGATGAAGGGTGCAGGGATTTCTAATGAGGAAAAGAATAGAAGAGGGATTGTTTGAAGAAATGGTATAATATAATATAATCTGCTAAAATATAAAATCATTTTCTTTTTTTAATCTTCCAGCAGGTGGAGCTACTGCTGTGTCAGCCTTGGCTATAAGAATATATAGTGTCATATGCTTTGCTGGGTGAAGCCGAAGTGGGGTTTGCCCATGAAAGCTCAAGATATTATTATACATATTTTTGTTAGTAAGGGTATGTCTACACAACAGTGTTATTTTGAAATAACTGACATTTTGAAATAACAAAATGCGTGTCTACACAGCAAGCCGTTATTTCGAAATAATGGCGAGCTGGAGGACTTCTTACTCTGATTCCTGTAACCCTCATTTCACGAGGAGTAAGGGAAGTCAAAGGAAGAGTGTTCTTCCTTCGACTTCCTGCTGTGTGGACAGCGCCAAAAGCCAAATTAAGCTATTTCGACTTCAGCTGAGCAATTGACGTAGCTGAAGTTGCATATCTTAATTTGACTTTTGCCCTGCTGTGGAGATGTACCCTAAGGTGCCACATACCACTCGTTGTTTTTAAAGTTACAGACTAACACGGCTACCCCATGAGACTTTTTGACTGTAAGAGTTAGTTGCAATAAATACTGTCATTTCAGTTTCAGAAGGTGAAGAGAAAAGGATGCGGACCAATATTTTCAAACCTGGTTGTCTAAGGTTAGACTCCTACTTCACATGTAGTCACTTTAAAAATAATAGCCTGATTTTGAAAAGCACAGTTCCCCTTTAGCTCCTACTGACCTCAAAAAGATTTGTGTATACTCTCTGAAAACAGTCCACTTTTATATAGGTGTTTAAGGATGTAATTAGGCACCCAGGTTTGAAAATGTTGGCTGTAGTTTTATACTGCCTCCGTGTCAGATCCTCAGTGTAGCGTAAACTGGCAAAGCTCTGTTGGCTTTAATTCAACCAGCTGAGGATCAGTCCATATGTGGGTTTTAAATATACTGCTCCATACCACATATAAGGTATGGCAAATCTTACCTGAATATTACAGAGCAAAGTCAATTATTCCTAAATACAAGCAAATCCCATTCTGTGTGCAGTTATACTCATATACCCTTAATGAACCTTTGTCTTCTGAACCTTAATAATCTAATCTTAATAGAGTCCACAGAGTTTTGGGAAGTGAATTAAAACTGATATCTAGGAAGGGACCAGTGGCATAGCCCCAGCTTCACGGGGTGGGTAAGAACATAGGCAGAGAGGAGGAGGACAGGAAAGGGGAGTAAGCCCTGCTCCATCTATGGGGCAGCCTGTGTTGGCTGTCCAGCTGCTTGAGACTCAAGCCCCCCAATGCCATATACCCTAGTCCACTCAAGAACCCACATCACCTCCCTACCTTCAGAGGGTCCCTTATTCTGTGGTGGCTGTCTGGTCACTCCCACAGTGGGTAGGACTTGAACCCACGAGCCTGTACTTCACAAGCAAATGCCCTATCCCCTAAGCCATGCATAGCAAGTCTCAGGAAGCAAGTCTAGAGGGTCTAGAGGGTACTTTATAAAAAAAGTTTGAGAAACACTGCCCTACATGACAACCCCAGCCTCCAGAACAGCAGTGGAATCCTGAACAGCATCTGGCCTGGCCTGTCCATTGTGCGTTCTGCTCGCCCTCAGACAAGAATGCTGGGGATCAGAGTCTCCCATTCTCCGTCAACTTGTGCTACGGTAGTACTGTGAGGAATTGTTGAAAGCAAAAGGCCTGATGCTTCTCTCACCCCAACTTTACCCCAGTGTGACTTCATTTTCTCCAGTGGCTCTAGTCCCAATTTGCACTGGCACATCAGAGCAGAATCAGCCCCAAAATCTTTAGAAATGCAGTGATGCTGAATTAGTGTCAACACTTTCTCAAGAAGCATCTTTCCAAATAGACGCCCACCCCTCACAGAAGATGGGGGTGCTCTAAATGCAGTAATTAATAGGCAGCACCACAATAAATACCGTAAACAACAGTAATACTAAATCTTCAGCAGACTTTTTGCCTCTGTTTGGAGTTTGTTTTTCATGGAAGACAAAGCAGGGACTATGTGGAAATTACACTGACGCCTGTGCTGAAATACAATAATGTAGCATTCTGAATCATATAAAAATTACAGCTTTGCCATGCATTCTGTACTCTCCCGGGTAATTTAATCATTTTAGTGCCGCAAAGTGGACTATTGTGAATCTGCAATGTAGCTCTAAAGTTTGAGTTCTAATAGCAAGTTAGGCACCACCTCATTTAAGTCACAGATCACTTCAGCCACATCTTCCACTCATTGGAACCAGATAGTGTGGGAAGGCAAACCCCACTTCACCAAATTAGGGGCAGAGCTGCAAAGCAGCCAACCGAAGAGCATTACTTCTGCTTTCGAACTGGAATAATGTCCACAGGCTCACCTCACCACTTTTGCCAGTGTCTAGGCCACTATACCTAAAAATGATGGACCTTTTGGCTCCTCCCCTACCCAACCCTCAATATCGCCCTCTCTGGAGGATTATGAGGCATGAGTGAGAAAACAGTCCTTGTTTACAATACACACAACTGTAGAGAATTATTCTCTGGGGACTCCTCCCAGCAGCTCCCTGCTCCCACTGGTGGGTGAACATGCTACAGAAAGTCTAGCAGGGCCCCTCACCCCTAGGGAATTTCTTCTTGCTATTCATCGATTCATGTGTAGTTTGGAAGTGCCCCAAGGGAACATCAAAAGCACAATCTGGCAGCTTGAGGAAATGTGTTTGATTAACCAAGCCAGGCTCTTTTCATCCCCAGCCAGTTTCTCTGTCCCATTCTACACCACTCAGCCATTGCTGTCACTCACTAGGTGGGAGTAGTCAGCAATGAGCTGGCCTAGCCTAATATTGTGCTTCCCTCATGTAGTCCTTGTTACAGCGAGCACATGGGGTTTGACTGGGCCACTGGGAGCATTATGTGTTCATCTACTTATCCATGTGGGCACTAATGATACTGCAGAGTGTGACACTGAGAGGATCAAGAATGACTACAGGGCTCTGTGAGTACGGGTGAAGGAGTTTGGAGCGCAGGTGGTATTCTCTTCAGTTCTTCCTGTCAAAGGTAGGGGCCCAGGCAGAGACAGGTGCATCCTGGAGGTGAATGCCTGGCTGCAAAGATGGTGTCGCCAGGAGGGCTTTGGCTTCCTCGACCACGGGATGCTATTCCGAGAATGACTGCTAAGCAGGGATGGGGTTCACCTTTCGAGGAAGGGGAAGACCGTATTTGGATACAGACTGGCTAACATAGTGAGGAGGGCTTTAAACAGGTGACCAAAGCCCACAGGTAAGTAAAAAACATGAGGACCTGGGAGTTGGATCAGAAATGGGAGGGAGTGTGGGCTATAATCACAGAGAAAAAGGAGGGGCAAGGCAGAACTGGGAGGCAAAATCAAATCAGTATCTTAGATGCCTCTATAAAAATGCAAGGAGTATGAGAAATAAGTAGGAAGAACTTGAAGTGCTAATAAATAAACACAACTGTGACATAGTTGGTATCACAGAGACCTGGTGGAATAATACAAAAGATTGGAATATTGATATAGAAGGGCACAGCTTAATCAGGAAGGACAGGCAGGGGAAAACAGGGAGGAGTTGTTGTCTTATATATTAAAAATGTACACACTTGGACTGAGGTGGAGATGGATGTAGGAGACAGATTTGTTGAGAGTCTCTGGGTTAGGTTAAAAGGGAAAAAAACAAGGGTGATGTCATGCTAACCATCTACTACAGACCACCTACTCAGGCAGGAGATGTCGATGAGGCTTTTTTTAAACAACTAACAAAATCCAAAGCGCAGAATTTGGTGGTGATGGAGGACTTCAACTATCTAGACATATGTTGGAAAACTAACACAGTGGGGCACAGATTATCCAATTAGTTCTTGGACTGCATTGGAGACAATGTTTTATTTCAAAAGGTTGAGAAAGCTACTGGGGCTGTTTTAGGTTTGATTTTAACAAACAGGGAGGAACTGGTTGAGAATTTGAAAGTGGAAGGCAGCTTGGGTGAAAGAGATCATGAAATCATAGTTCATGATTCTAAGGAATGGTAGAAGGGAGAATAGCAAACTAGAGATAATGGGTTTCAGGAAGGCAGATTTTGATAAACCCAGAGAGCTGGTAGGTAAGGTCCTATGGGAAGCAAGACTAAGAGGAAAAACAATTGAAGAGAGTTTTTCAAAGGGACATTATTAAGGGACCAAAAGCAAACTATTCCGCTGTGTAGGAAAGATAGAAAGTATGGCAAAAGACCACCTTGGCTTAACCAGGAGATCTTGCATGATCTAAAAATCAAAGAGTCCTATAAAAAGTGGAAACTAGGTCAAATTACAAAGGATGAATATAAGCAAACAATACAGGTATGTAGGGGCAAGATTAGAAAGGCAAAGGCACAAAACAAGCTAAATCTAGCTAGAGACATAAAGGGTAACAAGAAGGCATTCTATAAATATGTTAGAAGCAAGAGCAAGACCAAGGACAGTATAGGCCCATTGCTCAGTGTAGAGGGAGAAACAATAACAGGAAACTTAAAAATGGCAGAGGTGCTTCACGACTTCTTTGTTTCAGTCTTCACCAAAAGAAGTCTGATGGTGACAGGATGCCTAACAGTGAATGCTAGTGGGAACAGGGTAGGTTTAGAAGATAAGATAAAAAAAGAACAAGTTAAAATCACTTAGAAAAGTTAGATGTCTGCAAGTTACCAGGGCCTGATGAAATGCATCCTAGAATACTCAAGGAGCTCATAGAGGAGGTATCTGAGCCTTTAGCTATCATCTTTGAAAAATCATGGAAGTCGGGAGAGATTCCAGAAGACTGGAAAAGGGCAAATATAGTGCCCATCTATAAAAAGGGAAATAAGAACAACCCAGGAAACTACAGACCAGTCAGTTTAACTTCTGTGCCAGGAAAGACAATGGAGCAAATAATTAAGGAATTCATCTGCAAATATCTGGAAGAAAATAAGGTGGTAAGTAACAGACAGCATGGATTTGTAAAGAACAAATCATGTCAAACCAATGTGATGGTCAAGCTTTCTTTGATAGGATACAGAGTCTTGTGGCTAAGGGAGAAGCGGTGGATATGGTATGCCTAGATTTAGTAAGGTATTTGATACAGTCTCACATGATCTTCTTATCAATAAACTAGGCAAATACAACTTAAATGGGGCTACTATAAGGTGGGTGCATAACTGGCTGGATAACCATTCTCAGAGAGTAGTTATTAATGGTTCACAATCATGCTGGAAGAGCATAACAAGTGGGGTTCCACAGGGGTCTGTTTTGGGACAGGTTCTGTTCAATATCTTCATCAATGATTTAGATATTGGCATAGAGAGTACGCTTATTAAGTTTGCAGATGATACCAAGCTGGGAGGGGTTGCAGGTGCTCTGAAGGATAGGGTCATAATTCAAAATGATCTGGAAGAACTGGATAAATGGTTTGAGGCAAACAGAATGAAGTTTAATAAGGACAAATGCAAAGTGCTCCACTTAGGAAGGAACAATCAGACTCACGCATACAGAATGGGAAGCGACTGTCTAGGAAGGAGTACTGCTGAAAGGGCTCTAGGGGTCATAGTGGACCACAAGCTAATTATGAGCCAACAGTGTGATGTTGTTGCAAAAAAAGCAAACATAATTCTGGGAGGGTATGTCTACACTAGCCCCCTAGTTCGAACTAGGGAGGCTAATGTAGGCATTCGAAGTTGCAAATCAATCCTGGGATTTAAATATCCCGCTTGATTTGCATCTTCAACCGATGCGCCATTTTTGAAATTTACAAGTCGGACTAACTGCCCGCGTCTGCGTGGCAGGGACCCAGTATTTCGAATTAAAGCCTAAATTGAACTACCTGTTATTCCTCCTGCAATGAGGTTTAACAGGTAGTTCGATTTAGGCTTTAATTCGAAATACCGGGTCCCCTGCCGCGTGAACACGGGCAGTTAGTCCGGACTCGTAAATTTCAAAAATGGCAACGGCTTGAAGATGCAAATCAAGCGCGGGATATTTAAATCGGCTTGATTTAGAGTTCGAATGCCTACATTAGCCTCCCTAGTTCGAACTAGGGGGCTAGTGTAGACAAACCCGGATGTATTAACAAGACACGAGCAAGACACGAGAAGTCATTCTTCCGCTCTACTGTGCACTGATTAGGCCTCAATTGCAGTATTGTGTCCAGTTCTGGGCACCACATTTCAAGAAAGATGTGGAGAAATTGGAGAGGATCCAGAGAAGAGCAACAAGAATGATTAAAGGTCTAGAGAACATGAGCTATGAGGGAAAACTGAAAGAACTGGGCTTGTTTAGTTCAGATAGGAGAAGATTGAGAGGGGACATGATAGTGGTTTTAAAGTATCTAAAAGGGTGTCACAAGGAGGAGAGAGAAAAATTGGTCTCCTTGGCCTCTGAGGATAGGACAAGAAGCAATGGACTTAAACTGCAGCAAGGGAGGTTTAGGTTGGACATTAGGAAAAACTTCCTAACTGCCAGGGTGGTTAAACACTGGAATAAATTGCCTAGGGAGATTGTGGAATCTCCATCACTGGAGATACTTAAGAGCATGTTGGATAGATGGTGTTTAGGAGTGGTCTAGATGGTGTTTAGTGCTGCCGTGAGGGCAGGGGACTGGATTGGATGACCTCTCAAGGTCCCTTCCAGTTCTAGTGTTCTATGATTCTAAGAATCTATATCCTGTCAGACCTTTAGAAACCCTTCACAGCTAGTGTAATGTAAGGCAGCCCCTAAGTTGCTCTAAAGTACACTGCAGTTGAGCAGAGACTCTGACCCACCTTCCCTTCATAAAAATCTGTTTACACTGACGGCAATAGCAAAACTCCTACTGAGTTCAATGGAAGTGGGCCTCCCAGAGTGTCTATGCTGCACTGTACACCCAGGGATTGTCGGAGTCATGTCAGCTGACTCATGGTAGGGAACCCTGCGGTTGAGAGTCTACATTGTATTTCAATCCTAGGTTAGGGATTTCTGACCCATCCTAGAACCTAGGGCTTTGGTGCCCATACTGCAGTGTGCAGAAATGAGTCCAAGTAACCATGCCCCAGAGTCCCTAGCAGTACCCCTAGCACTGTTCCCGGTAAGCTGTGCACTTGTGCTGCCACTCGGGAAAGATTCAAATGCTGCCTTGCTGTTTAGCAGAGCGCCCACAGCTAGGTTTTGTGTTCTTCGTGGGGGCGCACATTGGCACATGCCTCACTACACATCACACAATGTATTCTGCATAGGGATGGAAAAGATTAGAGCAGGGGGTTTCAAACTTTTTTTCTCATGACCCAGTTGAAGAAAGTTGTTCATGCTCGTGACCCAACAGACTTGTATCTTTTGGCTGGAGTGCGGGCTCGGGAGGAGAGGGGGACAGGAATGAGGGATCCGGGGTACAGGAGGGGGTTCCAGATTCATGGGGGCCTCAAGGCTGGGGCAGGGGATTGATGCTCGTGGTTGGGCATGGACTTCCTTCCAGCAGCTCCTGGTCAGTGGTGCAGTGGGGGTGCCAAGGCAGACTTCCTGCCTCTCCTGGCACCACGGACCATGGTGTGCCCCAGAAGCAGCCAGCAGCAGGTCTGGTTCCTAAGCAAGAGGCACACAAGCAGCTCTGCACACAGGCACAGACTTCCTCTGCCCAGCTCCCATTGGCCAGGAATTGGCCAATGGGAGTGCAGAACCAGTGCTCAGGTTGGGGGCAGAAAAGGGAGCTCTGTGGCCCTCCCCCTCCTAGGAACCAGATCTGCTGTTGGCCACTTGGTTATCCACCGTGCCAGGACAGGCAGGAAGCCTGCCTTAGCACTCCCACTAGTCACCAAGTTATTCTACCACAAGGTGGCCCAGGGCCTAACATTGTGCGACTCAGTCATGACCCACCATTTGAGAACCTCTAGATTAGCAGGAAGATTGCTCCCAGCCCCTGAAATGTAGCCATCTAGCCTAGGAATGTGGTGAATTGTGGGAAAACTTCATTGCCTGCCTTGCATGCTGCAGGGACGCAGCTCAGGTTGCAAAAGGCTCGTTTGGTTGGCTCTCCTTTGCAAACTCAGCTCTGGGACAGTTTTCTTGCAAATCAGTGATCAGAAGGGAATGGGTTAACCCTAACCTGAGCTGCTGCCGACTGCCGGGAGGGAGCAGTTTCCATTACCCATGGAACGGACGCAGACTATTGGGACAGAGAGGACTAAGAAATCCGGGGAGCCAACGGGCCCCTGGGCAAGGCGAGGGTGCAGCTCTGCACTCTGGCAGAAGGGAAAGGAGCCAGGGGAGCGAGCCCACAGTGCTGCCCAGACTGTGCCACAGCCCCCACCGCTCAGTGCCATCTGAACCATGCTGCTGGGGGCTCGGGGGCACGGCACGCAGAGCTCCCGCAATTATTTAAAGGAACCGGGGTTCTGGCTGCCGCAATTGCCCCAAGGAGGCCCTTTTGAATTGCCAGGCCCCGGTGCAGTTGCCCTGTTTGCTCCCACCCTCCCCATTGGTGGGGGCAGAAGGAAGTTGTCTCACAGAATTGAGGATATTTTTTGCTGACTCCCAGAACCCGAGTCAAGCAGGGCTGTAGCTGCACTGCAAAGCAACGGGGGAGGGGCGGTTTCAGACCCTGGCTTGACTTGAACTTAGACCTTCCAGCCCTGCAGGGACCTGGGATGCAGGGTCAGTGTACACAGAAGGGAGGTTAGCCTTGAGCCCCCGTTGATGGGCTTACATTGCTGTGTAGAGTGGCATGTGCAGAGCACAGTATTTTGTGTCAGTGGCAAACCACAGCCTTGACTCTCCTCCTGTACCATCCAAAACAGGCCTGCTTGCTAATGTCAACTCCATTTTCAGACATGTTCATTGTGGTTTGGGAAGGTTCCATTTGAGGTGTTTAGACTCTCCCACTTGCTATTTTAGTGATTCATTATTGCTCAAGTTAGTCAAGAAAGCTGTATCCGTTTATTCTTCTTAGGTTTCTAAAAGTAAGCACAAACATAAAGAATGTGAACTATTGACAGCTACAAAAACCTCATCTCGCAATTCTTGCGGAATGCAAATAAGATTGCTTCTGCAATTCGTTCATCTTACAGACCTCCCGTAAAAACACACAGCTCAACAACTTGGAACTCTTCCATACTTTTCAGTTAAAAAGCCAAAAGAAGGCCAGGGCCCCTGGAGAAAGTTCAGTGCAACGAGGACTTGGTCTTGAACAGTGACAAGCAGCTACAATGGCTTTGCAACCTAGTGGGAGTTGAAGTAGCAGTCCAGGTGGAGAGACATTTCCATTTTGGAACATATAGAAGAGAGGGTCTGTGCAACACATGCTCGGAAAGATACAGCTTGGTTGGTTCTTTCAAAAAGGACCGTTCCCATATCACATTTTCGTTCCTTTTGGAGGTCGGGTCTTTTTGATTGTTTTGAGAAAAATAGGCACGTCCAGTTTGCTGAGGTGTAGGCTTCCATACCTTCTCCATGGCAGCAGGGCTCAAATAGCTAACCTCACTCAGCCCAGGGATGTCACTTTTTTCTGATCACAAGAGCCACCTCTTCATTTATTTTTGACCAACACCCCCACATCAGGAAATGAGAGAATCTGCAAAGCCAAATTCTATACATCAAGCATTATTTAAATTTGTAAGGCTATTTAATGTTCACCACACACTTGATCCTAATAGTGCAAGTGATTTTCTATCAGTGTGGGTTTTTTTCCAGTTTAACAAGGAAAACTGCCCCTCCAAATAGAAATGCCGCTTGTTATTTTGAGGCAACGATGCAAAACATACAACACGTAGACCACGTTTGGCTTGCTGAGCAGATGTCTACAGATCACTTGATGTTAATTTCAACATAAAAGCCATTATATTTCTGTCCTTGCCCTATTAGTTGTTAAATAATTATTTATGGTTGGCAGATAAATTCTAGGAACCTTGTAGAAAGCCTATCAACCCTACTAAACTAACTGTATTTGACATAAACAGTTTTCAGTCATAGAGGACCCTCAATGTAATGTTTATTTCATATACAATTCCATTTCACAAACCAGGAGGCAATCCTGTATTTATATTTTAACATAAACTGCATATAATGTGCATACTAACACTACTTCACAAGCAAGGAATTAGCCTGTCTGGCTCATTGACATTTACAACTATTTACTATAGCTATCAGATTATTTAGTTTAGCTAAATAATCTTTTATTCACTTCACAGCTTTGGCACTTGCTAATGCATTTCTGTACAAGTTGCAGCTTTGTATACCTACTCCACCATACATGTGATTAATTAAGAGTTGGTGTGTTGCAACTTTGATGGCTGAAAATAAAAAGAAAAGATAATTGGAAATGTGGATTTCCCTTAATTAATACTTTGAAAGGTGCCAACCCTTTTTCAAGTTTGTGCTAACACACAAACACACACTCAGAACTTTGTAATGGCTGTATATTCCGTTTCAGCAGCTTGTAAATTATACACAGCCAGTATACTATGAACCTCATGCAAATGTTATTATATGGAAACATGAGTTAAATATGCAAGTCATTCCATGAAATCTTTCAAACAAGTCTCTAGATGTTCAGATGTTATTGTCTGAAGACATTTGGATGATTTGTTTCCTCCTCTGAGCGAGCTTTTGTCTAATTAAACTTTTGCATCCTTAACAGTCAAGTTAGAATTTTAAAGATATGAAGGACAAAAAATTTGAATGTGATATTAAGTACAATTCAATTGAGATGCCTATTTCAATTTCATTTGTTTGTTTAAAAGAGCAGTCTTTTCCCTTATTATAATAATGTACATTACTTGGGTATTTAAGTTTGCGTGTAGTTTATTTGTTTGTAAAGTCAATTAGAAGAAAAATTAGCGATCCAAAAAGAATTTAAATCTGGGATGTGTTATTTTGCACAGTTCAGAGGTGAACCAAACCTACTGAAATCAATACAACCTTTTCCATTGATTTCAGTGGGTTTTGGATGAGGTCCTTATCACTGATATGGTTCACTTCTGAACGTTATTTCAGTGGCGTTACTTCAGTGGTTTATAGTTAATAGTGGTTTATAGTTAATAGATGTTATTATCAAGTAAAAACTACATTTACTGACAGCAAAAACTACATTTACTGACAGTTAAGGTTGAGGCAAGACACACCCCATCCGCCCAAAATTTTAAAAGCACAGACGTAAGAAGTTAAGTGGAAAGATTTGTCTATGCCTCTGCCAGTTCAGATTGCCTACCCTACAACACTGTTAATAACATATTCCAAAGCTCCATAAGGCTTTCACTTCCCTCTCCAACAGATGTCAACAAGCAATATGTACCCCCACTGAATCAAATTTGCACTCTACTGCAAAACCTCAACAGTGAACTTTCCATCTTTAAGGCAGAATAACTTCCCAAATGCATGGAATGTATGACAGCAACTTACTTCCATACTGCAATGGGGTAGCACGTACCTTTTGCAAGTGCCTCCTGCCTGACTGCGTTTGCCCTTTTCAATTTTTCTCGATTTCGCCACTCACGGTGTGCCGTTGGTTGCTGCACTCATCAGGGAAGTCTTTTTCAGCTGAGTCGCACAAAGTTCATGTGTGAAAAAACCGAACCCTTCTAGAGTATAGGGTCCAACCAGGACTATCTCAATGTCCTCAGTAATGTCCTGCAGCCCTAAGTCCTTCAGCAGTCCAGCAGGGCCCATCAGGTTACTCTAAGCTGGAGTTTGGATACCTGGCAAAGGTTCCTGCTCTGGAGTGAAGCAGCACCTCCAGATTTCCTCCTTGGAGACTCTTTGCTTTCATATTAGTCCTCAGTGACTCCATTTCTCCAGCGGATTCACTTCTCTTGAACTCAGTTCACGGACCCCAGATCTCCATCTGAGTCAGTCTCATTTCAGCCCCATTCTGGGGGTAGCAGATAACACAGTTCAATACTTAAGCCACTTCTCCAGTGGCTATTGGTGTGGGGAGACATAGGCCCATGCATTAATCCAGATGCCAACCCACAGGCCCTCTAAATAGCAGCCACATGCTATATCCCTTTAATAAACTACATTTCCCTGGGCCACCTCCCACAAGTCCCTCTCTTTCCTGAGTCCCAGCACACTGCCAGAAGCACCTCCCTTACTCCCCAGATCCTCACAAAAGACTGAATTCACATTGTCCCTGCAGCTCCTTTTATATGAGTCTGCTAGGTCCTGACTGGCTGCTTCCCTGAAGCCTCTTTCTGATTGGCTGCATGTGACACAATCACTCAAGGCAGCCTTGAGGACCCACCTCCATTGTTCTTTTCAAGGACAGTGTGGGATAGGACAGTTGGGCCTCTGGCAGAAGGCCTCTAGACCTAATATGCCCCACCACTCATATCTTAAAGTTTTGGGATTGATGGGGTATTTCCTGACACTTCACTGTCATTACATGTCATTTTTGTTTGCTACACTTCTAGATTTTATGCAAATTTGGCGCACCTCAGTGGGTAGCACCCTAGAATCAGAGAAAAGAGGAGCTGCACTGGCTTGGGAATGAGAGGGAGAAACTCGACTACTGAGACTGTTTACACTGTTTACACTGATTGTTCTGAAGAATGTGAGAGGCTGTGATGTATCTCAGTAAGCTCTTTGCATTCACAGCATTTGATCCCTGTTTAAAGGCTTCTGAAAGCATGCAGACCATGAGCAGCCTTCCAAGGTTAGCACCGATGACATTAACCATCAGCTAAAGGGAACCTCCTGGAAGGAGTCTTTATAATCACATCCCCAAACTCTCTGCAGCCTCTCATTGGCCTTCTGGAAACTGGATCTAGTTAGGAACAGCAGCAGGGTACATGTCCCAGTCATAAACCAGCACGTCTGCCTATAGCTCTCACTGTGTGACCCACACACAATCATACCATGCCCCCACAGAGGTGAGCAGCAGGGGCTGAATGCCTTTACTGGCATAGCCCCTTACTATGTGTTATGTATGCGATCCAACAGACAGGGCCCTGGTGTCGGGTTCAGAAGATCTGGGTTTTGTCCCCAGCTCTGTGTGCTGACCTTCTGTGTGACACTAGACAAGTCGCCTCCCACTCCTCTGTGCTTCTGTTTTCCTGCCACCCTTCGTCTGTCTCTTGGGCTTAGAGCATCAGCTGTCTGGGAAAGGGGATGTCTAGAACTATGTCTCAGCACAGTGTCTAGCATTTGGAGCCATACACCCAGGTGGTCCATTCCACAGGCCAGAGCAGAGGGTAGTGCGGGAGAATGGCCCCATGTCACACTATAAACCATCATTAATGATGATTTAAGGCGGCCAAATGAAACCATTCAGGAAACAAGCAGCTAATTTATCTAATCTTAATTCAGCATTCACATAATAGATACAAAGGTAAACGCAGTGGCTGTGTCTACATTGGCACCCCTTTCCGGAAAAGGGATGCTAATGTGAGACTTCGGAATTGCAAATCCGCGGGGGATTTAAATATCCCCCGCGGTATTTCTGACATAACTGCCGCTTTTTGGCAGGGATAAGCCGGAGAAAGCGCCAGTCTAAACGATTCTCGGAAAATAAGCCCTTTTCCAGAGGATTTCTTATTCCTACTTGAAAGTAGGAATAAGAAATCCTCCGAAAAGGGCTTATTTTCCGAGAATCGCGTTTAGACTGGCGCTTTTCTCCGGCTTATCCCTGCCGAAAAAGCGCAGTTATGTAATGCAAATACCGCGGGGGATATTTAAATCCCCCGCGGATTTGCAATTCCGAAGTCTCACATTAGCATCCCTTTTCCGGAAAGGGGTGCCAATGTAGACGTAGCCTATGTGTAATCCATGTTTCTACAAGGGAAGGATTAGTGCATGAACTCCACCGAGCCAAACTAAGGCTGTGTCTACACTACAAAGAAAAGTCAAAAAAGATACGCAAATTGCGAACCACAATTTGCATATCTTTTTCCGCTCTTCTTCTGAAAGAGGCTTTTCTGACATGCCAAATGTTGGAAAAAAAGCCTCTTTCGGAACATCCCTTCTTCCTCATAGAATGAGGTTTAAAGGGATGCCAAAAAACCGCATCTGCTTTTCCGAATTTTTTTTCGGAAAAGCAGATGCATTCCTTGGACACGGCAGAGCTTTTCCGGGATACATCCGGTATCCCAGAAAAGCTCTGTAGTCTAGACGTACCCTAAGAAGGAAAAGAGTGTCCTGACAAAGACTCCAGGGGAGTGAATTGTAGAGTTGAAATTAAAACACAGGTCCCTTGTTTTCAGTCCTGGATTTAGTCTACTAGATCATACAATAGTTTATATAATTGAAATCCCCTTTTTTGGGGTCCCTCCCTGGAAGAGTACTTCTGCAAATATTAGAAACTTCATTTTGCAAAGATTCTTCACTTCCATTGATTCCAAGTCACCTAGTCCCTGGAAACTGGAGAAGTTCACCATTCTCTTCATTATCAACTGGAATCTGAGGAGAGCCCACCTTTAAGGCACCACTGAAAGATTTTTATACATAAAACAGAGAAAGAAATGGCAAAGTAAGTGTATGGCATATGCAGGGAAGATAAAAGAAGACAAAACTCCAGCTGTCAATTACTTTCAACCGTCTCTGTCAGATACACTAGTTCACTGAGTTTGTAAGTTTCTTTTTGATGCAGTCCACTTTTATTACCTAGACATCCCATCAGACATTTGCTCAGAATCTTGAGTTCAAGTCAGGGACCTTTGTAGCTCTGAGCACTGTTGGGAGGCTTCACAAGAGATTTGATGAACAGTAAATGGGCTAAATTCTGCTCTCAGATTTCACTGAAGTTAATAGAGCTACTCCAGATTTTTGTTGTTATGTTAACTCCAGTTAATTTAAACTCTGCAACTTTGCCACCTTTGGGGGAAATCAGGTTATTCAATGATTTTACTAATTATGTTTCTATTTCTACCACAAGAAGTACACGTTGGAGTCAGTTTGTGTTTTTTGATAGAGCCAGTCCAATAATAAATAGTTCAATTTGTTCTGACAGTATCTTCCTTGCAGATTGACATCTAGCTACATGTACCTTTTTCAGCTCCCAGAGACTCAGAATATGAAAGTTACCAGAAAGTCCTCTTAAAAATCTTAGCTCTTATTACTGGAAATACCGTGACTTAATGGTGTGGGACTCCACTCACAGTACTAGTGTTGAACTAGAAAGGTGAAACTAATCTGTGAATCACATTCTTTGTCTTAAAAGGGAAACCTTTACCTACTCCTTTTCCCTGCTTTGGTCTCTATAGCTGTTATAAGAGCCAACTGTTATGGCTGAAGTTATTTCTGTTATAGTCTTACAAGGACTAGTGCATATGCACATTAGAATCTGTATAGCTTTATCACTCCGTGTGTGTGTGTGTGTGTGTGTGTGTGTGTGTGTGTGTGTGTGTGTGTGTGTGTGTGTGTGTTCGGATTATTTGTGACTCAGAGGAGTAGTAACTTTTGCCAGCTTCCTCTCTGCTTTCTTCATTTTGTTGACAATTGGCTCTGTTAAGCATTCACACACAGTGGGATGCATTGAAAAACAAAGCCACTCTCCCATCATGTCTGTCAATAATTCAAGGAGGTTTATACCTCAGTGAAAGCATCTGTGGTTAACCACACCACACACAAGCTTTCCTCCCATTTCCCTTTTACGTAGGCAGAACTCGTGTTTTCACAATGTACCCAAGTATCTGGACTTTAAAACACTATACATACTGTGCACACAAAACTAGCTAGGACAGAACCACGGAAGGACTTTCCTCCTCTTTCTACATGCATACCAATGAGAAACTAGGATTAGGTCTTATTTTCTCTTTTCGTCATAGCGAGGAGGCTGAAATAAAACTGAAAACAACATGTATTCATGGCGGAGGGGGAAGGTCTCTGCAAAATGTTAGAGCCCAGGGTGCAAGTACATGCTGTATTAACATCTTCCACCCCTAGAGCTGCAGTAATTTGCATAACATTATCTACATGGGATGTTGCTATGGTTATCACCCTATATAAGTAATTACCAGGGCAAGTTGCTTGGCTCATGGCACATGCAATACACAGACACTGTCAGAAGCAAAGGATATTTTTATACACTTGAGAATGTTTGAACAGACATGAATAAGGCAGACTCTTGATAAGGGAAAACCTGGGTGACCTAAAAGATGACATTCCGCTGATTCCAATGATTTTTTGATTGGGCTCTAAAGAAAAGACATGACTCTGAAATATACACCAAGCTGCTATTATCTAACTCTCTGTGAATCACTTTGAAGTAGTGGGAGTATGAAAAGTACTGCAAAAAGGAAAAAAAAAACTTCTATTCATTTAATCTAAGAATGCCATAGTTGTCTCCTATCTATACAAAACAACCCTTCAGCTCTCATAGAGGCACATGTATATTACATTACATCTACAATATAATGTGATGTATTTAACTCCATATTTACATTGGTGTAATGGAGTAGAAGTCGGCTTTTAAAAGCCATGAGCAAATATAGAATAATAAAATCCTAGGGTTGGAAGAGACCTCAGGAGGTCAGTGAGTCCAACCCCTTGCCCAAAGCAGGACCAATCCCAACTAAATCATCCCAGGCACGGCTTTGTCAAGTGGAGCTTAAAAACCACCTCCTTAGGCATCCCATTCCTGTGTTTCACCACCCACCCAGTGAAACAGATTTTCCTAACATCTGACCGTTTTTCCCAAAAAACTTCACTTACATCCACACTGCTATTGCGTTCTTTCAAAAGAAAATTGAAAGAACGCAGGGGTTTTTCCGACATTGGTAAATTTCATTCTACGAGGAAGAATGCCTTTTCTGAAAAAGCTCTTTTGGAAAAAAGGCGTGTGTGGACATGGAAGAGGGAGTTTTTTCGAAAGAAGAGGCCTCCAGGAAAAAGCACAGGTGGCCACTCTGGCCATAGTAATCACAGCTTAAATGAGAGATAGCGTCCATTCAGTGTGGATGCTCTCTTTCAGAAGAAATTTTTTCAAAGATATCTTCCAAAAAAGCTTCTTTCAAAAGAAGCTTGCAGTCTAGACGTACCCTAATTGTTGTTGCAGGAGGAGTAATGGTAGTTCGAATTAGGAGCTTTAATTCGAACTACCTAGCCCGTGCCGTGTGTAGCCGCGGGCAGGGAGTTCGAACTGCCGGGCATTTAAAAATGGCGGCGCCCGGGTACATGCAAATAAAGCCCGGGATATTTTAATCCCGGGCTTCATTTGCAAGTTTGAATGACTACATTAGCCACCCTAGTTCGAACTAGGGTGGCAGTGTAGACATACCCAGAGGGTCTATGCAGAGGCCCCTTGTGGGGAGGCCCAGGAGAGAGTGGCATGGCTGGGGGTGTTCTGGTTGCTGAGTTCCAGGCAGGTGAGGAGACACTAGAACCTCCCCTTTAAATGCTGAAGGCACCCTTCACCACGATGCGGCACCTGCTGAGCCTGGCATTGAACCTTCCTTGGTGGGGTCCAGGTGCCCTTGGTGGGGTATAGGGCTTCATAAGCCAGGGGAACAATGGGTAGGCTACATCGCCCACAATGCACATGGGCATGTATACATCCCCGACCCTGATGGCGCGTTCAGGGAAAAAAGTGCCAGTGTGCATCCTCTGGAAGAGGCTGGAGTTCCTAAAGACACAGGTGTCGTGTGCCTTCCCCGGCCACCTGAAGTGCTTATGTGCTTAAATGTGATTCAGCCTCCAGTCAGTGTGGATGCACTATTTCGATATGGCTCTGCGCTATTTCGATGGGGATTTGTAGTGTGGACGTGTTATTCTGAAATAGTTATTTCAGGAGTTATTATTCCAAAATAACTTATTTGGAAATAACCTTGCAGCATAGACATACTCTAAGGTTGCTAGAGGACCATTGTTGTTTTTTGGGGGGTTTTTTTAGTTACAGACTAACACAGCTACTCCTCTGAGATTTTTCTAAATAGTTCTTAACCTGTTTTTTCTCCACTGAGAGCTGCCTAACTCCTTCCCATACTGTACTACCTAGTGCAACAGTCTGGGAGCTGACCTTGTCTGTGAAGACAAAGGCGAAAAAAATCAGTACTTCAGCTTTTCCCACATCATTTGTCACTAGATTACCTCCCTCATTCAGAAAGGGTCCCAGACCTTCCCTGACCACTTTGCATGATCTTCTGTGCCCACTTGCCCCAGAAGATTTCTGATTCTGGGGCACAGTTCTAGTTCAATTTTGCAAAACATCAACCTGCCAAGGATGTTCATAAATTGACCTCTAAAATGACCATCTCAAAACTTTACCCATTTTGATGTTTCACATCCAACTCTTCAATTTTGTTTATATATTGCTTAACCCTCAAAACTTCATATAATTGTGTGACTGGAACATAGAGAACAATCTGTACTTTTCCTGTAGGTTCATCTTCAGGTTGTTTGGATTCTCTATATCGAGCTTTTCTCTGGAGGAGAAGTCTTCCTTTGCTGATCTTAGAAATGATCTGCTTATTACAGCCATTGGCTTTTACTTCCCATTAATACTAGGAGAGGAAGAAGCCAATTATTATCAAACTTCTTTTCTCTGTCTGAGCTGTAGAATAGCTCTGACAGACATAGAAGGGATCCTCATTCCAGGCCATGACCTCTTTAATATTCTTCCCTGGGCAACTGATGTTCTGTGCTGATGGAGGAATTAACCCCTGAAAACCAGGATTTTTTCTCTCAATCACCACAGCAAATCAAGTTTACCTGTGTCTAGACTGCCCCCCAGCAAGCCAATGCTTTATAATGATGAAATACTGTCATTATTGCCAAGACCTTGGAGCTGAATAAACTTTCTCAGTCTCCCAATTTTGTGAAGCTGCCTCAGGGTACTGTTAATCATAATAAAACTGACTATTGAAAGGAACATGAGTAGTTGATGAGCAAAACAGAGTAATATATTGACATTTTATCTATGTATAGAGGTATCTAAAAGGTAGCAGTGCCCATGGATCTACTGTATATAGCTTGATCACAAAACATAACAAATCTGGAGCATGAGAAAAAAAAGTTTCATCCTGGGAGAACCTCTTCAATGGCAAACAAACTCTCTGATGCTGTTATCAGACCCCATGGCAGGAGAAGGTTCAGATGAGGAAGAGGATTGAAACCTGCTTATAACTGAGGCTTTTTAGTAGAAGCCACATAGGTATAACATCATCAGCACCAATTTCACCACTCACAACCTACCCAAAAAGTGCTGGAGTCTTTGGACCTGTCCACATACAGGTTTTATATTAGCATAATTCCAATGGCTTGGCTGGAGTAATTTCTGATTTACATTGGTTGAAATGAGAGGAGATTCATGCATTCAAATAAGGTCTTCATGGAGGGATGTGCTCCTGAAGGAACTCTTGGTGAGACAATGTTGGGAACAGGTCATAGTTAGGAAGGAATGTAGAGGCCCTGGGACGATCAGGTTTTAAGAGCTAAACTTTTTGGTTATTCTATGAACAAGCAAATTTAGTTCAACAGCCCCCTACTGGGACCCAGGAGAGAGAACCTTACACAGGTTATTGTTCTCTACATGAAAGGAGCCTTTTTTGTTTATTAGGATGGCATAACATAGTTTACAGGAAAAGTTTAAGGAGACCTGCAGAAAGCTCATGATACCATCTACATGTTTTGTTAGTCTATAAAGTGCTACCAGATCATTTGCTTGCTGTTTTTTAAAAAACTGAACTGGTACTCATTTTGGCTCCTCCTAGCCCCCCTTTTGTGCCTTTACTTTAGGAAACCTAAAAAAGCCAAATCTGGTCTTCTCTGGTTTTGCTGGAGGATTTAATGGATCGCTCTGATTATTTATGTTGGTGGCTCCAATATTTTAATTCACAGGATAGCGGAGAGGTGTCGAACCTAGAGGTGTTAATTAAAACCAAACCATTTTAAACAGCTTCAGGGGGTAGCCGAGTTAGTCTGTACAGGATAAACTTAAAAAACAACAAATGGTCTGGTAGCACTTTATAGACTAACAAAACATGTAGATGGTATCATGAGCTTTTGTGGACTGGTCATCCGAAGAAGAGGGCTGTGCCCACGAAAGCTCTTGATACCATCTACATTTTTTTAGTCTATAAAGTGCTGCCAGACCATTTGTTGTTTTTTAAGTTTATCCTGTACAGACTAACTCGGCTACCTTCATAAGCTTCTGAACATGCAAGGCACTGCGTTCAGCCGTATGGAGTGGAACTCCATCAACTTCACAAAAAAACTCACACAGAGCCAAACTGACATTATCTTCCTTTCCAAATGCCAACAGATGGACATCATACCTAAGGGCCTAAGGGTGAAAACCCACTACAATCTACATATCCCATGGATTACAGCCAGAGTTTATGCCACACTCTTACAAAAAAACTAAGGAACCACCTTATCAGCATTTTAAACAGTTGGGCAAAGGCCTTGCCAATATTACAAGTTGCACTGGTTTAAACTTAAATCAAGTTTCTTAATTGATATAGTTCAACAGCTGCAAATCCTGCAGTTAAACTGACTTGTACCAGTTTTGTAGTGACTTTGTTTAGGTCAGTATGTCGTTTACTTATGAAAAATTGACATGAGCCAAGTTAAAATCAGTGTGTTCACATAGGGAGTTGCAGCTGTTTAACGAATCAATTTTAAAAGACAATACTATTTAAATCAGTGCAAGCTGTAATATAAACAAGGCCTACAAATCTCATCCAATCTCAGCTGCTTGTGATGGAATCATATCACTAGCTCTCTGGTCATCATAGATTCTTCCAAATTAAATGTGACCTGAAATAATAATCTAACCAAACCAACAACAAAAATAACCTTCCAAACCAAGCGAAAAACATGCTTCAAAAACATTATACAACTTTTAAGCCTGTAGGCCACCTTTAAAGACTGATTCAGAAAAAACACATGTACACAAATGGACATGCTACATTTTCTGAGGGTCTTTAACATAGCACATTTGTGGAAAAACAATATAGCTATGTGAGTAAAAGTCAGAATTCTGACATGCACAGCAAGTTACACACAGGAACCAACCTTAATCCCTTTAAAGTCAATAGCAAAAGTCCCACTGATTTCAATAAAGTGTAGGTCAGGCCATAGATCTTAACACAAGATAGATATATACAGGGTTTCATGTTGATAAAAAAGTAAGTAACTAGTCTTGAGCACCTGGGAACTTAAGTCTCAGAGAGCTAGGTGCCCAAATACCTTTGAAGATCTGGATCTCAGGTTATGGCACAGAGATAACTAGTGATGATTAGAAATTTGTAATAGAGGTTTAGAATGGCTAAATTATCCTTATTAGGATAAATCCTGGCTTATGTCAGAACCATAAATGAAAGACCAGCATATCCGCAGCCAAATCTTACAGATCAGACTCAAAATATGCCAGGCATTCTGTAGATATGGATATATTGAGCACACATTATTTTTGATCACTTTGAACATATCAGTGAAAGAGAAAGTAAACAGGTGATGAGCCGACTGCAAGTTGTAAAAAGTAAAAATATTGTTAGATTCAGAGGGGAAAATGTTATAAACACTAAGCAGAGCTCTTTGATTTGTACTGTTCTTCACTCCATAAAACCTAATATCTGTGGACATTTCATTAAGAGCTTATATACTACTCAACATGCCTGCAGCTGCATAAATGTTATCCATGTTGAAGATCCAATACTTTGCTACGTACAAAACTCTGAAGAATCATTAAGAGACGCGTAGCTTAGGAAAATAATATTTTAAAGTCTAAACCTGATGAATAACATTTGTCATTCAGTAGCAGTAGGTTTCTCCCAGCCAGAAATGATAATACTAAGCAATATTCATTAAAATATTTTTAAAAACATCTAGCCAGTGAAAACTATTCAACATTCCAAGAAGAAAATAACTGTACTTTGTTGGAAGAATTTAAGGAGGGGGACCCCCGACACCCCACTGCAATTTTGTAAATTAAATAAACTGGTCAGTGGAAATGGCTATTCGGAGGTTACTGAGACCTTACATTTTATGAAACAGAAGACAGGACTATGCAGCACTTTAAAGACTAACAAAATGGTTTATTAGGTGATGAGCTTTCGTGGGGCAGACCCACTTTCTCAGATCAAAATCTGAGGAATTTTGATCTGAGGAAGTGGATCTGGCCCACGAAAGCTTATCACCTAATAAACCATCTTGTTAGTCTTTAAAGTGCTCCATAGTCCTGTCTTTTGTTTCAGCAAGACCAGACTAACACGGTTACATCTCTATTACTATCTTACATTTTATGAGATCATCGCTGCCCAATTCTAAATAATGTATCTTGTATCGTTGACCTGTGGGAATAAGAAACTTGATCAAAGTGATTTCTGATCAAACACAATATGCTTTCAGAGTGAAAAACTAAGGACCACAGCTCTCCAATCCAGTTTTTTTAATTACTATCTCCTTACAACAAACAATAACAAATCATTAAAGGTGCAGCTACACAGCACCCTAAACTTGAAATAAGATAGGCAATTTGTACTATACAACTTGTGTATCTTATTTCGATTGAATTTAAAAATAGGCTATTCGAAATTTGGTGCATCTACCCAGGGCCAAATTTTAAAATAATGTGCTATTTCAAAACATTAACCCTTCTGGAACGAGGGTTACCGGGATGCCGAAAAAGCATGACGGCTATTTTAAAAAATATTTAGAAATAACAGGCGGCTTGTGAAAGACACAGGGTAGCTAAACAGCCACGCAATGTAGACGTACCCTAAGATATTTATTACTGCCGCAGAGGGTACTGGATCAAATCCAGGTGGATGTGAACACCCCTGATACGATGCCATAGTATCCGAGTGCCTGTACTTGATTTGAACATGGATTAAAATTTGGCAAATGACCCTTTTCTTTACAATAGTCAACCCCCCCAAATCCCAGATGCAATCTCCTGATTTTGAAGTGGTCAAAATGAATAGTCACGTTTTGCAGAGTGGACCCATTTCTGATGACTACTAATATTTTCCCATAGAAACAACTGTAAATTTGTATGGGGGAATCTGTTACAATAGTTATTCAATGTGATTTCCCCACTACTAGAACTTTTTCTTCTTCTACTAATAAGAACGTGTATCAGGTTACAGCATACATAATTCATTAGCATTTGGGCAATAAAACCAGTCTGTATCCTCAGACCCTTTACGAAGGACTAACTGCATTGCCATTAGCCACCCCCCAAAGATATCAGTAACATAACCATGCTTTTCTCTACAGTCAAGTGAGATGAATTTGGATCCACTAGCATCTAAAAGAAGATTGTGCTGAAGCCCTGACCTCCTACTGTGTTTCCTCTAGACAACAGATCTGAATCTGTTAGGTCATGGAGGAGAACAGCAGAAGGTTGGAAGCATGGAGGTTCATGTATCAAATTAGTGTATACTAGAAGATGCTCAAAACCTCCATGATGGGTACAGTATAAGAATCCGAACAGAATATATTTGTCTGAGATCCAGTCATATGAGCTACAATGTAGGAGATAGGATATAGGAAGAAGCAAGAAGGGTCAAGGTTTCATGCCAATGGGAGTTTCAATAACAAAATTCAGCATATGCAACTGAGATCCACAGAGCAGAATGGAGATGAGAATTTTGCCCCTAGTTTAGTCTGCCTGAGCATGTTGGTTTGTACTGGGAAGGGTGTCCTAGCGACCAGAAAGGGCTTTTCTAAAAGCTTTCAAATCTGGTGTATGTAGCAAGGTCTGTGAAAGCACTAATTCAGGAATTTTCAATGTACATGGATTTCCAGTGTCCCTGAAAATGTCTAACTGAGCATTCAGATAGGAATCCAAGACATCTGGCACAAGAGAAAGCAAGCACCAAAAATGACACAGTAGATATTGCTAAAAGACCTTGTGGTAATATATATATTTAATTTAATACAAATAAATAAACAGTAATAATGTATCTCATTGGCTTTATAGAATTAAAGCGAAAACTGGCACATAGTAACAGTAAGTACCATTTGACTCTAATTTTCAAGAACAATGGTAAGTTTCACATTACGGCCTTCACCAGCAGAGTACTGAAGTACGTGCATAACTTTAAATATGTGAGTATTCCTGCTGAAGCCAGAAGCAGCTGCCCACCCCTTCCTGACCTCAAACAGGCCATTCACATGCTTAAGTGAAATAGGTGCTTCAGTGGTTTGCTTTCTCTGGTATTACATACTAAATGCAAAGTATATTTGGTTTCTTGGATATCTGATACCTGCAGCTCTTGAATATGGTCCCCAAGGAAGAGATGGCTGAGAACATGCACAACTTTCTTTAGACGCATAGTAGAGATCAAATGCCTGAAAGTGAGCGAATGTGTTCTGGTACCATCATCATCATCATTGTAAGTACAAATAGTTCCTTTCTTCCCAAAGGAGCTCAGCACAGGTTGCAAACATACAAGACCACTCTCACCAAGACTAGATTTAGGGGCAGGTGACCCAGGCAATTGGTAGTTGCTGGGTTTGAGGTGCTGTTTTTGTTGTTAGTGACAAAAGGGACAATAGAATGCTTGAAGTAAAACATTTCTGGTATTCTATATGTGGAGTCATTTTTTAGTCATTTCCTAGAATGTTCTGGATCTTTGTAGTCTCTCATGGAACCTTTCCCACTTTCTGAGAACTACATTTTCCTTGAACTTCCTAGAATATTGTTAGCCATGCTCTTGCAGATATATAAGGGAAGGGGTGTTGCTAGTCAGTCAATGAGACAGAAGAACAAAGTGAAGGGAAATCCTAGCTGTGAACCTTATTTAACTGTGTAATTATGAAGGTGTACTTGTGTTTTAAGACTTGAAAAGTATATGTAGAGACTAATAAAGAACATATTTAATGAGACACCATGCTTCACTTCACAGGGGCAAAAGTGAAGTGCACAGTTCAATTTTTTGATGCTAGTACCTTCCAGTACTTAAAACTAAAAAGTTTCTATAAATTTGGAGGAAACAATTTTTATTTGCTTATATATGGCATGAATAAATACAGATTTACAGATCCTAGTATGCAAATGTATTGTCTTACATGACAGGGATAAATCATGCATGCAAATTGTGCATCAAAGTCGTGAGATGCAAAAAAAGTTGTGAAATGCAATAAAAACGAAGGTACTCAAAAGTTTAACAAATGAGAGAGGGGCGCACCAAAGATGTCCTTGCCGTGGGTGACATTTAGTCTAGGGCCAGCCTCACCACTCACTGCAGTTGCCTCTGGTGTGTGGGCAGCAATCAGCCATCAAACAATAAAGTTCACAACTCAGGAACAGGAAAGTAAGTGATAGCCAAGTAAACCAAGATACAGCTCCACTCCATGGGATTTTGATGTTTATGTAGAATTGTCCAGACCTGTGTTTTTATGATTTTTCATCTAAAAGACACCGCCACAATAAAGTGTAGGGTACTCTGCTTATATACCTCATAGGTGAAGGGCAAAAAGCAGACTTCCTCAACAGGGGGCAAGGAGGGTATTGGGAACATACCAGGGGGTGGGGGCATGGCTAGTATGCTGTTACATTCTGGTATTCCCTTACTGATGCAACAGTTATCAGTGGCCATTAGTACTTGGCCTATGTTAGAGAGGTCTGAATGTAGCTCTAACTTAGACCATAGATTGACAGTCCCTCAAACTTTCCTTTCCCTGAGTTTGTCCCCACTCAGTTCCTTTGCAGAGTGCAGTTCAGCTGGACCTGAGGATTGATTCAAACTGATTTATGCCAATGAAAAGCAAGTGAGACCAGATTCAGGCCCAGGTGCAGGGTCTCCATACTTTCCCACCAATAAACAATACAGAAATGAGAGCATGTTGGTCTAAGTCCAGGTTCCATTATTAATAAGTCCTATAAAGAGCTACTATACATATAGATTTACTATATACACTATGTGCCAATTAGAATATCATAAATGTGACACATGTATCATATGGGCTGCATTGAAAGCCAGATATTTCAAACACAAAGCTAAATGGGTCCCTGTCCCACTAAGGGAATTTTAAATCGTTCTGATGGTCAATTCCAGATGTCAGCAGAGAACAATTTGTCAGTGTTTTCCAGTGTAGGGCTACAATAAACTGCTACTAAGGTTCAACTCTGTCACCAGTTGCTCAAAGCAAAAGAATACTTTGAGAAATCCTACATATTTCTCCTATGTAGCATCAGTAAGAGATCACTCTTTCCTCTGCCTCTTTCCCTTCTGTCATCCTGACAGCTGTGTTTTCACTTCTGAGTTATGAAAAAGGGAACTTTTGAGATATCCAGGGTGCGTTTTTCTCTTTCCAAAGAAAGTGAAATCAGGAACATTGAAAGGGGTGACGTGCCCCTAGAGTGGATGTCCACTCTTGCCCCCCACCCCTGCCCTAATCTCTTTGTGTTTACACTGAAATCAGCAGATGTGACTGCAGCATGTGTAGACATACCTGAGCTAGCTTTAATGTCGCTCACCTGGGTCTCAGGCCAGGTCTGCACTAGACTAGGAAGGTCGGCTTACGATAGGTAACTCCAGTTCCGTAAAATAGATAGCTGGAGTCGTCTTACCTTAAGCTGAGCTTGATGCTGTCCACACTGCGGGAGGCCGAGGGGAGCAGATGCCTGTCAGAGCTGCCCTCAGAGTTTGATTTACGGGTATATACTAGACCTGCTAAACTGAACGCCAGAACATTGATCTCCGGTGCGGCGGGTGAAGACGTGCCCTCAGCATGAACTGTACAAGCCTGACAAGACCTCTGAGTAATTACTGAGGGGGCTAGCCCACACTGACGCCTGTGACACCACGGTTTGATACGCAAGCTAGACTGAAGCTATTGACTAGCTGAGCTGCAGTCACACCTGCGATTGTACTGTAGATTCACCCTTATACGCTATTGAGATGTCACCCTCTGCCTCCAGCCCTCCAATGCCACCAGCCCTGACTGCCCATTTCTAAACTTAGCAAAGGCGCATCTCTGCACACTGTCCTCTATTCACCCTTTATAGAAGGGTAGAGCACTTGGCAAAGCCATCTCCTTCACATGCCTCAGCTGAATTTCATTATTTACATTCCATTTCCATCTTGAACATGTTTTGCTAGGTGTTTATATTTTATATAAAAACAATAAAAAATAAAGTTTTTTTTTTTAAAGAAATACCTCTTAAAACTCTCCTCTCTCATGAGGCCTACAAGAAACCCAGCAATGGTTAGACTACTGCTTAACACACTGACCAGTACTGTCTCATTATCCCCTCCTCTGTATGTTGTTTCTGCTTCTTGTCTCCTGCATTGTATTCACTTACAAGATCTTTGAGGGCAGTTGTCCTGCTATTCATAGATTTTGAGACCAGAAGGGATCATTATGATCAAATCTGACCTAGGCATGTTAAATTTTGATTAACGAATCAAATAGTCGATGGGATTTCCATCGACTATTTGATTAGTCTATAAGGACTAGCGCAGCCTTCAAAGATTGAAACACCTCAGAGTCCCCCACTCGCCCCAGGCTTCATGTGGCACTTCTTCTTTGAAATGTACAAGGCCCCATCGGGGACTCTTGTATATTTCAAAGCTGGAACACCGTTGCTGTGCCCCTGCCCCCTCCCACAGAGCTGGAGGAAACCAGCTTTTAAGCTGGCTCCCCCCAGCAGCCTCTTGCCTCCCCTCCCCCTCCTTGCTGCCTCTTTCTGATAGAGGCAACGAGGGGAGAGCGGGGGAACGACTAGTTGACTAGTGTTTCGACTATCCTATATGCTTTTGCTTATTGGATAGTCGACTAGTCGCTTACATCCTGTGTAGTCTGATCTCCTGTGTAACAAGGCCATAGAATTTCATCACATGATTCCTTCATGAAGCCTAAAACTTCAGGTCAGGCTAGAGAGCATCTTTTAGAAAGACATCCAATCTCGATTTAAAGACTCCAAATGATGGAAAAGGTACCACAACCCTGTGTTAGTTGCTCCAAAGGTTCAGGGCCATCACATTTAAAAATGTGTACCTTTTTTCTAGTCTAAAATGTCTACTCTAGTGCCTAGAGTCCCCATCTTCAATACAAATACATTAGAAGAGGCTGACTGCGTAGGAAGTGAGATAAAATAAAATGGAGCGAACAGCTTTGGAAAATGGAGACAAGAGGGCTGAAGTTGACGTGTTGAAAGTGGGGTTACCCATGGCCAGATTCAAATGAACAGGAGGTAGAGAAGGTGCAACAGAATTAAAACAACAGGAGAGAAAAATAATAATGGTGAGTTTTATTTATTTAATGTATACTGTAAAAGCTCAGAAACAATTTTTTTTTTAAAAGGTGAAACAGCCCAGTCCAACTCTGTCCTGCTGAGTTGTTTGTCACACCACCCCAGGAAAGCAGACTCCACACACAGGGGCAGTCAATGACTCACTGAAACAGGCCTGGACTGTACTCCAGGGCCAGCTGCTAGGCTGCAGATAACAGTACCCCCACAGCAGCCAAAAGAATCAGCCAGAGGACTGGCTCAAAGTAAGATTTTACAGGTGCAATACAAAGCAAATGGCTTCACCTGCCTTATGAGGGAGCGCCCCACAAATTGATGAGGTTTCTCAAGCAAGCTTGTGGTATGATGCGCTCTTGCTACAACCTGTAAGGTTGCAGAGAAATCCCTGGGGATCTGCAATTTGCTCTTATCTTTGTCAACTAGCCAGGGTCACACACAAGCCAGCGGGTTTGAAAGAACCCTTATTGGCAGGTGACTGAATTGGTCTTGTTAAAACTGGTGCTACACTTGATAAGTAACTATTTATTCTTGGATCTGGACTTTTAATATTCCGTCATCTGAAGAAGTGGATTGTGCCCACGAAAACTCATGATGCCATCTATGTCAGGGGTGGCCAACCTAAACCTGAGAAGGAGCCAGAATTTACCAAAGCACATTGCCAAAGAGCAACAGTTTTATGTCACCAGCCCTGATCATCTCCCCGCCACCACTCTCAGCACATCCAGCCCACTGGTAGCCCCACCGGTCAGTACCGCCTTCTCCTTTTCCTCCTGCCCATTGTGATTAGTTCTCTCTCAGCGGGAGACACGGGAGGGGGGAAGCATGGGTGTGACAGGCTCAGTGGAGAGGGTAGGAAGTGGCAGGATCCTAGGAGAAAAGGGCCTGGGGGTTGAACAGTGAGCACCCTCCAGCTCTGGATTTGGTACCTATGCAAGGAGCTTCATATTGACTTTTGAAGAGCTGCATGTGGCTCTGCAGCCACAGGTTGGCCACCCCTGATCTCCATGTTTTGTTAGTCTTTAAGATGCCACTAGACTATTTGTTGTTTTTTAAGTTTGTCTAGTTACAGACTAACTTGGGGAACCCCTCTGCACCTTCTTTTGAGATGTTGTGTAAATCCCTCTCTAGCTACCCAGTTATTATATATCTATCTCCCTGCCTCTGTAATGTCCACTCCAATGCATCTGAGGAAGTGGGTCCCCCTTCCCCCCCGAGCTTATGCCCAAATACTCGGTTAGTCTGCAAGGTGCCACAGGGCTGGGGCCAGTCTGTGGCTGTGACAGCGCTGGGGAAGTTTCTAAAGTCCCTTCCCCCCTTAGAGAAGCGACTTCCTCTCTTCCAGGCAGAGCGACTGAGCTGTTGCCAGGCTGGAGCCGGGGGCTCCCATCGGAACCCTGGCGCCCTGCAGCTCCGAGCCAGCGCTCCGTGCAGCCGGGCTGGCGGGAAAGCCGAGCCGCCCTGCACACGTGGCGACCCGGCCCCCTCCGGCAGGCACCGAGCGTGCCCTGCCCAATAGCAACCGCCGTAACAATTGGGGACACCGCCCCGTTTCCTTGCAAGCTCTCCCGTGACTGGCTGGGGAGGCGGGCGGAGGGGCTCGCGCTCAGAGCCCGCAGCGGGTCGCTCGCGACGGGCAGCGGCGTTCCGAGGGCTGCCGGGGCGCTGGTATGTTGCAAGGGGCGCTGGTGGGGGAGGCCGGTCCGCCAGGCTGGCAGTGTGTGTGTGTGTGCGTGCGCGCGCGCTCGGGAGGGACAGGCACGGGCTCCGCTGCTGCACGCGGGGACCGGGGCTAGCAGCGGTGCTTTCCGAGGGGATGCAGCGCGCTGCCTGGCCGGCTCCATGTGTCACCAGCTGGCCTTTCCTCTCCCCTGATTCCTTGCTTGAAACACACTCACGCGGCGCCCCTCTCTGTCTCCCCCTGTGCCTCGCTAGGCGCGGAGAATGGGCTGCCCGGCCGCCTGCTGGGTCGCGCTGCTGCTTTGCACAGGAGGGTCCCTCAGCAAACCCACGCTCAGGAAGGAGAGGGTCGTCCACCCGGACCCTCAGCTCAGCGACCAGCTGCACGAAGATAACCAAAGCTTCCAGTACGACCACGAGGCTTTTCTGGGCAAGGAGGAAGCCAAAACTTTCGATCAGCTCACCCCAGAGGAAAGCCAAGAGAAACTAGGGTAAGACGGGCACCTGAGAGGGAAAGCCACCGGCCCCTCCAAGGAGATGCCTTAAAGCAGCCCTGCCTGACTAGTGTAGTGCACAGGTTTTTTTGTTAAACAATGAGGTGGCAGTGAAATGCTTGTATTGAACTAGAGCGAGGGTGTGGCACTAGTGCACTGTTGCACTAGCAAGAACGTGAACGTGCTTTGGTAATAGCAGGCTGGCTGCAACTCCATGCGCTTGTAGCGGAGGGGATGATGCCCTTGATTTCTGTGGCTTACAACCATGTGGCAGCAGCCTAGAGGGCAAGGCAAGTGGCTTTCCCAGCCTTGGAGCCTCCCTTGTTGAAACGGTGCCCCCGCCCCAGTAGGAACTGATAACGTGGCAGCAGCGGGGAGGTCCCATTGCATCACTGCCTAGTACAGAAAGGATGATTTCAGTACAGAAAGGATGATTTCAGCACAAAACAGAGCTGGGGAGAAGCCTCCAAGACAGAAGTTTCAGTCTCGCTTTCTGTTTGTGTTTTGGACACAGTGGGGCCTAGCGAAGGCCAGTTGGGTGGCATTTGTCAGGGAGGAGGATTAACGCAAGTGCCACACTTGCAAATTTCTGCATAGCAAGGGATTTCTGGGGAGGGCCAAGGAAGGGTTTCCTGACTCCCAGCTGAGGGACATGTAGCTAACTTCAACTGGAGGAAGAGGCGCTTCAGGCTATGTCTAGACTACATCCCCTCTGTCGGCAGAGGGATGTAAATGAAGCACTTTGAAAGTGCAAATGAAGCTGGGATTTAAATATCCCGCGCTTCATTTGCATAATCACGTAATGGCGCTCTTTCGAAAAAGTGCTATTTAAAAATTGAAACCACAGTCTAGACGCGGTTCTTTCAAAAATGGGGTGCTTTTTCGAAAGATCCTGTAAACCTCAAAAAATGAGGTTTACAGGATCTTTTGAAAAAGTGCCCCGTTTTTGAAAGAACCGCGTCTAGACTGCGGTTTCAATTTCAAAACAGTGCTTTTTCGAAAGAGCGCCATTACGTGATTATGCAAATGAAGTGTGGGGATATTTAAATCCCAGCTTCATTTGCAATTTCAAAGTGCTTCATTTACATCCCTCTGCAGACAGGGATGTAGTCTAGACATAGCCTGAAGTGCCTCTTCCTCCAGTTGAAGTTAGCTACATGAAGCTCTGCACCAGCCACTAGACAGAGTATGCTATTCAAGCAGGCCTTTGCCTTTCATCTGAGTGCGCTGCTTGCAGCGTTCTCTGTACCTGCGTTCCCTGTCTGGTCCATTCAAAATGCAGCTGGAAAAGCTACCCAGCTGGCCTATTGCTCTTACTAATAGGGTCTATACTGAAAGCTTCTTTTGGAATAAGCTTTTCTGGAAGATAACTTCCAGAAAAGCTTATTTTGAAATAGAACGTCCATACTGCAGGGAAGCCTCAAATTAGTCTGAGGAAGGCTCCCCTAATGGGGACGCGCTATCTCAATTTAGAGCCCCAGGAGGCACTGGGGAGGAGTTATTTCAGCATAGCAGCAGTGGAGCGTCCACACACACCCTCTTCCGAAAGAGCTTTTTCAGAAAAGGGCTTATTCCTTGTGGTTAACAGCTGTTATTCCGGAAAAACGGTGCAGTGTAGACGCACCCTTAGTCATCTCTACTCTGAATGTGTCTGCTAACTCACAGCATCACACATCTAAGCTTCCTGTTCTCACTTTTACTTTCCTTTAAAACAGGGGTGGTCCATAATTTTTGAAGGGGGGGCACCTCACAAATTCAGACATTTGTGAAATGTCCCTGGAAGGGGCAGGGCCTCGGGTGGAAGGGGTGGGGTTAGGACACTTCCCATGCTCTCCCACCCACAGACCCTGATTGGCCTGGGGTTAGGGGAATGTATGAAATCTTTGCCCCCTGGTTCCTAGAGAGAACTGCCAGCTGTTTTGAACAGCTGATGGTTCCCTCTAGGCACCATGTGCCTCTGGCGGCGAGAAGAGACTTTATGCATTCCCCCGGCCCCCAGGTCTCGATTGGCCTGTGGGCAGGGGAGCGGAAGAACGGTCACAGGCCGGATCAACTGGCTTGGCAGGCTAGATCTAGCCCACAGAGGCTCTCTTGCCCACCCCTGCTTTACAACTTGCTTGTTCGTTCCTCCTCCCTTATTGACTATGGGAGTTTTGTTCACCTCTCCCACAATGTGCCTCTTCTTTCTTTCACGCTGCCCCTTATGCCTAGGACACTCTCCCAATCTTGTCCATCACCCTCTCACCCTTCTGATCCTTCCGTGAGACCCACCATGTCTGTTGTGCCTCCTGTAGGATGGGCAGGTTTAATGGCAGTTGGAGAAAGCTGTGTTTAGTAAAGAAAAACATGTTCATATTATTTGTAAGGCTCACATTGTGCACAGAGCTATCCTCTACAACCGCAGGACTGCATTAACCATTAGCCGCAGCCTGCCTCCTCCTTTCCTTGCATTGTGTGTTATTCTTACTCATTGCATCTTATTTCAGATTTGAGTAGAAACTCTTTAGAATCATAGAATCCTAGGGCTGGAAGAGGCCTCAGGAGTCATCGAGTCCAGCGCCCCGCCCAAAGCAGGACCAACTCCAACTAAATCATCCCAGCCAGGGCTTTGTCAAGCGGAGACTTAAAAACCTCTAGGGATGGAGATTCCACCCCCTCCCTAGGGAACCCATTCTAGTGCTTCACCACCTTCCTAGTAAAATAGTTTTTCCTAATATCCAATTTTTTTCGGTAAGGTCTGTCTTTCTTCTTGTGTAACACAAAGCATGGTGAGTCAATAATTCTGCTGAGTGCTACTGAAATACAAGTAATAATAATAAATAGTAATGGGTGCTGTAACAAAAATATTTCAAACATAGTTGTTATAAATTAGGCAACTTGTCCAAATTATCCAAAGGCCTGGAATTAGAAAACTAAGCGCACACAGTATAAAAGAGTAAACTGTCTCTGTTTCACATGTAATATACTAACATCTTGGACTTTCTTAGTTTAAAATGGAATCATTTTTAGGCCTGGGTTGTACTTGAAGATTATACCAGCATAATTATTGGAATTAAGTTACTAAATGACTGGAGGATAGCTAATGTGATGCCAATAAAGGGCTCTAGAGGTGATTCTGGCAATTACAGGCCAGTAAGTCTAACTTCAGTACCAAGAAAACTGGTTGAAACTATAATAAAAAACAAAATTGTCAAACCGTAGATGAACACAACTTGTTGGGGGAAAAGTCAACATGGTTTCTGTTAAGGGAAATCATTCCTCACCATTATACTAGAATTCTTTGAAGGGTTCAACAAGCATGTAGACAAGGGAGATCCAGTGGTGATTGCAGACAGGGAGTTTAGAGTGGGAGTTCTCCAGGTAAGGGAGAAGTAACTACAGGACTCTTGAGGGAAGTGGCTGGCTGTAGTGTGTGTTGTGTGTGTTTGGGGCTTTCTTGCTGTATGCTTCGTTTGTGTTTGTGATTTGGTGTGTGGGCTTTTTTTTTCTCCTCCCCCCTCCCGCCATGGAGTGTGTGCTGTGACCGGCAACTGAAAACTGTTGGCTTCTAATCACATCTGGAGTATTGTGTCCAGTTCTTGGCCCCCAATTACAGGAAGGATGTGCATTGGAGAGGGTCCAGAGGAGGGCAACCAAAATGATTAGGGGGCTGGAGCATATGACCTATGAAGATAGGCTGAGGGAGTTGGGTCTATTTAGTCTGCAGAAGAGAAGAGTGAGGGGGGATTTGATAGCAGCCTTCAACTTCCTGAAGGGAAGTTCCAAAGAGGCTGGAGAAAGGCTGTTCTCGGTAGTGATGGATGGCAGAACAAGGAACAATGGTCTCAAGTTGCAGTGGGAGAGGTCCAGGTTGGATATTAGGAAAAACTATTTCACTAGGAGGGTGGTGAAGCACTGGAATGGGTTACCTAGGGAAGTAGTGGAGTCTCCATCCCTAGAGGTGTTTAAGTCTCGGCTTAACAAAGCCCTGGCTGGGTTGATTTAGTTGGGATTGGTCCTGCCTAGGGCAGGGGGCTGGACTTGATGGCCTTCTAAGGTCTCTTCCTATGATTCTATATCGTGTACTTAGATTTCCAGAAAGCCTTTGACAAGGTCCCTCACCAAAGGCTCTTTAGCAAAATAACTGTCATGGGATAAGAGGGAAGGTTCTCTCATGGATTGATAACTAGTTAAAAGACAGGAAACAAAGTGTAGGAATAAATGGCCAGTTTTCAGAATGCAGAAAGGTACACATGGTGTTCCTCCAGGGGTCCATACTGTGACCAATCCTGTTCAACATATTCATAAATAATCTGGGGAAAGGGGTAAATTGTAAGGTGGCAAAATTTGCAGATGATACAAAAGAGTTCAAGATAATTAAGTCCAAAGCAGACTGTGAAGAGCTTCAAAAAGATCTCACAAAACTAGGTGACTGGGCAACAAAATGAACTTTAATATTGATAAATGCAAAGTAGTGCATATTAGAAAAAATAATCCCAACCATGCGTACAAAATAATGGGGACTAAATTAACTGTTACCATTCAAGAGAAAGATCTTGGAGTCATTGTGGCTAGTTCTGAAAACATCTGAGTGAAAATGGCAAACTGGAGCCAATGAGAGCTGCAAGGCTCCATGTCTACGGACCCTTTAGATCAGCAGTTCCCAACCACTGTGCCGTGGACCTCTGGCTGCTGGGCCAGGGCGGCTCTGGGGGCCAGGGATGGGGTACACCGCTCTTGCCGCGGGTGTTGGGAGAGGTGTGTTCTATCCCGCCTCTCAGCCAGCCAGTGCTGGGGAGGGTTGGAGTCTCCTCCCAGCCACAGAAGAGCACTTCCCTTTGTGGCGGGAGTGCCAGGTGGAGCCACACGACCTTTCTACCACACTGGGAAGTGCTCTTCCATGTTCGGGAGCAGATGCCGCGCGGCATGGTTGTCCCGCACTGCAGGGAAGCGCTGTTCCATGGCTGCAGGAGACCCCGCCCCTGCCCAGCGCTGTTTAGCTGAGAGGCGGAATGGGAGATGCTGGGTAGTGTACCCCAGCCCCAAAAGCTGCCGCAATGCGGGCAGCAGCGCAGGGATACGGGAGGGAGGCAGGGCAGGCACTGGGGCCTCAGGGGTGGTCCTAGTGCTGGGGGGCTCTGGAGGCTGATCTATTGGGAGGGGCAGGGCCTGCATTGCAGGGCTCTGTGGATGGAGCTAATATTGGGGGCTGGTACTGGGGAGGGTTGGATGCAGAAGGGCTCTAAGGGGCAGGGGGCTGGCACTGAGGCATTTGAAATGGGGGGCTGGCACTGGGGGGCTCTGAAGGCGGGAGGCTGGCACTAGGGGAGTTGGGTGCAGGGGACTCTTGGGTCAGTGGCTGGTACTGGGGGGTAGTGGAGGGGTGGAGGCCTCTAGAGGTTAGGACTGGCACTAGGGGCTCTGGAGGACGGGCTTTTGGCGGACCAGTAGCATTTTATTTGTACATTTGCATATTCATCATTTGCATAATGATGCAAATAAAATGTTACCGACCCCCCTGCCAAAAGTTTGTGAATGGGTTTGCCGGTCTCCGGTATGAAAAAGATTGGGAACCACTCCTTCAGATAAACAAAGTGGCACAGGCCCACTAGTGGCTTTCCCAAAGCGGGCTCCTGCCCACTTTGAGAAACATGCTCTGGGGCATCTGGCATTGGCCACTGTCAGAAGGCAGTATACTGGGCTAGATGGACCTTTGTTCTGACCCGGTATTGGCGTTCTTATGCTCTTAAGTTATATATTGGTGTAATATTCTACATCAGGACAAAATGAGACTTACCTTTCAGTTATTTCAGTTCTCGCCCCATGTATCATGTAGAGGATATACAGGGAGACACATACACCGACTCCACAATAAACAGGATACACTGAAAACTCATCAGCATTTTGAACACTCTCAAGGTGGAAAACACATTACAAGGCACACATCGTGCACATAAAATTTCTGACTAGAGTGGGCATTTTTAGGTCTTTTGCTGCTTTTCACACTTCATTAAACTAACTTTTGCAATGGGTTTTAAAACACTTTCCTTCCTCCTTTTGCATAGGGGTTTAACAATCTGAAGAGGAACTTTACTGTTTTAATATTAAAAAGCTGCTTATTATTATTAAAGCAGAAAATAAAGTACTTTATGCTTTTTCATGCTAGTATCCCTTGCAGCACTGGTCACAAATGGTATCATTTTTCAGCAAGCTGTTGGCTTTGAGGAGGAGCATGGGTTTAATTAAAAACATTTATTTTTAAAGCCATTGTTTGGGAGATACTTTTCATGCAGCATGAGAATATTCAGCAACTAACTCTCAGCAAAGTGAGTACAGCTTCTTTAACAAGTAAGTCTCATACAAGTGAGATGGATGTAAACTTAAGTCTATTGGGATTTATAATGGAAATACTGAGGCCTGGTCTGCACTTAAAAATTAGGTTGATACAGCTATCGTACTGAGAGGTGTGAAAAATTCACCCCCCTGAGCACCAAAGTTAATCCAACCTACTGTAGACAATATAAGGTTGATAGAAGAATTGTACCATAAACCTAGCTAGTGCCTTGGGGAGGCAGATTAATTACAGTGATAGAAAGACTTCTGTCACTGTACCACACATCTTTACTATGGTACTACAACAGCATTTGTACCACACTACAGTGCAGACATGCCTAAGAAAGCCCTCTTCTGCTGTTGCTGTCACACAAGCCAGTTGACGCTTATATTCTAAACTTAGGATCATCTACGAGGAAAGAGAAATTTGCCTGCGGAGAAAGAAAAACCGACAAAAAAGCTGCAGAGTCATGTAGGCCAGAGGTTCTCAAACTGTGTGTTGGGACCCCGAAATTGATCCCGATCCCATTTTAATGGGGTCACCCAGGCTGGTGTTAGACTTTTTGGGGCCCAGGGCTGAAGCCTGAATCCCATCCCCACCCAGGGCAGCTGGGCTTTGACCAAAGCGCCCGGTCCCCCCCCCCAGGATGGGGTGACAGGGCTGTGGCTTCAGCCTGGGGTGGTAGGGCCCCACTTCCTGGGGCAAGCAGGCTCCTGGGGTCATGCAGTATTTTTTGTTGTCAGAAGGCAGTTACGACGGAATGAGTTTAAAAGCCTGTGATCTAGGTCTTCTAAGCCAGCCCAGTGATAAAGCTGCTGTGAGGAAGTGAGGACCGACAGAACCAGACAAGTTCCCAGAAATTAACTACTTCAAGACAGGCCCATCACTGAAAATCTACAGCCTATCCTGGAAAACGATCCCTCACTGTAACAGGCCTCGGGAGACAGGCCAGTCCTCGCCTATAGACAGCCCCCCAACCTGAAGCAAATACTTTTCAGCAGCCACATACCACACCTCAGATACACCCACCTATGAGCCTATCCCTGCAACAAATCCCAATGCCAACTTAGTCCACATATTTATATATCAGCTACCACTTCAGGGGCTCATTCACCTGCACATCCTCTAATGTGATCTATGTCACGAAGGGCCAGCAGTTCCCCTCTGCCATGTACGTTGGCCAAACTGGACAGTCCCTATTTCAAAGGATAAAAGAACACAAATTAGACGTCAGAAACAGTAACACACATAAACCTGTTGGGGAACATTTTAACTTGCCTCGTCACTCAATCAGGAATTTAAAAATAGCCATTCTTCTACAAAGGAATTTCACCAGCCAGTTACAGAGAGAGAGTGTGTGAAATTGGTATTCATTTGCAAATCTGACACATTTACTCTGGGCTTGAACAAAGACATTAACTGGATGTCACATTATAAAGCCAGTCTCCCCTGCCTTTAACAACTATATTTTTACATCAAAAGCTAAGAATCGGACACTTCTAGCTCACTTAATTAGCCTCATTAGCACCACCAGTCCTATAATTTACAGATTTTTTTTGCCGTTATATATCTTGGTTTCTTTTATTTCCACTCCAGCTCATCTGATGAAGTTTTTTTTGCCCTTGAAAGCTCATGATTCTATATATTTTTGTTAGTCTCTAAGATGCTGCTCATTTTTAAAGTTACAGACTTACACGGCTGTCCCTCTGAGATGTTGTAGTTGTGAGCCATCTGGTCTAGCCTTGTTTCATCTCCAAATGCCCCCGCATGCTGGCACTATGTGTAGTGCAAGCTTTTGCACCTGCGGGTTCTGTGCATCCTCTGCTTGTCCCTGCAGATTTGCCCCCTTGTTGTACAATACAACTGAACTTATTTCATGGCTAGAGAGCTGTGTACAGGATTTCCCCCCAAGTACTTATATTAAACACAGTCCCATGGCAAGGTTCCCTGTAAGCTGTGCACCGGCGCGGGCGCACAGCCCTTTTCTGAGCCCCACACAGAGGTTCAGCGCTCCCTGTGCAGGCAGGGAGTTCAGCTGATCAGCTGGGGAAACGAGGAGGGCAGGCACTCACCCTCTCGGAGGCGCCTGCTATAAATGGAGAAGCTGGCTGCATCCTCTACTCCAGGGCTCCCTGCCTTCCCCCACACCCGGCACTCTGGAAAGCTGGATGCAGGGCCACGTGTGTGTTTGTGAACGCTGAGCGCCTGCCTGGAGGGAGGGGAGACAGGCTTCTCATGCTGCCCCCGCCCCCAGTAGCTTCCATTAGCTGGTTTCCACCAATAGCAGCTGCCTGTTTGCAGGACAAGTGGCATGTGAAGTGTCCCTCTCCCCCTCATCTCCCAGGCTCTCAGCATTCAGTTCAGAACAGTAAACATGGGTCCTGCAGCTCCCCTGAGCACGTACAGAGGCTGGAAGGCAGGGACCTGGCTAAGGAACTTGCTGGGCTGCTGGCTGGTAGCCAGGTATGGTCTCCCAGCCAGAGCCTATGTCTGGTATCCCAGCCCATCCCTCCCTCCCTTCATCCCCCAACCTTTGGCCCCCCTTCTGCCCTCCTACACCGTGTAACCCAAACGTGCACCCCTGCTCCAGCCCCCATACACCTTCCCAGACACTGCATCCCCTTCTATACCCCTCCTCCGATCACAGCCCCCTCTCAGACCTTGCATCCCGCTCTGCTATCCCTGGTCACAGCCCAAATCCCTGCACCCCCTGGCCTGCCCCAGCTTTCCCTCCTCCAGCAGGCCCTTTTTGCCTGAGAGAAAGGAGTTTTCAATTCTGTAAGCTCATGGGGACAGATCAATGAGTATTGAATATAGTTTTAGTTCTATAGCCTTGTAGCTGTGAAAACATCTCTGAAATTTTGCTACGTTAGGGTGTGTCTAGACTACATGGCTCCGTCGACGGAGCCATGTAAATTAGTTTATTGGGCATAGTCAAAGAAGCGGGGATTTAAATAATCCCCGCTTCATTAAAATAAACATGGCCACTACGCTGTGCCGACGATCAGCTGATCCGACACAGTGCGGCAGTCTAGACGCGGATCTGTCGGCTGGGGAAGCCTTTGCCGACCAATCCCTTATGCCTTGTGAAACTAGACTGCTGCGGTGTGTCAGATCAGCTGATCGTCGGCACAGCGCAGCGGCCATGTTTATTTTAATGAAGCGGGGATTATTTAAATCCCCGCTTCTTTGACTATGCCCAATAAACTAATTTACATGGCTCCGTCGACAGAGCCATGTAGTCTAGACACACCCTTAGAGAATTAGCCACTTTTAAATGGGGGTACTTTGACTTCTGCATTGCAAAGTAGTCAGAACACACTTACCATATCATCCTTAAAAAGAGAAAAACTTTGTTTCTTACCCACCCCCATTTTTGCAGGAAGCAGACACAAGTCATATAAACCATAGGAGAGATGCAGTTGGGCTAGAAAAATAGAATGCCCTTGAGGGAAAAATAAACAGTGCTGACTACAAGCAGCACAGCTCTTGGCTCTGACCAGTGTTAAAAATAACAAGAGAGTAAAATATTTCCTAGGCCTCTGGTGGAAACATTTCAGTTACTTTAGCATTCAACAATAGACCAAAATGTCAGCTAACTCACTTAGGGTGAGCTCATTGTGGGTCAACTCTCTTGATGCATAATGCCCCATTCTAGTGTAGGGCTATCAAATTCAATGAGGAATAGACACAAGAGGAAAAAAAGGCTAGCCAATCAGGTAGCATGTTCTTTTCTGTTTCTTAGGTGAAATTTAGCAGCACTTCTTTTTCTCCCCTTCAGATAAGTCTTGGATATGAATGTAGAAGCCAGACTCTTCGTGTGTCTGTAATGAGATCTATAGAGATGTAATATGCTACAAATCCACTGACGACATCAAATCAAACACCTCATTGCTGAAAATTAAGTAAACCCCATACTTAGTATTGGGCTAAGTTTAGCGGCTCAGAAAAGAATGCTGCTTTAGCTGGAGAACAATTTTCTTCCCTAGATGGAAGGGCCAGTTGCCAGAGTAGACTCACCCATGTCTTTCTTTACATAAGATCCTACCGAAATATCTAGTCTTCACTGCTAACCAGCAGCTATGAGGTATCCACTTGTAGCCCATCTACTTGGACTCCTGATTAAGGGTTCAGAGGAGTCAACAAATGTGAACCTCATGCATAGGGAATTCTGAAACACAAATCTCTAGACCACAGAATGTCAATCAAGCAGCCAGCTCTACCATAGCACCATTAACAATCCTCACCCAATGGAGGCTGTTGAAACATTCTTTAAATATTTTGCTTAGTGGTGCTTGCACTAAATGCAGTCGATCTGGCTGCACCTGGCAGCTGAGACTTCAGTGACTACTAATTAACCTAATTTCAAGAGCAGGATAGGAGGCTTGCTTTTCCACTCACCAGTGTATGCTAGTACCAATCATAGTTTGCATACAAATCTTGCTGGCATGTGCTTTATTTCATATGGCTTTAGTGGCTATCCTGCAAATAGTTATGGTCCAGGGAGGACAGTGAGAAAGAGAAAGATTGTGAAGAGGTATCAAGTAAGCTTAGTTCCTTGGCCAGAAGGTAACATCTCTCTAAGTTTAATTCAAGGTGGTAGTTTTAATGAAGTACTGCTGGGAAATAAGTTAAGGTAGCCTAGAGTGTAATAACCCTTGGGAATACACATATCTCTCTTGCTGGTTATAAATACTCCATTAACTCATAATTCTCTCTTATAAATAAATGCTAATATAAATGTTGAATGGAATATTTTCTGTTCTTTAGAGGCCTCAATTCAGCAAAGCTGTTAACTATGGGCTTACTTTTAGCTTGAAGTCAATAGGACTTAAGCATGTGTTTCACTGCTTTCCTGATTAAGGATTGACAGGGCATATGTTTAAGTACTTACCTGAGGCACATTTTCTTTTAGTTGCTGAACAAGAGGCAAAGAGCCTAATTGTGCCCTTAGCTATGCACACAAAACTTCCATTGACTGAATTTGGGAGCAGAATTTGAATATTAAGGACAGTAAAAATAATAATTGGAAAAAAGGAAAACACCTTCCCCGTATTCTTTTTAACACACATTGCTTTTACAGTTATTTTTTATTTAGTAAAGGTACTATTCAGTATTCATACTGTTTCCTTTTTGTGTGGTTTTTTTTTTCAGCTTGGAATGTGAAAATAAACACTTCACCTTCACATTTCGATTCTCATGCACTGGCAAAATACTGCAGTCATTAATTGGGTTATAGCCACCGCAGGGAAATGTTACAAAACCTTCTGTTTCTGCATTAGTAACATTTGTTTATGTTAATTATTTTAAAAACATGTTTTGTAAAAGGAAACATAGGGCGTGGTGGTAAATATTTCAAATTTTTTGTACTCAAAGATGAAACCAATAAAACCAGAGGTACTTTTTAAAGCACAATAGATTCGTCCTGGGATTTTAAGACAATAGTTTGATACCAAAAACATTACTTGTGCCTTGCAGTTGTGTTTTCATTGGAAGCATAAACAAAGGGGATTTCATAGAGGTTTTACACCATTAAGTGTAATGGAGATTTAATTGTAAATAGTTTCTTATAAATAAACCTATGACTTGAGCACTGTCTAAGCATGTATGGGTTTGAGCAAGATGCATCAGAAAGCATACCCCCTCTCCCCAGACAGCTCACTACTCTGCCATTGTCTTGATAAAATATCATCTCCTTTTTCATCTCTAAGGAATTAACAAGTGGAAAATTTATTTTTGGGGAAGCTGAAAGGTTGAGGGAGTTGACCTCATTGCATAGTTTGGCAGCTTAGCTTCCGACTATAATGAAGCTTTGCCTCGGGCCTGATCCTGTGAGGTGCAGGGGTGCCTGAAAATTTCTGAGGCCCTGAATTCCTGCTCTATAGCAGCAGTTCTTAAACTTTAGCAAGCTGAGGAACCCCATTTTTCTTTAAAAATTTGTGGGTACCCCCCTGCCCATCTCCTTTACCAAGGCCCTGTCTCTTCTCTGTGGTTCCACCCCCTGCTGAATCCATTCCCCCTTCCCTCTGTTGCTTACTGTCCCCTACCCTCACTCATTTTCACTGGGCTAGGGGTTTGGAGGGTGGGGGTGTGAGGGCTCTGGGGTGGGACCAGGACTGTGGGCTTTGGGGTGCTGGAGGGAACGCCGGGCACGGGGTTGAGACAGTGTGCGGTGCTGGCTCTGTTGGAGAGTTTGGCTGTGAGGGAGTACTCTGGGCAGTTGGTTGGGGTAGAGCAGGGGGTTGAGAGCTCTGGATGGGGGTATGGGCTCTGGAGGGCAGGGATGAAGGGTTAGAGGTGCAGGAGGGAGCTCTGCACTGGGACAGGGGATTGGGTGTATGTGGGGATTGTGGGGTGTGGGCTTTGGAAGGGAGTTTGGGTGCAGGAGAAGATTCTCGGCTGGGGGTTAGGTTGTAGGGGAATTGCAGGGTCCCAGTGGCACTTATGGCTCTCAGGAAGCAGCCACCCGGTCCCTGCAGACCGTGGGTACATGGGTGACCGGTGAGGCTCTATGAGCTACCCTTGTGACCACAGGCTCTGGCCCTACAGCTCCCATTGGTCACGGTTCCCAGCCAATGGGAGCTGCAGAGCCAGCACTTGGACAGGAGCAGTACACAGAGCCTCCCAGACTGCCCGGGCGCTTAGGGGCTGCACTCACTGGTAACCTGGCAGCTACTTCCAGGAGCTGTGGGGAGCCAGGGCAGATAGCGAACCTGCTTTATCCCTAGGAGGGGGAGGAGTTGAGTTGATAAGCAGGCCCACAGATCTCCTGGAGTTCCCTTGCAGCCCCCCAGTTTGAGAAACACTGTCTTACTCTGTACACATAATGAAGTCTTGGTGATGGGGCATCTCTCTGATGCTTTGTGGAGAAAGGACAGACACAGTCAGGATCCCATTCAGATTAGCAAAGCTGAACAGGCATATGCATTTTATTTCTTGTATCAGCTCTTAAAGATGTGTCTCTCTTTACAGGAAAATTGTTGATAGAATAGACGATAATAAAGATGGCTACGTCACAACAGAGGAATTGAAAAACTGGATCAAGCGAGTGCAGAAACGCTACATCTATGAAAATGTGGCTAAGGTCTGGAGAGATTATGACCTAAACAAGGATAATAAAATATCCTGGGAAGAATACAAACAAGCCACGTATGGGTATTATCTAGGTAAGATTAGTCAAAAGGTAACATTTTAGGCTGGAATTTTCAAGGAACCCTTAGAGAGCTAGTCATGAAATTTCAATCAAATTCAAAGGAGACAGGCATCTAACTCTCTTAGGAGAGCCCAGTTTCATATGAAATTGTAAATTCAGATAGTTCAAAAAACAAGAGTTGCACATTTGGAAAATATAGCCAGTCTACCCAAAAGTCATTTTCTGGATGCATAAGGATTTCAGAAGGGAAGGAGCAAGTGAATAAATTTCAAAGCTACGTTAAAAGTCTCTGCTCCTATTAGTAAACTAAGGGAACTGTTTGGTTGTTTTTAAACTTTTCTTTTAAAAGCAATATGTTGAAAGAGTAGTAAGTATTTGCTGTATTGTTTCTCTAAAGTTTTGGTCTGGATGCTAAACGGAGGCTCTAAATACAATGTCATTATTCTGTTAGAATGTGATGCAAATTATGATCAATTATGAATGGAAATCCCTAAAGCCAGACAAATGCAACATTTATGTGAAACTATATTTGAAATACATGACTCTTTTTTTTTGTGGCCCTGAGAAAAATTGAATCTGATGTGCTTGATATGGCCAACGGCTCTTGTGCAAGAGGGGGTTTTTGTGCAAAAAGGAGCTGCCTACATTGCTTTTTTTTTTGTGCAAAAGCCTCTTGCACAAAAACGGTGGCTCATTAATTATGCAAATGAAGCGCTGCGATATTGCATGCCGAGTTTCATTTGCAGAAGCTTTTCTGCAAGAAGGCTACAGTATAGACGTAGCCTAATAGAAAGAAATGAAAAGTTTCAGGCTGGACTTTTGCATGGAATTTGAGGACTCCACTGAGATCCAGATTTAAGACTCAGAAAGCAAAAGTATGGGTAAAAATTGTGACATAGGGTACGTGTACACTGCAAAGTTATTTCGGGACACCCCTGCGTCCAAGGAATGTGTCCGCTATTTCGAAATAATTTTCGAAATAATGGACGCGCTGTTTCAGCATCCCTATAAACCTTGTTCTACGAGCAATAAGGGATGGCTCTAAATAGCACTTTATTTCGAAATTTGGTGCCGTGTAGATGCGCCAAATTTCAAAATAGCCTATTTCGAAATAAAATTGAAATAACATATGCAATTTGCATAACGCAATTTGCAAATCTTATTTCTATTTTAGAGTGCAGTGTAGACGTACCCATAGGCAGGTTTTTTCCAACTCTTGCTCAGCACAGCAGCCATCTAGTGAGGCACAATCTATAGTGGGGACGAAAAGAAAGTTCTATTCAAGTACTCATAGAATCATTTCTTTAAAAAAATTAAAGCAAGAGACTTCTCTTAAAACCCAAACTTATACAAGTGATGACTCTAACAAATATGAATGGAACAACAAGAATGGATGGCCATCCTGAAAGAAGAACAGGAGCAGGCTATTCATTCATGTAGTAAGGATTTTTTGCAGGCCAATCAACAGTTTTTTCTAGATAGGCATTTCAACTGTATTCCTCATGGAGATGCTGGATGGCTGGGTTTTGCAAAATAAAATCGGTATTATTTCCTTTTAGAAATACAAGATAATGCTTTTTCAAAAAAGCAAACCAAAAAAGATAAGTGAGCTGCTCACCAGTTGTTAATAACCGTAAAAATAACTGCTCACCAATTGTTAATAACTGTAAAAAGACCGGTGGAACCCTTATACAATCTGACTTAGGCAAGACGTCGCTTCATACAGGAACACAAGGACACAGTTTTGTATTTACACAGTCCTGAAGCTGCTTGGCCCAGACATAAAGGATTTCTCACAGTCATAAACACAGAGTAAACAAAAAACAATTCCCATAATTGAAAAACGTTACTACATCAAAACTTGCTTACAGAAACCTGCACTAGAGTCTCTTATGTGCAGTCTTAAGACAAAAAGTCTGAGCAATAAAAGTTTCTGGGACAACAGAACAACACAGAATGATTTCCATGAGTTTGAATCAGGCCCTAAACACTAGAAAGGTGCACTTTCCGCAGAAAGAGGCAAAGGTGCAGCACTGTACCCTGCTAAACAATAGAATCTGCTTCTCCTAAATCCTGTATGTTCTATGCAACAAGATTGTGTCAAAAAAGAGGGGAAAACCCCCCAAACCTACTTTTTATAAGCTGGTGTGCAGACTCTTAACTACCTGATCAGCCCTACATAGCAACAGTCTAAAGCTCTGTATGTAACTCAGCAGAGACCTAGAGAAACTGGATCTGAATGACAGAGGTTGTTTGAGGACTTTAAGAGACTCTTAATTTCTTAGTTGATGGTAAACTCCACTTGCCCATCAATACACCACAATTACTAGTACATTTATAAGCTCAAACCCTGTCATCACAAACACTATGGCTATGTCTACACTGCGGCGCTGTTCTGGGATACCGAAAGAATCCCAAAATTGCTGTCCTGCATCTTTTGAACACGCTATTCCGATGTCCCCGTAAACCTCATTCCACAAGGAGTAAGGGATGTTTTGGAATAGCGGGTTATTTCAAAATTAACTTAAAATAAGCTACGCAATCTGTATAGCGCAAATCGTGCAGCTTATTTCAAGGTAAGGGTGCAGTGTAGACACACCCTATAATGGCTGGCTATGACTTTAAAATTTCACAAATTAAATCCTGACACTTTAGCAGCCATCCTGACAATGAATCCTAATTTTAGAATTTCCAGGATGTATTTCAGCAGATTTTTTCTAAACACTATTATTGCAGTGTACGGAGACAATGCATCAATGTTTTCAAAGAGACACACTTCTGAGATTTTCTAATTAATTTCTAGAAAATCCAGAAGAATTTCAAGATGCAACTGATCAAAACAGTTTTAAAAAAATGCTGCCCAGAGATGAAAGGCGATTCAAATCTGCAGACCTGGATGGAGACTCAGCTGCCACTCGCGAGGAGTTCACTGCCTTTCTTCATCCGGAGGAGTTTGAGCATATGAAAGACATTGTTGTCTTAGTAAGTAGAGCAAAACCAATTGCATTCTCTTTGCTTTTATCCCTCTGATGAGTCTTGATGCACTTCCCTATGCTTTCAGTGCAGGATTTCAGAAACAGGCATGCACATAAATAGTTGCCAACCCAGGGAACAGAAAGGAAAGTGCTTCATGGAATTCACTTCTTTTATGGTCTACACATAGACTTGGAGTCCTATTTCAGTTTAATGAGAGTAAAAATAAAAAGAATAAAAGTGCTTGCACTGGAAAAGCATGAGCTATGAATAAAATCTGATTTAGATGTTTTGATGCAAGTTTGTATATAGATGAGCCCCTACTTTAAACTGGGGGCTGGTGTCTAGATATAACAAAAGACTGGTGCCATCGCGATTGTTCAACTGCAAAGTTACCAGAGCCATTCATACGCATGGAATTTCTTCACTCTGACAGGAGATTTGTGTATTTCACAAAACTCACATTGGAGTTAGACAATGTCAACATTTCTGTGCGCAATGAATAAAAGAGCAGGCCAGCTCCCAAATGTGAAATCTTCCAAAAGGGCAGTCGAATGAGAGAAGCCAAACATGGCACAGTTACTCAGGATTTCTCTTAGGATTTCAGTTTTGATCATTTTGAGAAGTAGTGCTTAGTCATAAAGAGAGCTGTTGGAATGTTCAGTTATTTCTTGATCACTGTGGGGGGGAAAAAAATGTTTTTCAGGAAACACTGGAGGACATTGACAAAAACGAGGACGGTTTTGTGGATCAAGATGAGTACATTGGTAAGTGCTGGAATGGAACTGACTCTCCTTCACATTTAGCACAAGTACTTTAAAAATCTCCACTCCACTAGTCCCTGTCTTCTCAGATCGAAGTCAATACTTATCACAAACAAGAGCATCTCCATACCCATACATTCTAAACAAACAAAACCAAAACGTTTCTTTTCATTTTAGGCATGTAGTGACACCAATAGCAAAGGTTTTCTAACACTTCCCATTAAAAAAAGGTTTTAGTTTCTTATAACTTTGCCAAACTTCAATGGCTTGGACTGACTTTTTCTATGCCAGATGTCTGCCTAAGCCAATATTTTTTCCTGGAGAAGCTGTAGCTGAAATGGTTCGGCTATTTCCAAGAATAAGGTTAGAGTAAAATGTTGTGTCTCCCGTGTTTATTTATTTATTTATTTTTACAATTGTTTCCTTGCTCAGCTTTCATGCTCTGAAGCAAAAACTTGAAATTTGTCAAAGGGGGGGAGGAAAGGGTCACCCTTTATCGGGGATGTGCCTTTTGCAGCACTTGTGAAAACATGGCCAAATTACAAATCTCTGGAAACAAAATCATAGTTCCCTTATGATCAGTCTTGTTACCATTTAGCGACTAAATTCTCCGAAGATTCCATCTGCACTGGCCATGCTCTATCCTCTCGCAGTTCCTGCCTAGGTGCCATCCCCACAGTAACTGCTCTTGCTCCATCTTTGGGCTGCGGGGGCTGAGCTGGGGATAGGTTGCTGTGCCCAAAAGACCTGGCACCAGAATCTAGACAGCGTCATGAGATTTAAGAAGCAGCCTGATATGAAGGAAGAAGAACAGCGATGGGGAGGAGGCAGAGTGCATAGATGGGGGCAGGGTTGAATTTGGCAGGGAAGTGGATTGGAGCAGGAGCAGAGATGGTGCAGCAGTGGGTTAAGAATAAAAGTGCCAAGGAAGACAGGAGCCAGGGATGGAAAACTGTGTGTGTGTGAGAGAAAGAGAGGGCAGGAGCTGGAGGGGGAGATACCTGTAAGCAAGTTGGGGATTGTAAAAGTTGGGAAAGGGGCAGAAGCAGAGGGCAGGGGAAGAAGCCAGGGAGGGGATGCCAGAGTAGAAGCTGGGGAAGGGGTGAGATGAGGCAAGGGAGCTGTCTCTGCACACAGCTGCCAGCACATCCCTGTGGCTTTGGGGAAGGGGTGTCTCCATGCTCTGCGTGCGCCCCCGTGGCCAATAGGAATCTGCGGGGGCAGTACCTGCGGGTAGCAGCATGCAGAGACACCCCTTCCCTCCCGGCCTAGCAACCGCTGCTCGAGGTAAGCACTGCACCCCCATCCTCTCCCCCTGCACTCCCTCTGGCACCGTATCCCCTCCCAGAGCCTGCACCCCCACCTTTTTCCTCCCTGCACCAGGCCTCAAACTCCCTCCCAGACCCACATTCCCTCCTAGACACCGGCGCCTCACCCTCTCCTGCACCAAACTCCCGTCCAGAGCCCGAATCCTGCACCACCTCCTACCCCTCAGTCCTCTACCCCAGCCCAGAGCCTGCACCCTCCCTCTCAGAGCCTTAGGCAGCTGTGGGAGGGAGGGAGCTTGGGCGAGGGAGAAGTGCGGGTTCAGGGCACCACGAACATTTCTGCAGACCTGCCACCCCTGGGCACTGCAACAGCATAAGTACGATTCAGTAGGGGAGGGTCTGGGAAGGCACAATGGGGTTCAGCAGCACAGGATGTATGTGTTACACTTGTGAAATGTCATGCTGACATTGAAGCTAGCGTCTCGCGCTGCCTCGTTGATTTATTTCTTTAATCAGGAAAGTTGCACCATAAAGGCATGAGATCAGATGCCGATAAAAACCTTTCCTTTCTAATGCTACGTAAAGATCACTTCGTTACATATAATCAGGAACAATATACACACATTCATTAATGGTAGGGGCTTCCACTCCTTGAAATTATATTTAGCCTTAAGATGTAACTGCTTTTCAGGTATGACTGAAATAACAGAGCAGCCTAATTTCCCCAGTAATTTAAGTTTATTGTGTGACACTACCTACATATAATTACAAGATAGTTGTCAACATTTGTTACCATGTAAATGCTAGTGCTATAGATAGGAGCATAGAATGTTCTAGTCATGACCACCTCACATTGGCAAAGGTGATAAAATCAAATTGAGGAGAGTTGTCAGTTACTTCAAATAAACATTGTAACTCTTGCGTGCCCACATTTATTAAAAAAATAAAGAGTAACAATGAACGGTTCTTGAAGTTTTCTTCAACAGTTGGGAAAACAAATGTCTAAATTATTGTATGTGCTTGGATTAGATTAAATAGAGTAGTGATTTTGTTGTGTGCTCTAAACACCGGCTACTGTGTGTCATACCTACATTTTTGCTTTGTCTAGATTTAAAAAACGAATAAACCCCACAAACATAGCACAGCTTGTGCCCCTTCCCCAAAGCAAGGGACCACTCATGATGACATTGGCTTTGGATCAGGAGCCAAGAAAGTTTAGCAACTAAAAATGTTACAGCATCTTTACAGACTGGGCCAAATTCCCTTTAAAATGGGCACGTGCAGTTCTGGTAATGTCATGAGAGTTACACCCATTTACAGCAATGGGGAATCCAGCCCTGGTCCAATACATGCATGTGGTTTTTATTGCTAATTTTGGAGCAAATCCCAGAGCGAGTTGCACCTGTGCCTCCCATGAATGCGAGCTGGCCTCAAGCCTAGCCTGACCTAGGAACATGTGAATAGTCTTGACAATCAAATCCATACTGGGCTGTGAGCAAAATAGGGGTCAGTTTTAAACAGGCCAATGGTAGAGATGTGGGCTGGGAAAGAATGAACCTCGCTGACAGGGGGAGTTGATTGGTGTGTGAGTGCTGATGGGAAACCGAAGTACTAAGCAAACTGAGGCTCCTCTAGCTGATTCCCTTACAACTGATAAAAGTATGGGAGGCCTGGGCCAACACCTCCACATTAAGTCACCGCTGATTTTCCCTTACTCTTTCCCTATTTTTTCTTCACATAAGCACCAGCTGTCTAGAGGGTACTGCTGCCCAGGCAGGTCATGGCATAACTTAACTTCAGCATGGCCTGGTCTGCAGTGTAACTTCTGTTGCCAGAACTGATTATCCACAGTCTATCACAAGGCGTTCTCTTAGCCCAGATCACTGATGAGTGGCTGTATCACAGGGGTGGGCAATAATTTTTGGTGGGGGGGGGGCCACCCCAAGATTTTGGAAAGTGGTCAAGGGCCGCACTTTTCTGTGGAGGGAGTGCAGAGTCTGGGGTGGAGGTTGGGTGCAGAAGGGCGCACGGGGTAAGGGACTGGGGTGCAGGAGACGGTGTGAGGTCTGAGAGGGAGTTGGGTGAGGGGGGGGTTGTGACCTGGGTCAGGGGGTTGAGGTGTAGGGTCAGGGAAGGTGTATGGATGCAGGAGAGTATTCTGGCCTGGGGGAGGGGTTCTAGGAGGAGGTGCAACGTCTGGGAGGGAGCGATGACCTGGGAAAAGGGGGTGCAGACTATAGAGGGTTTAGGTGGTGATCTGGTGCAGAGTGCAGGGAGTGTGAGTGCAGGAGAGGATTCAGGCCTGAGGGAGGGGCATAGGAGGGGGTACAGGGTCTGGGAGGGAGTTGTGACCTGGGACAAGGGGGTGCAGAGGGTTTGGATGGTGACCTGGGGGAGGGAGTTGGGGTGCGGGAGGGGCAGGGGCATAGGGTTGCCAGATGGTCTCCCAAGAAATACCGGACACCCGGTATTTTTTGGTCGAGCAAAAAAAAAAATGGAACTTGGGATAAGCAGCAATCACAACCCCACCTCCCAGCTGGGAGGCGGGGCTGCGAACGCCGCTGGGAGCCTGTGATTGCACAGAAGCCTGGCGGGGGCGAGGCTGCTCACGTCAGGCTTCCGTCAGGTACCCAGCTGGAAAAATCATAGAATACCGGACACTGCACGTGTCCGGTATTGTCTGATTTTTTTATTACCGGGCAGAGGGCTCAAATACCGGACTGTCCGGTAGGATACCGGACACCTGTCAACTGTACAGGGGCAGGCTCTGACTGGGAGGTGCTTACCTAAGCCAGCAGCCCTGCAGCACCCCCAAGGCAGGCTGGGCTCCCTGCCTGCTGCAGCTTCAGATCACTTTAGATTGCAGGCTTGTTCCCTCCATGTGGCTCTCAGCTCTGGAAGGGAAAGAGGCTTGTGTTGCCCCCATTCTCCAGGCCAATCTCTCAGCTCCTATTGGCTGGTTGTTTCCAGCCAATAGGAGCTGAGATTGGCTGGAATCAATTCCTATTGGTTGTTTCCAGTCTATAGGAGCTGAGGATTGGGCTGGGGCCTGGGAGATCACATGAAGCCTCCCCCTCCCTGCAGAGCAGAGAGCTGCACAGACTGCGATTTAAACTGCAGCAGCTGCATGTCCGTGGGTCCCAGTAGGGTGGTCCATGGGCCAGAACCGGTGGCTTCGTGGGCCGAATCCGGCCCCCGGGCTGTATTTTGCCCAGCCCTTCTGTCAGAATTCTTTTCACCCTTTCCTAGTTCAGCGCAGCCCTCATCTTCCAGTGGAGTTTGCTGTAGTCTGTTCAATAGTCTAGCGTTTAAAAAGGAATTGATCTACTCAGCGGTATTTCTCTTACACAGAGGCTGCCATAAAAGCAGGACGAAAGCCATCCAGCTCCATTTAGCAGATTTTTGTTTCTTATGTTTCCCTGTGCCTTTAATTCCCTTCCCCACGCTCTGGTTGGAGTCTGATGTGACTCACAAAGACACTTGCTGGCAGGGATGATGTGTAATGCTGCTGTTGGTTCTCCCCCCTCGTCCCCCCACTCTTCTCACCAGGATAGCTGAGCTTATCCTGAAAGAGCATGAGTGCAGATTAGAACAAGATCCTGAAAGAGCTGTATGCCATCACATTTATACTGATGGTGGGGAAAAAAAATCACTGAGTGAAGACATTGCGGGGCAAATTTGCCTTGCAGTTACACCCGGGACTGCCCCTTAATTTAAGTGACATTGCACTAGCATGCTAAAACAGGGATATACGAATGGCTAGAACTAACAGTGATGAAGCCATTTGAGTGAAGTGAGGTGTATACGCATGTGCTCATTCCTTTTCCACCTGTGCCCGCCCCTGCCCTACACAATGTACAATACTTCCGTGCAAGCTGTTACTGTGCGATTTCTACTACTAGCCAGCCTTCATTTTGTGCATTATTTGCACGCTAAATAGGACTTAGAAACCTTTGTTTCCCCTCCAGCTGATATGTTTGCCCATGAGGAAGGAGGACCCGAACCTGACTGGGTACTTACTGAACGCGAGCAGTTTTCAGATTTTCGGGATATAAACAAGGATGGGAAGATGGATAAAGAGGAGATTAGGCACTGGATTCTCCCACAAGACTATGATCATGCACAAGCTGAAGCCAGGCACTTAGTTTATGAATCGGATGTAGACAAGGTACTTATTGCTCTGGTATATGTCATACATGTTACATTAAGAGTTTAACTGATTCCATTTACAGAGTGTCAGCCAGGAAGAGATGATTCTGAATGACTTTTCTTATTGGTGTAGTCTAGGTAGAGTTTTGGATGATAAAAATGGTTTTGCTACGGCCTTAATGCAGCAGAATCATTTTGAGTTGTTAAAATTAGAAACCACCAACCTATCCCCCTACACCCAAAAATTCCAACAGATTTTTCTCTTTTGAAATGGGACATGAACATTTATGTATTAAACTGAATTAAGAGACAGAGAGATACAAATAGAAGACTACAAGAAAGAAGACAAATGTCTAGCTTAAGGTCTGGCCTATCCCTTCCACCTCCACTATGACAGGGGACTAATAATTCAGCAGCACCTGGATAGGAGCCATTGCTCAATGGGATTGTTCCCCTCTCTCTAACTTTGCTGATTCTCCAATACTGGAGTCAGGATGATCATGACTTCCTTCTACAGAGCTGAATTTAGAAGGATTTCACTTGTTAAATATAGGTGATCATCATCACCAAAACCAGATAAAATATTTCCCTTTATAATCAAAAAGGAAAAGTTAAAACCATATGTGAGCTTGTACAAATAGATGAGCAGCATGCGCTTACAGCAGAAAGTTCTGTGTCAGAATCAGTTAATTGTGAAATACTTTTGAGTGAAATGCAGATCTTAGTGAACTCAATGGGAGTTATGTCATTGACTTCCACTAGGGGCCAGCATTTCACCCATTGTCTGCAGCCTCCTTCACTGGAGAATTTTCTGCTGCTGGGCATCTTGGAAACTTGCATTGACGTTTCTTTTATCTGGTTTTTAAAATGTTCTAATAGAGACTTTTTCCCCCTCCAGGATCAAAAGTTAACCAAAGAGGAGATTCTACAGAATTGGAACATGTTTGTTGGCAGCCAAGCTACCAATTATGGGGAAGACCTCACAAAAAATCATGATGAACTATGATATTTTTCACAACTCAACATGCCAAAGACTTTTCAATTTCTCATTGCATTAAGGAAGTCACTGTATTTTTTTTTCTGGCTGAATAATTTGCACCTATAGTTTTTAACAAACCTCAGAAATGAGGTGTAGAAATAGCCTCTTCCAGTGCACCATTAAATGCAAGAGCTAGTCACTACACTTTTATTTGAAAAAAAAACCCTTTCTATTGTGAATAGATTGCAGTATCACTTTGGGGATGACGTTCTAAAACTTAGTTCTTAGGATCATTAAAAAGTTGTCATATTTTTTTTAAATGCCCTTTTTTTCCCCCTGAAGGGACACAGAGTTTTGATCGGGAAGAAATGTATTGAGTGTTTAAATAGATTCTGAGTTTAGTGGGGGGCGGGGGTTAAAAATAGTAACTAAGAATTTAGATCCTTATTTCCCCTTTCCCATATGAAAAGGAGGTCTTACTTGACATGAACTATGGCTTTTTTTCTCCATCCTGTGGTCTTTCCTCCTGGTTGGGTCCAGTGGTGCTGAATGAATAAGGCCTCATGGAATAAAGGCAGATGCACCAGCCCTCCAGAACTTAACCATTGAAGTGCAGCACCTATGACTAATCACTGTTCCCCAGTTTTCTTTTACTAATCAGTAGCAGTACATCTACCGCATTGGCTGTCACTCACCATTGTTCTTTGACGAGGACAGTAGAGTCCACACTGATAATTACTACTTCTGAGAGCAGTATGGGATGGTTTGTGGGCTGTTGCTTATTCTGTTTCCTAAAAAGATTCATGGCACATGGACCTGCTGTTTTCCAATGCTTCCCACGCTTTGCACACTCCACTTCTACTAGCTAAGGCTGACTTATTCATGCCATGTAGAAAAGAAGTGAGACCTCTATCCTCTGGGCCCTTCTTCAAATGATGGGCCTTCTGTTCTCTTCTGTGCTGTGTCAGGGATTCATGTGGTTTAAAATGCTGGGTTTGCATATATACTCACATTTAGATCACCAAGTTGTATGGTAGGTGGATCGATTTCCTACAGAACAGTAAACCTTCCACGTGGCAGCATATTTTACTGTATAATATGAGCTGTTCCTTTTCATGTGTGTGGGTTTTCCCGCCAGTACTGAATTGACAACATGCACAATAAAACTGTAACTTTCTTTTTGATACTACAAAGGCACAGAAATGTTAGAGGATTTATCTGGGAGTGGGAAGTAAAGACAAGAACCAACAACAGGCTTTTAAATAGTAGCGCCCAAAACTCTGGTCTCTGGACCATATGTAGTCCGTGAAGCACTTGCTGGTGGTCCACCGAGCGCTGGCTGGGCACATGCAATGGTTCCGTCTTGTTTCTAGCGGACAAATCACACAAATGAAGCTAAAAACACATTAAGTCCTCTGTAATCAATTGCTGTAGCTACCACGGCGCTCTAACTGGATCACCAGTGGCAGGGGAATTTATCTGTGCGTGTATGAATTGAAGGAGAGACATCCACAGGGCATTCCCTCTTGGATGTGTGCTCTGTGTTTTGAAAAAAAAGCTTGAGAACCCCCATTCTAAACACGGTCATTCTGCTTGTGACTCCACATTTGGGGATATTATTTCTGGATACAAATGAATTTCAAGGCCAGCAGAGAAAAAGGATCATCTAGGCTAGAGGGAAAGAGTCCTTGAAAGTACATGTCTATTTTGAAAAAATGACTAATAGTGACTGGGCAAAAATGGCCCCTTTTAACTCAGTGGTGCATAGGCCTTGTTCTGATCCTCTGTGTGATGCTGAATTTCTATCCAAGTACATATTCTGAATCGCATCTGCAATGTTAAGTCTACAGAGAAAAGTTGTCCTCCTTTTTACCCCAGCTGGCAATGCAGAGGCAATGAAGCTATGGAAGAATGAACTGGAATCTATTCTGATTTATACATTATCAGTCAACAGAATTGTCAACTAAGTTCCAACTGTAGGCTCAGTTTTTTTTCTTCAGTTATAACTATGCAGCTCCCAGGCATACAAGGAATTGTATAGGTATCACTGTGGATATAATCCGCCCTGCATAGTCATACATTTGTAACAGTACAATGAGCCAGAAAGAACACAGCTTTTATCTCTGACGGCGGGGGGGTGGGGGGGGTGTTTTGTTATGGTTTTTTGTAAACTGAGCAGATTTGTTTAGAAATTGCAGAAAAGCCAAACATGGAACCAGCTCTTCCATGAAAAGGTCATTTTTTACAGGGTTACTTTTCAGAGAACAAGTGCACTTTAGTTTATTCTCCGTTTCGATTGAAACTAGATTCCATGCAGTTTTGGCTGGTGTAGATCATGCAATCTTGATAATATGGTGTTGTAGAGACCTGATTTCTGCCTCACTATGACGTTGCCTAAAATGTCTGCTAACACTTCTGCTTCTTACATGAAAATACAGTAGGACAAAATGGGATATACCACAAGCAAACACTTTGTTCTTCCAGAGCCCATGAATCAAAATGATGCTTCCATGCCATGTTATCTGTGAAACAATAAAACTGTGTCTGGCACAGAATTAGAAATTCTCTGCAGTGTTTAGCTTATGTATTTGACTTTGCAGCTGCATTCTTGCATACTTCATGCATCAGACATCTCTGCGGATATGTCTAAACTGCAGAGTTTTTTTTTTTTTTAAATGGCCGTTTTTCCAAAAAACCTTCACTTACGTCCACACTGCAATCTCGCGTTCTTTCGGAAAAAAAAAAAATTAAAAGAACAGAGGGGTTTTTCCAACATTGGTAAACCTCTTTCTATGAGGAAGAACCCTTTTTCCGAAAGAGCTCTTTCAGAAAAAGGCGTGTGTGGACGGGGAAGAGGGAGTTCTTTCGAAAGAAGAGGAAAGAAGAAAAAGCACAGGTGCTCTGGTGGCCATTCCGTCCACAGTAATCACAGCTTAAATGTGAGATAGCGTCCATTCCGTGTGGACGCTGTCTTTCAAAAAAGCAGATTGCTTTTTCGATGCGCTTTTGCTGTGTAGACGCTTTCTTTCAGAAGAAGTTTTTCTGGACGATCTCTTCCAGAAAAGCTTCTTCCGAAAGAAGCCTGCAGTCTAGACATAGCGTGGGAGTATTCATCTTGAAGAGAGGTTTCATATTGAGATTTCAGGGTGTTTTTTAAAAAACAAAACAAAAAAACTTTGGAATGCTTCCCACACAGAGAATGCACTTGCCAAGTCTATTGCCTCTCTTACATGTTCCAGCCAAAATATTCTTTAAAACCAAACAAAACAAAAAATAGAAATTGGGTGCTGAGATGTGAGGCATCAATGACTTCATCCAGCCATGACATTGCTGAACAGACTATATTGTGTTCATATAGAACTGCACGCAAGTTTTGACAAGCAAAATTTTCTCCTGCATATATTGTTTAGATATTTGAGAGCCAGGACACAATTTTGCAGCCTTGCATAATTTGAATTTCTAATTATGCGTGCAATATCCAAATACAAAAGTAGGCACCACTGAAGTCAGTGAGATTACTCACCTGAGTATGGGTTTTCTACTTTGGCCTATGGAATTCTACAGACAGATTTAAATCAAATACGTGAAAATGTGAAATAATTTTTCATATGTCCATTTGTGGAAACAATTCATCTGCTGATTAAAAGTAGATTACAAATAATCAGCTAATTGGTATTTGTGAATGATCTTAACAAGCCTGTGTACATTTACATGTGCTTCACCAAATATTTAAAAGGCGTTTAGAAAGTCATGAATACCATGCATACATTTCATTCTAAAGGTTTCTCTTCTTCCTGCATTTCTTTTTAAGTTTCACTTACCATGGCTCAGTAATACAGAGATCATTTTGTGTACTAAATCCTTCTTTCAACCTCAATGCAATAAGAAAGAGTAAATCTGAAAGAGACTAGAGCTTCTGGGTTTGAATTTAACACTATTTAAGGAAAGCAAACCTTTGCTAGGGGATATAACTGTTAACATTGTGATTTTTCAAGCCTAAGGTTTCTAATGGGGTTTGACTGTTCCAGAGATAACATATTTTTTCTAGGTAACATATTTCAAGTTCGATTATGAGCAAATGTTACAAAATTTTAGTGTAATGTGAAATACTGTAATGTCAGATAGCATTATTTATCTGCTTAATATGACTAAAAACATTAATTGCTGGAAGCCATAATTCATCCCAGCAACATGAAAATCCATTTTGTGCCTATCTTGTCAGTTATTGCAGATTTTCATAATGAATTGTGAAGTGGTGAAATTCTTTTGGGAAATGTGTTTGTATATTTTTACCTGCAGGTTCTGTATGGTCACTTTTATTACACAGATCCTCCATTAACTAAATGTTTTCATTATGGTGGTGCCATGACACATCAAGGATGCATTTTTATCCTTTTAGATATCTGGAGTAGTCTTTATTATTGTACATGCAGTTTTAACTATTAGGATTTATGAAATGAACTAAGTGGCTAATGTTCATTGACTTATATTTCCATTTAATGATTCAATTAGGTTAAATCTGTCACCTCTTCCATTCAAGGTACTATTTGTAATTCCCCAAAGAAAGGTAAAATAGTGCACAAACTGATCTAATTGCACTTACACAATGATATTAAAAAGGTTGCCTAATGCTTTTACTACTTGCTATGTGGAAGCTAACCTTTCTCCCACTGAAATCAATGGCAAAGCTCCCATCTTCCAGTCACTGTAAAGCAGGCTTGAGGCTTTAGCTTCTATCTGTTACCTAAACTAGTGGTAGAACAATCAGGAACCAGAACAGAAACAATCATGTACCCCTACCCCTTCTGATTCTGATTTTACACCAGTGTAATTCTCTTAACTAATATGCAATTTGCCCTAATTTACACTAAAATAAATTAGAGCAGATTCGGGTCAGGAATCTTCATTTCAGTGAAGCTAAGGTATAATGAACAGTCAGCCTATTTGAATAACGGATCTACTTACCATAATTTCTTGCTTGCCATTCACTGAATAGTATTGGTGACATTCTTACATTGCAAGTAACTCCTAGCAAAATGTAACCAAACATTCCTTAGCTAGTCAGATCATTAGGAGAAAAGTGGTAATGTCTATAATAGAAGGTGCAATCTTAGCTCCATGGTTGATCTAACATATGATGTTAACAGAGGACTTGCGCTCAAATGCTTAGAGATTTCCATCACTAGGAAGCAGCATCTTAACTTTGCTCCACCTATATAATTCAGTCTGTGCTTCTAAATCAAAGCATCAATGTGTTCTTAGTCAAAAAACTGTGTTGGGTCTTGTGCCAACTGTTTTGGTGTCTTGGGTGGGAGAGACAGAGCTACCAACTGCCAACGAGGGGCTAATGTTCATTATGCAGATGATACTAAACTGCTCAAGATAGTTAAGACCAAAGCAGACTGTGAAGAGCTTCAAAAAGATCTCACCAAACTAAGTGATTGGGCAACAAAATGGCAAATGAAAATCAACGTTGGTAAATGTAAAGTAATGCACATTGGAAAAAATAATCCCAAGTATACATACAATATGATGAGGACTAATTTAACTACAACTACTCAAGAGAGAGATTTTAGAGTCAGTATGGATAATTCTCTGAAAACATCCACTCAGTGTGCAGCGGCAGACAAAAAATCAAATAGAATGTTAGGAATCATTAAAAAAGGGATAGTGAATAAAACAGAAAATATCTTATTGCTTCTATATAAAACCACGGTACGTCTACATCTTGAATGTTGCATACAGATGTAGTCACCTCATCTCATCTGAAAAAAGATATATTGGAATTGGAAAAGGTTCAGAAAAGGGCAACAAAATGATTAGAGGTTTGGAACGGGTCCCATATGAAGAGAGATTGAAAAGACTGGGACTTTTCACTTAAAAAAGAGGAGAATAAGGGGGGATATGATTGAGGTCTATAAAATCATGACAGGTATGGAGAAAGTGAATAAGGAAAAGCTATTTATTTGTTTCCATAACCTATGAACTAGGGGTCACCAAATTAAATTAATAGGTAGCAGGTTTAAAATAAACAAAAGGCAGTTTTTCTTCAGGCAGCACATAGTCAACCTGTGGAACTCCTTGCCAGAGGATGTTGTGAAGACCAGGACTTCAACAGGGTTAAAAAAAGAACTAGCTAAAGTCATAGAGGTTAGGTCTATCAATACTTATTAGCCAGGATGGGTAGGAATGGTGTCCCTAGCATCTGTCAGAAGCTGGAAATGGATGACAGGAAAGGGATCACGTAATGATTACCTGTTGTGTTCACTCCCTCTGGGGCATCTGACATTGGCCATTGTTGGAAGACAGGATCCTGGGCTAGATGGACCTTTGGTCTGATCCACTATGGCTGTTCTTATATTCTTTCTGAGAAACTATTGCATTTTATTTACTTTAAGCCCAGTATTGAGTGTAATTGTTAATAAACTTTAGAGCTATCTAATAAACTTTGGAGCTATTTAATTAACTTTAGAGCTATCTAATATAAAGCAGGAATTAGCACTCCCACAAGGAAGTGAAATGTACTGGTTTGCGAGTGTGCGTGTGATTGCACATGCAAGCACATGTGCATTTTCCACTTTTCCACTTTGCAGGGTAAGATTTTTTTCTCATGCCTAGGGTTCTGTCACTCTACATAGGCTCATCACAATCCACACCCCAAGTGATGTTAGCTAACTGGCCTAAGTGCTAGTGTAGACAGGGCTATGTAATCGGGGAGTTTCTCCCGTCGGCATAGCTTCCGTTTCTTGTGGGGGGTGGAATAATTAAGTTGATAGGCATACTCTCTCCTGTAGGCCTAAAGCATCTTCAGCAGATGGTAATTGGCAAGTTTTTAAGTTTGACAAGTTCAGATGGTGAGAGTGGTGTATAGTGATCACAGCTATGATTTGCTTATAGGAGTTTTTTACTGCATGTAAAACAAGTAATTTTAATTCCAAGATAGCACTATAAAATTTAAGGCATGCAATTGAATCTGACCTCTAAGCAACAGAGGCATTAGAAATGTGTTTGACAACTTTGATATATATCACAGAAATTTTTTACAGATTAAATTGGAAATGATTTATTTATATGAAAACAGAGGGACAGCCCTTAACACAAGATTACATAGGATCAAAGTTGTAAGAAAGGTAAAAACATTACTGCAGCTGCTGAAGACAACTCTTAAAATCTTCTGATAAGCTTATCGGTTTTCTTGTGGCTAGTGTAGCTCATGCTATGCTCTTAAACATTTCAAGTACTGGACTGTCCAAGAAACAGCTACCAATAAAGGTGTGATGTAATCCAGCTAGTTTCTGATGAGGTAGGAATAAGGCTTGTCGGTAGTGCACAATGGATTGGCCTATCTTCCTTCACCCCTAAAACACCCAGTGGATCCTGAGGAAATTCGATGGACGCATGAAATGAACATATAGTGGTCATCATAAATCCTACCATTGAAGAGGTCAGTGATTTGGTATCAAGCCCACAATATCTAGAAAATTAAAAGCAACTGTTCCAGATCCTAATTTCGAACCCCATATAGCATGGTTTTCTCAGAATTTTGCCTTTGTTCTATTGGGCAAAACGACAACACATTATTTTGTGGTTCAATAAAAAAGTAAATAACTTTATTTTAGTATTCAATCAACTGCAAGATTTCTATGGGCATGCCAAAGGCCAAGAGATTACTGACTGCATTGACAAGTACCCTCCCTCCTTGCCTCACGCCATACATTTTAGATTCAGCTGAGCTAATGTTCTTTGCTTCCACTCCGTCTCACATGGACTCCTGATGCCAGGACACAAGAGAAAGAAATGCTATCCTAGAATTCATCAAGTGAAAAGTTATAATATGATTGCATCGCTCAAATTTCCTGCATCTTCCATTTGAGGATATTGTAGAGATAATAACAATTCAAGATCATAAGGAGGACCTCATAAGGGAAGCACAAGTGAATTTCATGGGAAAGTGGGAATGGGAGAAAATGGTGGTGGGATAGATCCTGTGCACTCTGGCAAAAAAAAAAAAAAAAAAAAAGCAAGCCTTCTCCGACCCCAGTCACTTTCCAAATTAAAGCTTCACATCACATCAAAATATTTCCTTCTTCCACTCACTGTTTCTTAGATATGTTTTCTTTCTTGCTACCTCCCGTTTTTGCTCTTGGGTAACAATACAGAACTGGTACCTTTAAGAAATCCCAAAGCTTCCCAGTTTGATAATATTGCAAAGTTACAGCACAAGAAATTAAATTTCCAGAAGCATCATATCTGCTCTAAATTGGCATCAACAAAAAGTTTTAAGCAATTAATACTAAAAGGAAAAAATAAAAAGTGAAATTACAGTATCCTAATCCCTTTCCTTAAAGAGCAAGATGGATCACCTTTTATGCAAAAGACTTACAGTTATGTTGATTAAAATTATGTGTTACTTTTCAACACACTCTTTACAGTGAACTCTATGCAAGATAAATACTGGTATCATTGCTGTGATTCATTCATGGCTGTAGAATACAATGATACTTTATGTTAGAGTGGTCTAAACATCTGGTTTGATAACCCTTGATCCTCTGAAGCAGATACATTCAGTTCTACACACTTTACTGTATGGCACTCTCCTATTCACTGCAGATACTAAAATCCCAGGTTATTTCTCACAGAATGAGAAATTAGCCCCCAAATCCTTAATCCATTGTTTTCTGTCCATCTTGTTAAAGGTTTGTTTGGCCTTCAGGTATCATTGACTGCATAACTGGTGAGTCAACAATTTATATTAATAGATGCACTATCTGGAATCATTGTCTCATTGCTAATGGGAAGCAGCCAAAGAATCTTCTTGGAATAGTGAGGCTTCATGGTCATAACAAAGGTTATGAATTGACTTGGTAACTAGAACAGAACCTTTAAAACAACATAAGGGACTAGAAGTTGATTTATTTGGTCCTTATGTGGACTTGCTACAGAACTCAACTGTATACTGAATTTTTCTACAAAGAAATAATATTTTTGTGTGGCTGCAACTCTCCAGCTTTACATGCACAAAGCACCATTGCAGTTTCAAAACCTTTGTATGCCCCCTTGGAGGGACAGCCATAGTATCAATATCAAATATATCTAATACAGAGCTACATTAAAGTTTAACCAGTAAACTGTATGTCAAGTCAGGAACATGTGTAAGGTAAAGCTCTGCCCCCATAGCAGACCACACTCCTGGCTGCAATTTCACAAACAAGGCATTAAGTTTCAGTATCCCTTTATAACATACATAAAATGTGGTATAAATCAATATAAAAATGAAACAACATGGAGCCTACAGAATAATGCATAATATACAATACACACAAGAAAATCCTGCCTCCAAATTTTACTTTATTCAACTGGAAACTAACCATTTTTAAAGGTGCTTGTGGCACAAAAATTATTTAAGATATCAGCCAAGTCAAAGTCCAGTTTGTTTTTTGTCTTGTTTGGTAGATGACTTCAAAGATAAATAAAGTGGTCTTTGTCAACAATCATGAATATTAGTCAGTCTGTTCTGAAGCTTTTACGAAGTAGTCCGCCTCATTAAACATCAAACAGCCTTGAAAGATAAATATAACATAACTATGAGCTTCCTTTCTTTCAGATACAGAGCAAAGGTGCTAAAATAAGGAAAGCAACAGCAAAATAGTAAATGGTTTGGGAATTCACAGACACTAATTTAGGAAAGCTGTCAGTAGTGATTGGCTCATTCAAATAAGCACTGCCATGAAAGTAAGATAATGTTACAGTGGCAATTTGTGAAACACAAAAATATCTGGTAAAGAACAAAAAAAAAATCATATCACAAATTTACATCATGGGAAATTCATAATCAGTACCTCTATGACAGCCTGTATGTAGACTTAAAGCCTGACTCTTTACACTAAATTTCTCCTATGGGTAAGTTATTCCTTAGCTGTTCTATTTGGCATTGGTCATTGTTGGATATATAATGCCAGACTAGACGTACCATTGTACTTCTCTCTTATGGCAATTTGATTAGCATTCCCTGTTGGGGTCTAAGAGGAAGGGGAGAACAGGAGCTGCTTATTCAGGGAGGCTGGATTTGGTAACAGGTATGTTTAACCAACCAAACAAGAATCATCAAGCTCTCTCATTAAGTGCACCTAAGAATTATATCACTCAAAAGTTGCCACAAAACTATGGACCGGCCAGGATACAGCCTATGGTGCATCTACAGAGCACCCTAAACTCGAAATAAGATACTCAATTTGCGCTACGCAAATTGCGTATCTTATTTTGAAACTATTTCGAAATAGCTAATTTTGAAATTTGGGGTGTCTACACAGTGCCAAATTTTGAAATAACACGCTATTTCGAGCCATCCCTTATCCCTCATGCAACGAGGTTTACCAGGATGGCGAAATAGCATGCCCATTATTTTGAAAAATATTTCAAAATAACGGGCAGCTTGTATAGACAGGGGGTATCAGGATACCTCCGGTATCCTGAAATAGCCATACAGTGTAGACGTACCCTTAGAAACTAAATTCTTAACACCTACAGGCATAAGAAACAGATCTTTTAAAAAGAATATTTTCGCAAGATGTGATATATCAATGTGCTCACATAAAAAATAAATGCATTGGACACATAAGGAAATAATATACAAGCAGTATTTGACAGGGGCTATTTTGTTGCATGCGCCTCAGAATATAACTAGAAATAAACTTTTGCATTTCTGGGTACTTAAAAACGTTCTCATGCATACTTGCTGTACATGCTGCACAAAGAAGAGTGCAGCTTTTCTAACACACATATACTGGAGCATGTCTAAACACTTTATCCTCACTACACACCGAATTGTCAGACATGCTGGACTCCCAAGAGATGGGGGGACTCAGCTCCTTTGACAGTCAGACTCGATGTGTTTACTGAATAGGAATTCTGACATGTTGATGGAAAAGTGCTGCACGCAGTGGGCTAACTTGGCATGTTGCAATCCAACCAGACAACACAGGCAGGGGGAGAGCAGAGGCAGCTTTATTCCACCTTTACATCCTCCTATTTACCTGGCCCCTAGTGCAACTCAGAGATGCCCCAGAGGCTGCTCTATATTACAGCAATCTCATATTGCCAGAGCAACCCTACATTCCCCTGTTCCCCACATTTCCCTCTCCTGGCACACTCAGGAAATCTCCCGGGACCAGGTCTATACAGGAGGGCTTCTCCATCTGGTCTGTGACTATGAAGACAACCCTATTATGCAGGAAGCATTGTTCCTGTGGCTAGCCCCTCGTTATATCAATGGCATAGCTTAAAGGGGCCATAGTGGGGTATATGTGATTTCCCCGCTGAGGACTCTGTGTGTATGTATGCTTATGGTCACCACAATCACATTAGGAAAAAGAAGCATTTCATCTACTGTGCCTGCACGGTTAAAGTGTAAAAGATCAGTTTGTTGAGAAAGTAAATAATTCAGCTACGCCGCCAAAACTCAGAACTGAGCTCAGTGCTGGCCCTCAGCACCTCATAAGCCCTGTGCGAGGTCTACACCAGGGGCAGGGGGAAGCTGCAGATGAACTGACCAGACAAAACAGCTCTGCACCTCTTCTATTTGTGGAAAGGGCTTCTGCACCGACCCCTCACAAGCTGGCATGGAGCTTGTGTTACGGACTGGCCAGGGGAGGGAATCGCAAGGCCTCCAATATCCAGTGTAACTGACACAGGGGCTTATGTATTGGAACAGTAGACAGAGAGAGAGAGTAGATGGTCTTCTAGGCAGCAGCAGAAGTACTGGAAGCAGTGGGGTGGATTGAATTTATCCAATCCCTCTACTTTTGAACCCGCAAATTTGAGGTTTATGTAGCTGGAGTGAATTTCACCCTTTGCGTGTAGACAGAATATGCAGATCTACTCTTTAGACGAGACAAATTCCATATTAGTACCACACCCATTCTCGCCATGTGCACTGGTTGGCATCTCTCGGCATGGTCTTCCTACAATTTTTAAGATACCAATCTGAATCAAGTTTCTGGAACCTATTGATAGCAGTAGTGTTAGCTGTTGCCTAAAATTTCCATATCATAACTCCCTACAAGTCCTATCCAAAAAGAAGATCCCCTATCTTTCACTCACAGATTGGAATGAAATACTGCAGATTCTCAGCTAGAATAAACATAGTTCCTCTGAAACCAGTGGAGCTAACCTAGCTTATACCAGTGCATGATCGGGAGCTTTACTTATTTAAAAAACTAGTTGGTTTAAAAAAATTAAGGAGAAAGACTACATTGCTCCAAATGGTTTTCAGCTGCAGTAGAGGAGGGATGTGCTGAACTCAGTACAATAGCATTTTAAAGGGTGACAGAAAACAAGTTCTTGCCATTTGGTTTGGAGTGGAGCCAAATGAGAGACTGTTTAGAAAGGGCCGTTTGGATTTATAGAGGCCTGTCAACAAAGCCTGGATCCAGAGCTAGTTTCCTGTAATACAAACAGAAGCATATTGGCAGGGGAAAGACGGGAGATGCAGCCATATTGGAAGCAAATTAAAATTCTATCAAAATGCTAATTATAAAAGATTTGAAATCCACTTTCAAAATGCCTCAGTGATGGAAGAGCACAGGGCCCCCTGAAAGTTTTGCAAATCCCACGTCTCAGCCAATTTTGCAAAAAGTAGATCACCTTTCCCTAACTAACAGAAAGATTTTTTTTAAGAAGTTAAAATTGTGTGGGAAAATATATAACTGGGGGCAACTGTTAACTGTTTTCAGAGTGGAGAGAGGTAACTAGTGGTGTCCATCAAGGAGCCGTACTTGGGACAATACTATACAACATATTTTAAATGATGTGGAGAAAGGGGTAAACAGGGAAGTGGTAAAATTTGCAGATACCAAACTGCACAAGATAGTTAAGTCTCTGAAGAGCTTCAAAAGGATCTCACAAAACTAGGTAATTGGACAACAAAATGGCAAATGAAATTTAATGTTGGTAAATGCAAAGTAATGCACATTAGAAAAAATAATCCCAACTATACATACAAAATGATGGGGACTAATTTAGCTATTACCACTTAAGAGAGAGATCTTGGAGTCACTGTGGATATTTCTCTAAAAACATCCACTCAATGTGTAGCAGCAGTAAAAAACCAAACAGAACGTTAGGAATCATTAAAAAGGGATAAAGAATAAGACAGAGAATGTCTTATTACCTTTATATAAATCCATGGTACGCCCACATCTTGAATACTGTGTACAGATGTGGCCACCTCATCTCAAAAAAGATATATTGGAATTGGAAAAGGTTCAGAAAAAGACAACAAAAATGATTAGGGATTTGGAACAGGTGCCATATGAAGAAAGATTAAAAACACTGGGACTTTCCAACTTAGAAAAGAGGAGACTAAGGTGGGATATGATAGAGGTCTATGAAATCATGACAGGTATGGAGAAAGTGAACAAGGAAAAGATATTTACTTGTTCCCATAACATAAGAACTAGGGGTCACCAAATTAAATGAATAGGGAGCAGGTTTAAAACAAACAAAAGGCAGGTTTTTTTCCACGCAGCACACAGTCAACCTGTGGAACTCCTTGCCATAGGATGTTGTGAAGACCAGGACTTTAACAGGGTTAAAAAAAGAACTAGATAAATTCATAGAGGTTAGGTCCATCAATACTTATTAGCCAGGATGGGTAGGAATGGTGTTTGTCAGAGACTGGAAATGGATGACAGGAGAGGGATCACTTGATGATTACCTGTTTCTGTTCCTTCCCTCCGGGGCATCTGGGATTGACCACTGTTGGCAGACAGGATACTGAGCTAGATAGACCTTTGGTCTGACTCAGTATGGCCGTTCTTATGTTCAAGGAGGTAAGCTAGTATGGCTTCCTGCTCAGCTACTGTCCCAAAATGATGGATATTTCTTAGCATTTTTTTTCTTTATTTCCACACCAGAAGCCACTGTGATAGATTTGCAAAACAGATTGGAGAAAACTAATTAGAAATGACCATTGCTGGAAAATGTTAATGTGGAGAGGGAGCCATGTAAAGAACAGTCAGAGATTTTTTAATATAAATTCATTCCAGTAAATCAGTGTCAAAATGACAACAGAAGCCAGCACGGCCTAGCTCAGCTATATGGAACAATACGTATGATGAACAAAAAGCTTTTGAACCCATCCTGAGAGCATGAGAAGTGAAGGATTTGATGAAGTGTTAAAAAAGAAAATAATTTTAAAGCAAATAAAGCAAATTAATTTAAAAAAAGCAGGTATGCATCATATACTGTAGTAAAGCTCTTAACTCACCGGTTAAGGTTTTTAAACGTACCCAGCCGATAAAGACAAAGCATCAAAAACTGACTTTTTAAAAATAAGAGTGGAAGAGCGGAGATGAAAACTAGAAGTTACAAAGACAGCTCCCCCTTTACAACTCTGAACTGCTTCCCATGCGTCACTGTGGGCTGTGCAGAGCTGCTACTGCCTTGCCACACGGGTGGACAGAGAGCAGGTAGCCAGACATCTCATCCATGTCTCCCAGCTCTCCTCTGGCCACACAAAGTCTGCAGCAGAAAGGACATGCTTCCAGTTCAAAAACCTGCACCCTGTTTTCATTGGCTCCCTGCTAACACTTCCTGGAGACTGTCTGTGGGTTTAACCTTTATAGGCAACTTAGTTAACTGAATGGTTGGGATGTCAAGGGTAACACTCCTCCTATTCATCACAATCCAATTCAATCATCCCAGCCAGGGCTTTGTCAAGCTGTCCCTCAAAAACCTCTAAGGATGGATGTGTCACCACCCCCCTAGGGAATCCATTCCAGTGCTTCACTGCCCTCCTAGTGACATAGTTTTTCCTAATATCCAACCTAGACATCCCCCACTGTAACTTGAGACCATTGCTCCTCATTCTGTCATTTGTCACTACTAAGAACAGCCTCTCTCGATCCTCTTTGGAACCCCCTTCAGGTAGTTGAAGGCTGCAATCAAATCCCCCCTCACTCTTTACTTCAGTAGACTAAATAAGCCCAAATCCCTCAGTCTCTCCTCAACAAGTCAAGTGCCCCAGCTCCCTCATCATTTTTGGTGCCCTCCACTAACTCTCTCCAATTTGTCCATGTCCTGTCTGTCGTGGAGGACCCCAAACTGGACGCATTACTCCACATGTGGCCTCACCAGTACTGAATACAGAGGAATAATCACTTCCTACAATTTGCTAGCAATGCTCCTGCTAATGCAGACCAAAACGCTGTTAACTTTCTTAGTAACAAGGGCACACTGTTGAGCCATATCCATCTGCCCATCCACTGTAATCCTGTCAGCCGATGGTCAGGGCAGCATGTGTGTGTGACACCCAAGTCTTCAACTGCTAAGGCACAAAGCCCCGTCGCAGCGGGCAGTCTAGGAGAGACTGAAGGGAGCCCCGAAGTTTAACGTCCGTGACTTTACTGCTAGGACCGGGGTCCCATTGCAGAGGGCTGCCAACAGACAGACAGACGCCCCTTGTTAATAGGAAGAGCTTATTACATCTCAGATTTTAGCTGCTAGGATACAGGACCCCTCCACTGTGGGCAGTCTAGGGAAGACTGAGAGATGCCCCAACGGATCTGTCACCTGGGAGTGACATGATCCATACGCCCAAGCTCCTCCTATACCTGTCCCTTATGACCGGCTGAAGTTCTTTTAAATTGTGCTTGGTTCTGTTACAGCAACTGAAGGAGTCAGGTTAAAAACTTAAACAGTTACAGGTTTATTAAAAAGGCTTATAAATCATATGGTTACAATGGCTATTGCTCTATTTCTTAACTGCTAGCAAATATAGATCTTAAAAATGGTTACAAAGAAAATAAAGATAGAAAATAGAAATAATGGTACCAAGTGACAGCTTAATCTTTAAAGAGCTCTAAATCTATGTGTACACTTAAGACAAAGGACCACATCCAGGTACAATTTTACCCCCTTCTGTGCCTCTCGACTCCAGCAGGTCAAGCCAGGGCCGGTCCCTCAATTCCTAGGAAAGACGAATACGAGGTGGGCGTCCCGTGGAACCTCGGGAGGTCAAACACCTAACCCGACCAGCAGATAGATGGTAGATTGACACTCAGAGTAAATGTGCTGCTGGACCCATCTTTATACCCATAGGGGCCCGTATCCTCTTTCTTATCTAAGATGCCAGATTGTGTTGGTTTGTCTTTGTGATGCCAGTTCTTACAAGCAAGTTTCAAGTTAATTTACACTTGCAAGAGAGATAACTAAATTGTGAGTACTAGACATTTTTTTTTACTGGGCGAGATTCCTCCCCCCGCGGACGGCTGTGTGTTCGTATCAATATGGGTTTCAGTCAAGGACACTCCTCTGCAGCCTCTTGGTCAGCAATTGGCGTATCTCTGTTTACAGCCATTCAGAGTTACAGCAGCCTGCCATATCCAGGCAAGCAAAGATGGATGTTACAGGGGGGGTTCCTGTCTGGCTACAAATCCCCAGGTCCTTTTCTGCAAAATTGTCACTTAGTTAATCCCCAACCTGTCTCAGTACTTGGGATTCTTCGGTTCTAAGTGCAGGACTCTGCACTTTTTCCTTGCTGAACCCCATCACATTTCTTTTGTCCCAAACCTCCAATTTGTCTAGGCTACTCTGAACCCAATCCTAACCCTCCAGAATAGCTACCTCTCCCCATAGCTTAATGTCATCCACGAAAATGCTCAGGTGTAATCCATCCCCTCATCCAGATCACCAAAGAAGATGTTGAATAAAACCAGCCCCAGGACCGACCCTTGGGGTACTTCTTTGCCAACTAGCCATCAACCCATTGATCACTACCCATTGAGCCCGACAATCTAGCTAGCTTTCTATTCGCCTTACAGTCCATTTATCCAATCCATACTTCTTTAACTTTCTGGCAAGAATACTGTGGGAGACTGTATCAAAAGCTTTGCTAAAGTCAAGGTCTATCACGCCCACCACTTTCGCCATGCCTACAAAGCCAGTAATCTCATCACAGAAGGCAATGGTGAGGCCCTTAGTGAATTCATTTTGACTATTCCTGAGTAGCTTCCTCTCCTCCAAGTGTTTCAAAATGGATTCCTTGCTCCATGATTTGTCCAGGGACTGAGGTGAGGCTGACCAGTCTGTAGTTCCTCACATTCTCCTGCTTCCCTTTTTAAAAAGATGGGCACTACATTTGCCTTTTTCCAATTGTCCAGAACACTCCTCCATCCCACCCACCTGATCTCCAGGAGTTTTCAGAGACATTGGCCAAAGTCTCAGCAATCTCATCAGCCAAATGCTGAAGAGGAATGTTTAAATCCAAACAAAAGGTGTTTCCATTAAAATTGGCAATGAAAAATGTAAATATCAATATTAAGATTTTTTTCTTTCAATAAAAACTAAATTTTAGGCCTAAATGAACTGATAGCAGCTCTAATTCAGCAAGATACTGAAATACATGCATAACTCTGTAGGCCTGTCCGAGGCCCGCTGACTACTCACATATTTAAAGTCAGGCATGTGGCAGGAGGGGAGGAGGGAGGAAGGGAAGGGAAACAATAGCCTTGCACCATCAGGGAAGCAAGGGGGTGATTTATTCCCCTGTATTCTACTGCACAGCAGTGTAGAATAGCTCATAACTGAGTCCCAAGGAAGCACGAAGACCAGACAGCATAGATCCAAGAATGGAAAAAGAAATGGAAACTTAAAGGATGCTTCGCTGACATTTTACAAGTTCACAGAGTTCAAGAGACATCCCCGAGGACAAGAAAGAGACCATCATAATGCCATTAGTTAAGAAAAAGCCTAGGGAAACTGAAAACATACAAACTGAAAGCCTAAAAAACTGCTTGAGGAGACCAAGTGGGGGAACACTTTAAACAAGCATACTAGTGCTTCACTTAGGGATCTCAAACATGCCAGAAGGAGAAATTCTCTAAGGATACTACTGCCAGGATAGACAAAGGGGAAGCAGTGAAAATCATAGATGGAATATTCAGAAACCCTTCCCAAAGATCTACACTGGAAGGTAAGTGCATAAACAACAACTCGGAGCAGGAAATAAGTTATGGGAGGGATACGCACAAGCCAGGGACCAGTATATGTGGAATATGGCTCTTTACTATTTACACTGGAAAAGCGATGGCTTGGGCTAGCCAATAAGATTTGCAATGAAACTCACAGAAAAGTAAGCCTAGATGAATATCACAGAGAATAAAGACAGATCAATTACTCATTGACAAGGTAATCAATACATCTTTGTTAAAAAGAGGATGCAAGCCTAAGAGGGATGACTTGTTTTGCAGGTTAATCTGCAAAGGAACCCAGGTGAATGGAAGAACCAGATAAGCCTCTAGAGCAGGGGTGGGCAATAATTTTTGGTGGGGGGCCACTCCAAGATTTTGGAAAGTGGTCAAGGGCTGCACTTTTCTGTGGAGGGGGTGCAGGGTCTAAGATGGAGGTTGGGTGCAGAAGGGCGCACGGGGTAAGGGACTTGGGTGAAGGAGATGATGTGAGGTCTGAGAGGGAGTTTGGTGAAGGAGGGGGTTGTGACCTGGGTCAGGGGATTGGGGTGCAGGGTCTGGGAGGGTATGTGTGTGCAGGAGAGGATTCTGGCCTGGGGGAGGGGTATAAGTGGGAGTACTGGGTCTGGGATGGAGTTATGACCTGGGGCAGGGGGTGCAGAGGGTTTGGATGGTGACCTGGGGGAGGGAGTTGGGGTGTGGGAGGGGAAGGGATGCAGAAACAAGCTCTGGCTGGGAGGTGCTTACCTAAGTGTCTCCCGGACAGCAGCCCTGCAGCATCCCCAAGGATGGCTGGGCTCCCTGCCTGCTGCATCCCCAGATAGCTTAAAACTGCAGGCAGCTCCCTCCACGTGGCTCTCAGCTCCAGGAGGGGGAGAGGCTTGTGCTGCCCCTGTCCCCCGGACCAATCTCTCAGCTCCTATTGGCTGGTTGTTTCTGGCCAAGAGGAGCTGAGAGATTGGCTGAGGTCAGTTCCTATTGGCTGGTTGTTTCCAGACTATAGGATCTGAGGATTGGGCTGGCGGCAGGGAGATTACAAGAAGCCACCCCTCCCTCTAGATCAGACAGGCACACAGGGCAGCTCTTGTGCTTAAAATAGCAGCTATTGCGTGCCTGAGGGTCCTGGTAGGGTGGTCCGTGGGCTGGATCCGGTGGCTTGGCGGGCGGGTTGGTTACAGCCCTTGAGACGAATCTTCCCCACCTCTGCTCTAGAGGCAGATGTTTGAAATTTCTATCCAAGAATTAAAATGTGGAAGTAACAGAATTCTTTCCAAAGAAACACAATGGCAACAACTATACTATATATTTGAGAGAGTTTGTCTGTCTGTGTGTCTGTCTCTCTGTCTGTTCAAGAGCTCCTCCTATATGATCAGAGCTAGGACTACCAAAGTTGGTCTGCAGCTTTCTTCTAACATAACTTAAAGTAAGGTAAGGGATTGGTTCTGCAAGGAAAATAGGACATGTGCTGGGAATGGGACATGGGACAGAAAACAGGGACAGTTGTACTCCATAATGACCACAAAGGGGCAGGAAGGGGCCAGAGATGGTGACTCGAACATCTATAGGCCCACTGAGGCAGCAGAGGGCAAGGGTGGAGAAAGGGACAGCTGTCTACTATATACTGGAGAGAGTTAGTTTGCATGTTGGCACTCGAGGTGGGAGCAATGAGGGTGATGTTGTGGTGGGTGTGTGCTATAGACCACCAGATCAGGTATTAGAGGCTTTCTTCAGACAACTAACAGTAGCTTCCAGATCACAGGCCCTGGTTCTGATAGGGGACTTCAATCACCCTGACATCTGTTGGGAGACCAACACTGCATTACACAGACAATCCAAGAAGTTTTTGGAGAACGTTGGAGACAACTTCCTGGTGCAAGTGCTGAAGGAACCAACCAGGGGCCATGCGCAGCTTGACCTGCTGCTCACAAACAGGTAGGAATTCATAGGGGAAGTAGATGTGGGTGGCAACCTGGGCAGCAGTGATCATGAGATGGTCGATTTCAGGACCCTGACAAAAGGAAGAAAGGAGAGCAGCAAAATACACACCCGGGACTTCAGAAAAGTAGGCTCTGACTCCTTCAGAGAACTGATGGGCAGGATCCCCTGGGACGCTAACATGAAGGGAAAAGGAGTCCAGGAGAGCTGGCAATACTTCAAAGAAGAAATCTTACTGACGGTGCATCAGTAAGACCATCACAATGTATAGTAAGAGAAGCAAATATGGTAGGTGACCATCTTGGCTTAACAGTGAAATCTTTGGCAAGCATAAAACACAAAAAGGAAACTTACAAGAAGTAGAAACTTGGACAGATGACTAGGGAGAAGTATAAATATATTGCTTGAGCATGCAGGGGTGCAATCAGGAAGGCCAAAGCACAGTTGGAATTGCAGCTAACAAGGGATATAAATGGTAAAAAGAAAGATTTCTACAGGCATATTAGCAATAAGGGAGAGGTCAGGGAAGTTGTGGGATCCTTAGCCCTGGTCTACACTAGGGAATTATTTCAGAATAACCCCCCTTATTTTGAAATAACAAGCAGAGCATCCACACTACCAAGTCCGTTATTTCAAAATAATGGGCTGGTTATTTCAAAATCTGCTCATCTGCTTTCCTTGGGAAATGACACTTATTTTGAAATTGTTATTTCGAAATGGCATTTAGTGTGGATGATCCAGTGCTGCCAATTGGAAATAATTGGCCTCCAGAGACCTCTCACAACTGCCCTTGTACCTGCTCTGGCCACACCTGCCAGCTCCACTGGCTCCCCTTCTCTTAGGGTATGTCTACACTAGCCCCCTAGTTCGAACTAGGGAGGTGAATGTAGGCATTCGAACTTGCAAATGAAGCCTGGGATTTAAATATCCCGGGCTTTATTTGCATGTTCCCGTCTGGTTGCCATTTTTAAATGCCACTAGTCCGGACTAACTGCCCGCGGCTACACGCGGCAGTTAAACGGTAATTCGAACTAAGTCATTAGTTCGAATTACCTGTTACTCCTCCTGGAATGAGTTCGAATTACCGTTTAACTGCTGCGTGTAGCCGCGGGCAGTTAGTCCAGACTAGTGGCATTTAAAAATGGCGACTGGATGGGAACATGCAAATAAAGCCCGGGATATTTAAATCCCAGACTTCACTTGCAAGTTCGAATGCCTACATTAGCCTCCCTAGTTCGAACTAGGGGGCTAGTATAGACATACCCTTAGAGCTTAAAGCAGTGGGCTGAAGGAAAAGGGCTTGTGGCACATGGAGAGCTTTGTCAGCCCCATGCCACACGGCACCATCCTAGGAGCCATGGCCGACCCCAGTGCACCCTTTGAGCCCCCTATGGCTGCCAGCCCTCCTGCAGCACCCTCGGCTGCCACTGGCCAGGGACACAGGAGAGCACTGGCCTGGGCTTGTTCAGAGGTCCTGGACCTCACTGAGGTCTAGAGCGAGGAGACCAACTTCCAGGATCTCCATATCAGAAAGAGAAATGCTACCAGCCTGGCCAAGGAAGGACACACCTGGACACTTGACCAGGTCCGGATGAAAATAAAAGAACTCAGGCAGGCCTACAACAAGACCAGGGAGCAGAGTAGACGATCTGGGATGTCACCACCAAGCCCAGCCAAAGAGTTTGCAGGACCCAAGGCAGCATGCTGTGGTTGGCTGACCCGCATGGCTGTGTGGCTCCCAGTCAGGGCAGCGAGTGAGCATCTGGGTAGGCAGGGCAGGGAGCTGGGCTGCGTAGGGCCCTGAATGTGCGGGGCCCAAGGCAACTGCCTCACTCACCTTGCCTAAAGGCCGGGCCTGGGCACCATACATGTGCCGCTACTACGAGCAGCTCAATGCCATCCTTGGAGGGTGACTGGTCATATCTCCCCCACCCTGTTGTCATCGAGTCCTGCCAGGACATGCCCTGCATCAGCCTCCATGAGGGCAGGGTTGCAGAGAAGGAGGATGAGCAGGCCAGCCAGGCAACCATGCCTGCAAGCCAAGAGCTGCTCCTCACCCTGGAGCCTGTCCCCCTCCCAGGCTGTCTCCCAGGTGTCGGACAAACCTGGGGAAGGCACTCCAGGTGAGTTCTATAGCTTTCCCTATACACACGCGGGGACAGTCAGCGAGCTGTGAGGGGCTGCATGCTCCTCTCTTGGCCTAATTGGCCTGGGAGGTCACACAACAGCCTGTGCATGTGGTACACATGGAGAGCCAGTCCGGAACACTCAGCCCTATGATGCTCTCACACAGGAACCCCTCAGTTCTTCTCACAAGGTTCCTAGAGAGGCCTACCTTACTCCGGCCCCCATGGTGGGACACCTTCCCATGACAAGCCACCACTAAAGAGTCGGGGGTCATGGAACCACACAGCAGTGCCGCACACGGCACAAGGTCATGCCTGCACTCAGGCAGCATCCGCTCCAGGTCAAGTATGGCAATGTTAAGGAGACTGATCGACTGCATAGGAACCTGTCAGAGGGACAAAAAGGGGGACCCCAGTAGCAGTCTTCCCAGCAAGCAGCATCTGCCTCAACCCCCACCCCGAGTGGGCAGGGATAGAAGTTCTCTCTCTGCAGGATGCCACCCGTGCTGGACCCAACGTGTGCGGGACACAGAAGGAAGCCGAGCCACCCCATCTCCCCCTCCCACCCACAGGCCCCTGGCCAGGCCAGCACCTTCCCATGCCTGCTTGTCCCCGGGCCATGGATGTAGCAATGCTCCCTGGGATGTCCCTGCCCCATACTGGGAAGGGCTTGCTGTCTAGGCAACATATGGCTTTGCTCCAAGTACATTGCCATTGTCTGAACTGAGACCTTCGGTGTCAGCTCAGGGATTAGGGCTGAGCTTCCTACACAGTGTCTCCTGGGATGACTGCCCTTGTCACTTTTCTCAACAGCTGGGCCAGCTGTGAGCATGGCGTGTCCACCACTACCCCTGCCATCTTCCCAACTCTCTGGAATGCAACGGATGAAATGCACCCAGGAAGACCTGATGTGTGAGCAGATGGCCTGCCACCAGTCCCTCGTCCAGTGGTTCAATGAGGAGCACTGGGACTGGACTGATGACTGGGAGGAGTGCAAGGCTGTCTGGGAGCAGCAGAAGGCCGCGGGACCAGCTGGCACACCAGCACGAGGCCATGTGCTCCTTCCTCACCTTGGTGATGGGGCACATGGCATCCTGCATGGAGTGGGCTACCAGCCACCTCCACACCCCCGCTACCCACTCCGTGGCTTCCCTTCCCTATCCCCCCAGGGGCCGCCAGGGCCCCAGAACATGGGTGGTGGGACCTTTACCGCAGCTGAAGCCTCCTGTGCTGACCGAGGCAGGTGCCACTCCCAAGCAGGGCCGGACTAAGGGGTGGGTGAGCCGGGCAGCTGCCCGGGGTGCCAACCGATGGGGGGCACCTGATGGCAGCTGTAAGGGACGCCGCGCTCCCGGCTCCCGCAGCGCTGGCACCCCCCATCCCCGTGGCGCCGTGGGGCCCTGGCACGCCCTTCCCCCCATGGCCGTGGGGCCCTGCACGGCCAGGCGTGGCCTGCCCTGGGCTGCGCACCAGCAGCGGTGGCCAGGCTGGGCTGGGCAGCACATGCGCCGTGCGCCCCGGGGGCAGGCCCCGGGCTGCGCACCAGCAGCCATGGCCGGGCCAGGCCCGCGCATGCGCCGTGCACCCCAGGGGCAGCGCCCAGGCCCTGGGCGCCAAAATGGCTCAGGCCGCCCTGCTTCCAAGCCCCATCCCTGAGCCTCTCTTCCCTCCCACATTCAGGTTCTTTCTCCAGGCCCTCCCCTGTTTCATATCCCCCAAATAAACACACTTGTTTTTTTTAAAGAGGCTTCATTTGCTCTGCATGGGAGGGGAGAAGGTGGGAAGGAAGGGCAGGGGAAGAGACGGGTGGGGGAGGAAAGGCACACAGGGGGAATATAGGAGCCCCTTGTGGAGAGGCACCTGCTCAGCCTGACATTGAAGTTCTCCTTGGTGGGGTCCAGGGCTTCATAAGCCAGGGGAACAAGTGGTAGGCTGCATTGCCAGGGTTGGGGATATGGACTTGCCCAGGATTCAGACGGGCATTTCTATGTCCCCAACTCTGATGATGCAGTCGGGGAGAAAAGTGCCAGTGTGCATTTTCTGGAACAGGCATGAGTTCTGGAAGATGTGGGCATCGTGTGCCTTCCCCGACCAGCTGATGTTGAGGTCAGTGAAGCGTCCTTTGTGGTCTACGAGGGCCTGCGGCAGCATGGAGAAGTACCCCCTCCTGTTTATGTAGTCTGAGGCATGCTGGTTAGAGACTACAATGAGGGTGTGAGTGCCGTCTATGCCCGCCCTCCCGCCCCACAGCTGGGGAAGCCCATGGTGGCAAAGCCATTGATGATGCTGTCAACGTTGCCCAGAGTGACGACCCTCCGTAGCAAGATGTTGTTGATGGCCTTGGCTACCTGCAGGAACATGACCCTGACTGTAGATTTCTCCTGTCTGGAGTGGTGAGCTTCCACAGGGTGATGATGACGCGCTTCTGCAGCAGGATGGCGGGTTGCATTCAGGCATCCTGTCACCTGAGGGCAGGGGCGAGCCATTCACAGAGCTCTGGGAAGGTGGTCTTCTGCCTGTGGAAGTTCTGGAGCCACTGCTGGTTGTCCCATCGCTGCATGATGATGAGGTCCCACCAGTCAGAACTGGCCTCCCTCCCCCTGAAGCAGCGTTCAATGATGTCCAGAGGATTGAGGAGCATTTGCAGCAGCAGAGCACCAGGACCTGGGTGAAGTGGTCCTCCAGTTCGGGCTGGTCGTTGTCCTGAGCATACTGCATCAGAGCATACTGCGTCTGGGCAGCCAGAGCATACTGCGTCTGTTTGGTGTCCCTCAAGGGGGGAGTCAGTGGAGGAGCAGCATGTGAGACGCAGCTGTAGAGAGGAGCCCCTGAAAGCACATGTCAGAGCTTGCCTGACCAAGCAGCCACAGGAAGTATCTGCCCTGCAGGCAGGGGCGGCCCTAGACTAGCTGCCAGCAACTGGCGCCCTAGGCAAACCATGAATTCGGCGCCCCTCTCCCCCCAAACCCAAGGGCAGATATAGGCTGAGGTTTTTGGTAAACTGGGAAACATTTTGCACCTATTTTCCATTTAATGTTTTTTAAGCATATTTATTTAAACAGGCATAATTATTCGGTTTGTCCGTCGGTCCAACCAATGTTTCTGAGATCAGATTAAAATAGAGACACGAAATTTTCAGAATAGATTTGTACACGACAGCTAGATGATATTTCAGTACGATTTCAAATAAAAATGCATTACAAATGTTAATTATAATTTTTATTATTACAAATCCAAAATAGTCCATTACGCTATCCTGCTTTAACTGCCATTACCACCACATCGCTGGGGAGAGGGGGGCTGGGGATGGAGTTCTGTGGCTGGGGACAGGGGCTGGGGATGGAGTTCTGTGGCTGGCGAGAGGGGGCTGGGGATGAAGATCTGTGGCTGGTGGGGCTGGGGATGGAGATCTGTGGCTGGGGACAGGGGAACTGGGGATGGAGATCTGTGGCTGGGGACAGGGGGGCTGGGGATGGAGATCTGTGGCTGGCGAGAGAGGAGTGGTGAAAGGGGAGAAGAAACAGGGTGCCAGTGGGGGGAGAGAGTCCCTGCACCCACCTCCTCCCAGGATTCCCAAGGGAAGCCGGAATGTGCCTCCCCCGGGGCCGACCCCGCAGCGCAGGGAACTCCCGCGTGTCGCCTCCCCGGGCTGACCCCGTGGCATGGGGAACCCCGCGTGCTGCCTCCCCCGGGGCTGACCCCCCTCACACAGCACAGGGGAAGCCGGCGCGTGCCTCCCCCAGGGCCGACCACCCCCCTCCCGTGGCGCAGGGGAAGCCGGTGTGCGCCTCTCCCAGGGTCGACCCCCGCTCACGCGGCGCAGGGAAGCCACCGCGCTCCTCCTCTGGGGCCAACTCCCGGCTTTCCGGGAAAGGGGAAGTGGCAGGGAATTTGGCGCCCCATTTAACTTGGTGCCCTAGGCGACTGCCAAGTTTGCCTATAGGCACGGGCCACCCCTGCCTGCAGGTGCTCTCCCCAGAGTGCTTCCGGGGGCGCTAAATCCGAGGCAGACTCCAATCAGTGTGGACGTGCTATTTTGAAATAATTCTGAGCAATTTCAATGCTCCCCTGTAGTGAGGATGCACGATTTTGATTTTGTTATTTCGGGAGTTATTATTTTGATTTTACTTATTTCAAAATTATTTCCGAGTATAGACATGCCCTTCCTGAATGAGGGAGGTAACCTAGTGGGAAAAGCTGAAGTACTCAATGGTTTTTTTGCCTCTGTTTTCACAGACAAGGTCAGCTCCCAGAGTACTGCACTAGGCAGCACAGTATGGGAAGGAGGTGGGCATCCCCATCCCCACCCCCACCTCCATCCCCAGAGCAATGATTTAAATGAAGAAAAACAAAAATTAAGGGAGTTAAGGACCCGAGCAATGCTGGATAAATCTTCTAATTGTAAATCATTAAGCCAGTTAACTGGCATTTATTTTGCATAAAATATCTCATAATAATAAAAAATCACATTGAACAAGTCACATTACTGTTTAGCTGCAAGGAATAAAGCAATCATGAAACTAGGCTGGATTATTAGCGTGAAATACAGATTTCACTGTTCAAATCCTACTTTTTCAATGCCAGAATACAAAGCACAATGTTGCAGTATCTCCCTTCTTAACAACTGCAGAAAGGGCAGTGGAGTAAAATACGCTTGATCATAGTGATGAAATGTATAAACAACAATTATAAAACAAACAGAAACAAAAGCAATACTTGGAGTGTTCTGGAGAGGCTGAGGCCCCAATATCAGACTCTTCAGTTATCAATCCAGACTAAGTAATGGTTATTTAGAGAGAGATTTTCAGAGAGCTATTCAATCAAAAGAATGGCTTACCACACACTGTCCACATGTGCTATGCAGTTGAGATCTCTGAAGAGGAAAATCTCTATTGGGAAGGACTAGAATTAAAGTACAGTAAAACCTGTGTTATCCAGCACACTCGGGGATTAGGGCGTTCTGGTTATCTAAAAATTCTGGTTATCTGAGGGTCCCATCAATCTAGGAAAAGCCAATGGACAATAATAGTAAAACTCAAGTTTTTAATATTGGTAGTTTTGTAGTGTGAGGCAGTTGGTCTCACATTTCTATTTTGAGTTAAAGATGATTAGTACTTCATAAATAAAAAAATTGTTAAGCCAATCATGGTAAACCAAGCCAGGACTGTGCGCCTGAAGATGTGACAGTTTTGTGGCTGGGGGCAACGCCGGTTAACGAAGTTTTCTGGTTAACAGAGTGCCGGATAACAAAGGTTTCACTGTACAAGAATCTGGAAGAAAATTAAGGAAAATGTATTAGTTTGTTTCCAGCACAGAGGGTTCTTACAGAACCCTTGGGACCAAACACTCAGTGGGTGTGTAGCTCTGCTCTCTCCTATACTTAACTGAATTAATTCTGTTTAAAGTTGATATTTTTCAGAGCTGGATATATTGTAGGTTAAATAACCACAAAGCAGCCTCAATAAAACGATTAACTTTTTTTTTAAACAGAGAAAAGGGAAGTGGCTGGCACTGTCCCTACAACCCTTTGGAAGGGGGCAGGGAATATCTGCATGCTGCCCCCACCTTGAGTGCCAACTCCACAGCTCCCATTGGCCAGCTCCCATTGGCATCCGAACCCCCTGCCCCAAGCCCTGCCTATTTCAGGCTACTGAACTTTGGAAGCCCCAAGGGCCACAATGATACTCACAGCACATGCCGAGGGCCACAACTTAAGTGTGGTTGCATATACATGCAAATATATATGCAAATATATGCAAATAGCTTCTTTTATACTGATAGGCATGAATATAAAGATTAAGGCAGTGGTCTCCAACCTTTTTGAGCACAAGATCACTTTTTTAATTTAAATGCAATACAAGATCTACCTCAAATATAAATCCCCTTGCCCCGCTTCCTTCCGCCCCTTCTCTGAAGCCCCACCCCTGCTCACTCCCTCCTCCCTCTCTTGCCCATCCACACTCACTTTCATCAGGCTGGGGCAGAGGGTGGGGGTGCAGGCTCTGGTCTCAGATTAAGGGATCTGGAGTGTGAGAGGGGCTCTGAGCTGAGCTTAGGGCAGGCAGTCAAGGTGCCAGAGGGGGTTCTAGGTGCAGGCTCTGGGATGGCGTTTGGATGCTGGGGTGTTCGGGGTTGGGGCAGGGACTTAGGTTGTAGGAGGGGGTTCATGACTAGGGTAGGAGTTTGGGATGTGGGCTGCAGCTGGGCACTGCTGGTGACTCCTGGGTGGTGGTGCAGTGGGGCTAAGACAGGCTCACCCCTGTCCTGGCCCTTTACCACTCCCTAAAGCAGCCAGCAAACTCCCTCCCAAGTCCTGTTGTGCCCCCTCTCTGCTCTGTGGAGAAAGGATACAAGAAGGGGGAGAAGGGGCATCTTGACATCAGCACCGCTCCTCTGCCTCCCCTGCCCTGCACAGAAAGCAGGAGGCTCCCCGGGGGAGGGGCAGCTCCAAGGCAAAGGGCAGGAGTTGCACAGCAGTGGGGAAAGGGGCAGCTGAAGTGCCAGCACTTGATAGCCTCTTGGCCAAACCTTTCAGGATCACCTGTCAGAGGCTCCAAGATCTACCAGTAGATCCCAATTGACTGGTTGGTGACCACTGGATTAAGGCAAGACTGCACAACACACAGGCCCCATTTAAGTCAGTTCTGCTGATATTAATAAAATGCAATATTTGCCTGATGTCCACCCACATGACAGCACTTTTAATGAGTAATGACAGTCCAGGAATTTAACTACTAAAACACATATCAACCCAAACCGCACCGTAAACCCAAATCGTATCGCGGGCCGCAAACAAACGGGCCGCAGGCTGCATATGGCCCACGGGCTGTGTGGTGAGCAGCCCCGGCCTAGAGCCATCTTCTACACCATGAAACTCTGGGCCCCAGCCCAGAGCCCAACCCCCTCCCACACCTCAACCCTTTGCCCCAGCACAGTGAGATGGGGGAGGACAAGCAGTTGATGGATGGGGGGCTGGAGTGAGTGGGGGCAGGGCCTTAGGGAAGGGGCAGGGCAAGGGTGTTTGGGTTCGTGCTACTAGACAGTTAATAACCCTATTCATAGTAAAAAAAAAAAAAAAAATGGCCTGCTTCTACAGTGTCTAAGGCCCACTCACTGTCATAATATGTATAATAGGTATTAGTTTAGTCTTTAGTATGGAAAGTTAATCTCCTAATAACATTTCAAATCACTGAATATACTGTTTGGAAACAGCTATCATTCAGGAAACCTTTGCTGAAACCAGACTCATGGAGATATACAGCATTCTGTAATTAGTGTGCACCTTTTAGACTTGGCTAATTACCTCTTTGATCAATTAAAATGTTTTTCTCATTAGATAATATAGTCAAGAGAGAAAAATGTAAGCACTGTACTTCTACAGCAGCTTAAAATTCAGCAAGATAATGTCACTGATTTGTTTAATTCCAGGTGAATATCAGGTTATTCAACCTAGGTGAATTTAATGATTCTGGACTGGTCATGAAATGAATGTCCCCGTAAATCATCTCTAATTACAAACATAAAAATAAAAAAAATCAGTCTGAAGAGCACGATAACATAATATTAATGATTGAGAGCAGCAATATATAGATAAAAGCGCTACTGCTTTAATCAAGGCCATTCTGATGTCAGGCTTCTAAACCTCCTGGCGATTGTACTGGAACTAAGAGGCCAGGGCTTCTAATCTGCTATAGTTTTTAATGACTCGACTTAATGAAACCAGCAGAGGCTTCCAGTATGCTTCCCACAGTAGCACAGCATTTTTTTAAAAGATTATTTTTTCTTCTCTGAGGGTATGTCTACACAGCAAAGTTATTTCGAAATAACTTTCCTAGTGTCTACACAAGCCAACTGCTATTTTGAAATTAATTCGAAATAGTGGAGGGCTTATTTTGAAATTGGTAAACCTCATTCCATGAGGAATAGTGGCAATTTTGAAATTGCTATTTTGAAATAAGAGCTGTGCAGACGCTTATTTCAAAATAGGGGGGTCTCCAGCCCTTCCCAGGGTGCCCCGCTGGCCGCCCTGGCCACAAGGTAACTTCTGACCTGATGCCCTGCCGGAACCAGTTCCAGCTGGCCTTAAATGCGATTCAGCGTCCAATCAGTGTGGATGCGCTATTTCGAAATAGCAAAAAGCTATTTCGAAATGCATTTTGTGTGTAGACGCGTTATTTTGAAATAAGATATTTCGAAATAACTATTTTGAAATTAGATATTTCGAAATAACGCTGTAGTGTAGACATGCTCTGAGAAAGTCTGGTAGATTTCAGCCCACAGTTTGGTTTTTTGATGGCCTGTTCCCATTTTCATCCTTCCAACTTGTTTTTTGCTAGATCTACTCTGAGCAGCATATTAGAAGGTTTGCTTGTATATGTATCCAGGGGGGGGCCAAAGCCAAGGTTTTGATTGTTCCAGCTCAAGCATTTCAGATGATAAAACCTTTGGGTTGGACTCATCATCTTTCATCATGGGCATGCAGAGCTTAGCACAATGGGGCCTTGATCTCAGAATGGGGCCTCTAGTCAAAACTGCAGTAGAAATAAATGATAAAAAAACCAGAAATTAACTTTTCAAAATGGTTTAAAATCCAATTGAATACACAACATGGACATAATCCTGCCTTTCCTCATTGACTGTGGAACTAGCATTGTTCCACTAGGCAAGGTGGATGGTATAATTTTGTGCTGGAGATTCCCCCCTCAATACAAAGAGGCACACACATCATCAGGACCTCGCTGCAGCACTACACCTGCAGGCAGGGCCAGCCTGAGTGGGGCACGGGTCTGGGACAACCCCGGCCCCCAGTGCCTCAGGCGCTGGACCCATGGCAAATCCACCAGCCGCAAGCCGTGCCCAGGCCCACCTCACCCTTTCCCCAAACCCCACCCCTGCTCCACCCCTACCCTGCTCCATTGACACCTCCCCCGCCCCAGCAACATGGCCCATGAGATTACAGGGCCACCAAGCGCAGCAGCAGCAGGAGTCACCCCCCACACTCACCATACGAGTGGCGGGAGCCAGGGTGCCCCGGTAGCCTGCTCTGCTCGGCCATGATGCCTCCTGGCCTGCTGTGCCCCACCTCCACACTTTCTTGCAGCCCAGTATGGAACTACTCTGTATTCAGCCCAGCCATTCATGGAGGGCTAATGATTTAGATCAATTTACTAGGGATGTTAGCTATCGGTTAACTGAATATTCGAGTAACCACATTAATTCCTATCAGTTACTCGACTATTCTATAGTCCCTGGGGGCGGGGCTGGCAGCCAGTGTGCTCTGGCCCCACTCCCAGGGAGCCCCCTGCCAGCCCATGCTCCTGCCTCTGTATTAGAGTCAGCAGCACAGGGTGCCAGGCAGGAGCTGGTCAGCAAGGGGAGCCAGTTTAAAAACCAGCTCCCTGCTCAGACCAGCTGCCTGCTGCCTCATGCTGCTGCCTCTGTTTCAGAGGCAGCAGCATAGGGTGGCAACAGCCTCTGTCCACGGGGAGTCCGAGCTCCAGACAGAGGCTGCACTTCCTCCCATGGAGCAGCCTCTGTCTGTGGCAAGCCTGGGCCCACTGCAGACAGAAGCTGGTTTGTCAGCAGCTCCTGTCTGTGTGTATGTGTGTGGTGGGGGGGGATCCCAGCTCTCTGGGGTTTCTCCAGCCTCTCTCTAGGGGATCTCGGACCCCTGAGGGCACAGGCTGCTTTGTGGCAGCCTCTCCTGTCCCAACCTGCATTGCTGCCTCTGATAGAGGCAGCAGCGTGGGGCCGGGGGTAGGCAGCACTGCAGAGCCAGTCCTAGGGGGAACCGGCTTTTAAGCCAACTCCCCCCAACACTGGCTCCTGCTTCCACCCTCCTTGCTGCCTCTGATACAGAGGCAGCAGGGCCGGGGAGGGGACACAAGTAGTTGAGAAGATTAACAGCTAAGCCTAGGTTTATAAGTTAATCGTATAGTCGACTGCTCATTTAAATCCCTACCATTTACCAAGAATTAAAACACACACACTCACACACACACACAAATTCTGAAAAACAAAACAATAAACTGTTTCTACTTCATTTCCCTGGCAGGACCTGTGGTTCAAGATTGTTTTTCTTTTGTTTAGCTTTTTCTGAAAGACTTCATAGATAGCAAAGGCAGGACTGGAAAATACTCTGTGCTCTTGTTCTAGGTATCTGACATCAACTTTTGCCACAAAAAGAGAGTCTTACACACAGGATTTGTCAGGCAAGTCAAGGGTGAACTGATTTTCAATTTATTTTTTAATCTAATTTCATCTGTAATTTTAAACAATATATTATGTATTGGGGGAGTTTAAACAGGTTTCTATCTTTCCCTTTGTCTTAAACAAAAGTTTTCCAGCATGTCAGAGATGGGCCGAAACAGAACCATACTATCTATAGCCCTGGTAATTTTGGAATCGGAGGCTGTTCAAATTTGAATCTCCGGATACAAACCTACCCATCTAGTTTTGGTTACTTTTTGGAACCAAGAGGCTTCGTTCTGAATTCCACTCTGGCTGAGGCTGAAATCTTGCAACAAAAGCAGCTTTCGTCATGTTTAGGCCCAAGAGGAAAGAAATTTTGAATTTGGAATTGTGTGATTAGACTTTTGCATGCCTTCTGTTGTGCCTATAGTTATTTGTGATCACAGAATTCAGTGTGCAGTTGACTAAGGGCTCAATATTAGAAGATTTTTTTTAATTTGGCTATGAAGCGAAAATTCTCAGAAACGGACATTTGGTTGCCTCATATTCCAAATAACCAACATGGAGCAGCTTTTCAGAAGTGTTCCCATTGCCTTAACCACAAATCTGAGTAGTCAGCACTTCTAAAAGTCAGGCTCAAGGCACCCCAAGATGAGCACCCAAAATTAGAGGCCCTTTAAAAAAATATAGACTTACTGTCCAGAGTGATAGGCTGGGACCATTCATGTGAGAAAAGCTGACTTCTTGGTCTAGTAAAATTAAAACAATCAAAACCCAAAACCAACTTCTTCCCACCCATCGTAAGACAGAGGTATTGGAATCTTTATATTGCATCATATTAATAGCAGATCACTCTTTGCTTTTTGCCCATACAATACTAAAGAATAGTCACATTAGCACATTTCATTGCAAGTTAGTAAAAATGAATGTTAATATGGGCTAATCCTAATTTGCCATGGCAGAAAATTCCTAATACGATAAAACTTTCATATCATATTAAGAGGAAAAAGTTCTGTTCCTGCTTGTTCCAGGTCACTTTCAATGTTGCCTTTGAGCATACAGTAATGGCAAGGATTTGTCTGGCTGTGTAAAGGGTCCCTAATATAGTTCAATGGCAAAATGAAGATGATATTCAAGTGCACCTTATTTTTTCGATATGCAGTTTAGTCCAATATAAGAACACTAACAAATGCAATATATCAACTAGTCCGCATTTAAAGGAGGCTTCAACTCGTATTAAAAACCAAGGATCCAGTCCAGAAGCAAATAGCTGTGGCTATTAGCATAATACAAGTGGTAGAAGGCAGAGGAAGAGTATGCATGTGTGTGTGGAAAGACAGTGTCTTCTCCCTTTACTGCCCTTTTACTTAGGCTTTTGCTTTTTAACAGAAACAATCTGGAGCATAAATCTTTGGGTTAAAATGGGCTTCCCCATCTACAAAATAAAATGAGCAGCAAGGGAGAGCATGTTCAAGCAGTGATTCCTTTTAAAGGTGTTCCTCCTTGACAAGTACCATCTTGTTTACTCTCAGTATCTGAAATTAGCCTGGTTAAAATGGGGTAACTAAAGGGACGACATCTGCCTCAGAATAGAACGAGGAGTCCTGTGGAGGAATCCACCTTAAAGACTAACAAATTTACTTGGGTATACACTCTCATGGGCTGGAACCCACTGTATCAAAGGCATGGAGTGGAAACTTCAGGTTTAGCAGGGAGAGAGAGAGAGATATGCAAATATGGGAGTGTTATAACCATTACTACAGAGAGGACCAGTGCTAACGAGGCCAATTCAGTCAGGGTTGATGTGGCCCATTCCCAACAGCTGATAAATACCAAAAGAGGAAAAATTACTTTTTGTATTCAGCTAGCTACTCCCAGTCTCAGTCCAGATCCAGTCTGATAGTATCAACTTGGCATAGGAATTCCTGCTCTCCAATTTCACATTGAAATCTGGTTTTGAAGTCTTGAATGAAATATGGCAACTTTCAAGTCTGTTACAGAATGTCCACGGAGACTGAAGTGCTCTCCTATTGGGTTTTTAAGGTTACCATTCTTGATGTCTGATTTGGGTCCATTTATTCTTTTGCATAAACAGGGTCCAGTTAGGCCAATATACATAGCAGAGGGACATTGCTGGAGCATGAAGGAATATATCACATTAGTAGATGTGCAGGTGGCTCTCTCCTCAGACCCTATGCTACCAGCACTCCTAGCTACCTTCCTGAGGAAACTACAAACCATCAGTAATCTACCTGAAAATACCATCCTGGCCACCATGGATGTAGAAGCTCTTTACACCAACATTCCACATGAAGACGGATTACAGGCCATCAGGAACACCATCCCCAATGACAGCACTGCACACCCGGTTACAGAGCTCTGCGACTTTATTCTCACCCACAACTACTTCTGATTCAGAAACAATTTGTATCTTCAAGTCAGCAGCGCAGCCATGGGCACCCGCATGGCACCACAATATGCCAACATCTTTATGGCTGACCTTGAACAACGTTCCCTCAGCTCTCTCCCCCTAAAATCCTTACTCTACTTACACTATATCGATGACATCTTCATCATATGGACCCATGGGAAAGAGACCCTTGAAGAATTTCACAAGGATTTCAACAACTTTCATCTCACCATCAGCCTCAGCCTGTATCAGTCCACAAGAAAAATCCACTTCCTTGACACTACAGTAAAATTAAATGATGGACAAATTTCCACCACCGTATACTGGAAACCTACCAACGCTACACTTACCTTCATGCCTCTAGCTTACATCCCAGACACATTTCTCAATCTATTGTATACAGCCAAGCCCTAAGATACAACTGGATTTGCTCCAATCCCACAGACAAACACCTACAGGATCTATATAGAGCATTCTTAAAACTAAAATACCCACCTGGAGAAGTGAAGAAACAGATTGACAGAGCTGGAAGAGTACCCAGACATGAACTACTTCAAGACAGGCCCAAAAGAGAAAACAACAGAATTCCATTTGTCATCACCTACAGTCCACAACTTAAAACCCTCTAACGCATTATCAACAATCTATAACCTGTCCTGGAAAATGACCCCTCACTCTCAAGCCTTGGGGGAAAAGGCCAATCCTCGCCTACAGGCAACCCTCTAACCTCAAATTCTTTCCAGTAACCCCACAACACACCTCCACCATAATCATCCAGGAACCCACTCCTGTAATCAGCCCTGGTGCCAACTCTGCCCACACATCTACACCAGTGATTTTATCACTTGAACCAACCACATCAGCCACCAAATCAGAGGCTCACTTAACTGCACATCCACTAATGTGATCTACGCCATCAAATGCCAGCAATGCCCCACTGCCATGTATATTGGCCAAACTGGACAGTCTCTACAGGAAAGAATTAATGGACACAAATCAGATATATGAAAAGGCAATACATAAAAACCTGTTGGAGTACACTTTAATCTTCCTGGACACTCATTAATAGATCTCCATGTTGCTGTTTTGTTTCAGACCAATTCCATAAGCCAAATACACAGAGAAGGGTTGGAACTTAACTTCATTCACAAGTTTAATTCTTATGCAAATAGTATAAATCAGGAAATCGGATGGCTCGCACATTATCAACCAACAAATGAAGGCACTAATGGTTCTTGATGTCTATGTAGAATCTGGTGTTGGACATCTTCCTTTCCTAGTGCACACTAATGGTTCTTATCAGACTCTTGTAACTATTTAGTCTTTAAGGTGCTACTAGACTATTTGTTGTTTTTTAAGTTTTTCCTGTTACAGACTAACTCGTCTATCCCTCTGAAGCTTATCTACTCTGTCCTTTTTTCTTCCTCCGCTCCATTTTTTTCCTCCCCCCCACCCCCCACTTCTCTTATTTATTCTTGGATCTAGACTTCCAACACTCCTGTCACCTGAAGAAGTGGGCTGTGCCCATGAAAGCTCATGATACCATCTACATGCTTTGTTAGTCTTTAAGGTGCTGCTAGACTATTTGTTGTTTTTTAAGTTTTTCCTGTTACAGGCTAACTCGGCTACCTCTCTGGAGCCCCTTATGGTGTGACTGATGGGGCATTGTCCTATAATGGTGTCACTTCAGTACATATGTGGACAGAATTGCTGGTGAATATTTGTTTCAGGCTGGGGCTGTCTGTAAGCAAGGACTGGCCTGTCTCCCAAGGTCTGTGAGACTGAGGGACTGTCTTCCAGGGTAGGCTATAAATCCTTGATGATCTGCTGGAGAGGCTTTGGCTGGGAGCAGGAGGTGAGGCCAGTGCTGTTCTGTTACTTTCTTTGTTGGGCCTGTCCTGTAATGGATGACTTCTGGGTACCCATCTGGATCTGTCAATCTATTTCTCCATTTGCAGCTTTGCATGTGTATAGTCCTGCCAAACTGAAGTTTCCACTTCATGTATCTGATGAAGTGGGCTCCAGCCCATGAAAAGCTATGCCCAAATAAATGTGTTAGTCTTTAAGATGCCACACGACTCCTCATTGTTTTTGTCAAAACAGACTAACAGGGCTGCTCCTCTGAGACTCAGAACAGAAAGTAGCCATCTTCGCATTGTGAAGCCCAGGGAACTCAGGAAGCTTTCCTGGGCCAAGAACTATGGAGGTTTACATTGGCTGGTCTGAGTGCTATGGGTCACAGTCTCAGCTGCTGTAAGTCAATATTGTTACACTAACTACTCTGAAGTCAATAGAGCTATGCCAGTTTACAACAGCTGAGTATCTGAACCTATGTGTTTTTAACATTTGGCATATAGGTACTTGTTTACAATAGGGTTTGATGGATGATTCTCCAGTTCTTTAAGGCTAAAGTAGTAGGGTTCATATAACATTATACAAATAATAGAGTGTATTTCCATTTTCTTCGTGGATATTTCCAGCTAGAGCACAATTTGCTTCTTTTGGAAATGGAACCCTTTGATATAAACATATTAAAAGGTGATCCCATGAATTGCCATGGATTTTAAGGGGAGGTGATGCAAAGGCTTTCTCCAAGCTATAGAAAAGAAGTAGCAGACTTCCTCAGTCTCTTACAGCCCAAATGAACACTTTAGACCAGATTGTCATCCAGGCCTGGTCTACACTAGGACTTTACACCAAAAGTGGCCCCCCACAGTCAATTATCTAAGTGATTTGTCCATGTTTCCTGTTGTGCTGCCCTTAGGGAGTGAAGAAATAGAATCCTGTAGTCCTGCTTTTCTTGGAGTAAAAGCTATTGCTGACCGCACATGTCAAAAATTATGCTAGTGTAGACGCTGTGTTGTCAAAAATTCGAACCCATTGGCCTCCGGGAGCAGCTGTTCGCCATAACCTCTCTAGCCACAACTTGCACCTCTACTCTTCTCCCACTGAACTCAAAAAGCCCTGTAGAATGGCCTGTCCCATCTGGCCAGCTTTGCGAGCAAGCAGCACGCTGTGGGACACATGGACATGACTTCCACCACTAATGTGTCTGACTCTGCGATGACAGTGAGTTTTTCTGCTCCCACGGCCTCCACTTCCCAGGATCAAAGAAGATCTCCAACTTGGAGTGGCCAGGAGATCCTGGAACTCATCAAGGTGTGGGGAATGAAGCCATCTTCACAGAGCTCAGGTCAAAAAACAGAACACCAATCTCTACGGCAGGATCGCAACCAGCCTCACGACAAAAGGCCATTCCAGGACTCTTGTGTGGTGGAGGGTGAAAATCATGGAGCTGAGGCAGTACTATCAGAAGGCCACGGAGCAGTGCAGATGCTCTGGGATGGCACCTCACACCTGCCCCTTCTATGACCAGCTGGAAGCCATTCTTGGCTGGGGAGCAGGAGAATGGCCAGTTCCACTACTGTGGTCATCGAGTCAGGACAAGACAAGCTTGGCATCAGCCTTCAGGAGAGCGGGGTGGTGGAGAGCCTAGAGGAGGAAGAAAAGGTGGAACAGCAGGAGACTAGCCTAACGACGATGCCTGAGAGCCAGGAGCTGCTCAATGTTGGAGCTGGTCCTCCACTGCCAGGATGTCTCCCAGGCCATCGACGATCCTGGGGAGAACACATCTGGTGAGCTCTCTAACTTTATGAGACTACAAGCAGGGTCAGGCAATGGGGTGTGAGGGGTGGCGTATTCTCTCTCTCTCTCTCTCTGCCTATTCAGCGCAGGAAACATGGAACAGTTCACATGTCTGCAGATGAAGCACCAGTCTTGAGTTCCAAGCTCCATGAAGCTCTCACACAAGAACCCCTCATTCCTTCTCACAAGGTGCCTGGGGAGGCCTGCCTTATTCCATCTTCTGTGGTAAGACAACTTCCCACACCAAGCCACTAGTAAGTAGTCTGGTGTCATGGAACTGCACCACAGGGCAGCAAAAGGCCCAAGTTCATGGCCACATTCAGTCAGCATTTGCTCCTGATCAATCATGGTGATGCGGAGAAGACAGATATCTCAAGTGGGAATGCAGCTGGAGGAGGAAGAGGGGAACCTATTAGCACTCTCCCCAGGAGGCCGCATGCGCCACTCACACACACCTCCCCCCTCTGCAGGCAGGTAAAGAAGCACTTTCTCCAGTAAGCCGGGAGTGCCAGACCCAGCATGTCCTGGATACAGTGGGAAGCTGACCCGCCCCTTCTTCCCTCTTGCCTGCAGGCTCCTGGTCTTGCTGGGAAAGTTGCACTGTCCCAAGAAGCTGCATGTGCTGGACCTAGCGGCAAGACACCCTCTGCCACCACCCACTGCCAACAGCCACCTCCTGCCTGCAGGCTCATGGCCTGGCTGTCCTCTTCCCATGAGTTCCTGCCTCCAGACCGAGTGTGTCTCGATGTTCCCCTGAGACATCTGTGCACCTGCTGTAAAGTGCCCCTTTTAAAGCCAAATCATGGCCTTTCACAAAATACATCGCCATTGTCTGAACTGTGACCTTCAGTGTGTGCTAAGAGATTGGGGTAGGCTTCACATGATGTCTCTCCTGTGATGTCGTGCTTGTAACTTTTCTTTAGAGCTGGGCCAGCTGCCAGTTTGGTGCATCCTCCACCTCCCACTCCATGTGCCTGCCTGGCTCACATCCGCAGGCAAAAATGCACCAGGGAAGACATGTTCAGGGAGCAAATGAATGGCTTGTACTCCCTCATGCAGGAGATCCAGGCAGAGGGGCAGGACTGTGCTACCAAGTGGCAGGAGAGGAAGGCCACCAGGAAGAGGCTTGCACGCCAGCATGAGACGATGTTCTCCCCCTGACCTCTGTATGGAACAAATGGCAACCTGCCTGGAATGGCCACTGGCCAGAACCCCGCCTGCCGCATGGCTTCCACCACCAGGAGCTACAGGAGCTGTCAGGGCCCCAGGACACAGGGCGAGGGGACTCAAGGGCAGCTGGAGCCTCCAGGCCACCTAGAGGCAGGCACCAGTCCCACTCCCGTTCCTGAGCCCTCTCTCCACTTCTGGTTCCCAATTCATTCTATTCCAGGTGGTTTTTCCCCAAATAAACACTCCAGTTAGTTTCACAAGGGACTCTTTATCGGCTGAACAGCAAGGGTGGAGGGCCAGGGGAGGGGAATGAAAGGCAAACACAGGGAATGCAGGGACCCCTTGTGGAGAGCCACAGGGGAGAGTCCCATGAGTGGCCTTGCATAAAACTGTCTTTCAAGCCGTTTCAGATTAGCACCGCCTCTGGCTGTGCTCTCTCACAGCACGGCAGACATGCGTAAGGCAATACTTTCCAGCACCCTGGGCTCCATGCTTGTGGTGCGGTGGCATCTGCATAGAGGCAACTGGGGCAAGAAAAGGCGTGGCACACAACAGCCCCATTACGTGACGCAAGGTAGGAGGGAGCAGAGGAGTGCCGCTGTTTGGGCCCAGCGAACACCGGAAGCTCCCCATGGTGCCTCTTTGCTCTCCGAGTCACTGTTAGGCTCTGTAAATGTGGACACGCTACCTCGGACAACATTTGATTCTTGCCTGTATTGGGGATGTGGCCCTGCACCTTCTCCACATCGGGTGCTCAGAAATCACCCAGACTAGATTTGGCCTTCTCTCGTAGTGTTGACATGCCCCTAGTGTAAAATCAGCATCTCAATTTAAATCAGTGGAGCTATATTGATTTACATCAGCTGATGTTCTTTCTCTGATGTTTTTAATATCACCTCTGGAACTCATCAGCAGTTATGTCTTCAGATAATCTGAAGAGCTGCAGATAATGAGTTTCACTAGGTAGTTCACATAATTCACAGAAATGTTGTAGTTACCTTTATGCAAGAAGAATTTTTCACTGAGACACTACCCACATTTTATAATTTTATGAAGAGAAATAGGTTATAAAGTCAAACCATATAAGCAGGGTTTTCTTTGTTGTTTCTTAGAGCCTGTGGGATCAGAACAGAGAACCAAATCTATCCCTTCAGTAACTTCACCAAACACAACAGGTGTGCACCAGCAGTGCATACAGTCTGGAGAAGGCATCAAGAGTAAAACAGATATATTTACAATGCAGTTTGTAACTTTGGGTAAAGGGTTAGGTTAACAAATGCAATACACATTGAATACATGTTTTAAAAAATACATCAAGTAAGGGAAAAATGACTGGGGTTTTTTTTAAGTACAATTTTAACTGTATTATTGTTTGCAAAATATAATTATGGTAATGCTATTTTTGTAACATAGAAGGAAATTGCACTGAGTCCCTACTGTGACACTTATTTCAGGATAAGAATTACCCTGTTGTGTCAATCCCAGGGGAAAATGAGGCAACAGAAATGGCTGTGATGCTTCAGCAATTAGCTACCTCAAGAGTAAAGACATTCTTATTTAAAAGATACGGATGGAATGTTCAACCTGTAAACATCTAGAATATTTACCTCCTTTTGTTTGTTTCTTCTAAGCAATTAGGCTTCCAGAGGCTCATCCCATGTAACAAGAATTTTTTCCTTATTTTGCCACCCATTGTCCTTTTTAATCATCAGAAAATCCCTTTCTGCTTTTAAAAGACACACCGTGAAATCTGGAAGGGTTTGTAATAATTGAATCTTTTCCTTAGTACTAATACCTTAATGCCATAGGACCACAATGTAATGTGCTGAAGGATTATATAACTGCACATCAAGCAAACAAAAATTACAAGTTTCAATCACCTATGGAGGCAACTGATTTTTCACTTTGAAAGTTCTTAAAGATTAGGAATTATGGGGTGGGAGACTGAAATATGTAACTTATTGCAAATCTTCCATGTTTGCTCTGGATTCAGACACAGTCTGGCTCAAAAGAGATCCAGGTGTAGACAGTTCAGTGAAGTTTGAGATCAGCAAAGGCTACAATATCGTATGAAGACAAGACACAGCAGGTTGGAGAATACTGTTGCCTGCACCATTCAAGCCTTTACTTATCCACTGTGTCAACATTACAATTGCCAGGGTTCTCTGACCACAGTACCAACCTTATAAAACCGTAATGGATTTTTCTTTGACACCATTATGGTTCTGAAGCAGAAGGGCATAGTATTCTTCCACTGGCATTATATTTGTTCTGTGGGGGATTGGATAAAATGGGTTAAATTAATTCTGTAGTGCAACTCTGACTTCCTTGACCTCCAAAAATATGGGGCCAAATCCTCACTTTGTGCTAAATCAACCCAACTATATCAGCTGAGAACTTGAACCAGAGATGAAAAATGAAACTGAGAATTGACTTTTAATAATATTATTCAGTGAAACAGCATTATACCTGCAAGTCAAGACATTTTAAATAGAGCAAAAAACAGGTAGAGTGCAGTTAATGTCCATTGTAGTAGCAGGCTTTATAACAAGTTGCCTGAAAATTGTTTGCAAACCAAAACTATATTAATAATAATAAACAGGTATGAGAAAATATGCCTGGAACACAAACACTATATTTCTTCCTGGAAGTTTTTAATTAGCTTAAAATTGTGCGAGTAACACAGAAGAGACATGACAGATTGAAATCTGAATTATAAAAAGACTATAGATTTCTGATTCATCTTATACGTGTCTCTTCTGACTCCAAGGTTACTGACAATGAGTAAATCACATGGGACAAGTGATAGTAAAGAAATATATGCTGTAAACGTCTCCTGCCTAGCTTCTGAGATGATGGCCCTCTCTATCTATATTGTCTGCATTAGTCAGAGGGCCGAATTCTGTTTTGGAGCAGTGACCGGCTCTGGAAGTCAATTAACTAAACCTGCTCTCTACAAGTAACAAATATCACTGCTGAAATCTATGAAACTAAAAAGGAAATAGGATTAGGTTATTGGTATGAAATCAGGGTCATCTGGATTTTGGCCGGCGGAGATTTTCTACTGGCCATATTTTTATTGCTTAATAAATAAAGGCTTATGCCACCTCAGAGAAAATGCTTCTGACCAGATTATCTCTAGTCCTCCTCATATGGCTTGATGCTTCTCTTTCTGCTATGCTGCATATCTTCAAATTGCACCTTCCTCTGCACTATTCTGTAGGAATCTCTCTTTGTACATGAGAAAGGCATCAAAGGAAGGAAAAAATCCACATGTATCATGTGCTAATAGAAGCCAACTTAATGATACGCCAGTAGTCAAAGCTGAGGTAATGCCAGCAATAAGAAATTGACCAAATCCTTAACAGAACCAATCACATATGAGTAAATGTTATGTAGTTACAAAATAGGAAGGATAAATATGAGAGCATTTGGGGTTTTGTACATTATCCACTAATTCTGTTATTCATACATAGTGTTTCCCTTCTTTTCGTCTCTCTTCCCCTCCCCCCATTCATCTCTTCCATGAAACTCATATAGTGCATATGAAACAAATATTTTCATCTTGTTACATTTTTTCTATACATAGTTTTGTACATAGTCTCAGTAGTTCTATACATAGTCCCAGATTCTGTAAATGGTCTGCCTCTCTAGGTATGCTCCATTTTTGTGAAAAATATTAAAATAAAATAAGGTTGTTTCTTTTGTGACCCATGTCATATTTGAAACTGTAAATACCATGTAGACTTTCTATAGTCAGTTGTAATGAAGCATCTTCACAGTAAGGAAGCTGATTTTAAGGATATCAGAAACTGAGGTTGTTTTAATAAGGTTCATACCTCTCTTCGTATGAAGATGAGTATTTGAAAATGAGGGCATTAAGTAGTGCTTCCAAAGCCAGCCATTATCACTTGCAGTATTAATGAAGACTTTTTACCAATAGAAAGGTATGGATTTGGTACTAATCTCTAATGTATACAGGGTAAATTATATACAGTTGTCTCCCTTAAAACTTTTCAATTGTCTTAGTTAACTAAATGATGCAATATTTGAATTTGCTGTATCCCTACTAAATATTGCCATAAAGGGAATATTGTGAAATATTGAGGTAATCTTATTTAATTACCTATGGAAAATGAGAAGGTTTTTAGGATAAACAATTGATACAACATTGTATAAAAATACTTACAAGAGAGGAATGACAACCATACCAAGCTATATAATCAGATGTAGATGTAGCTGGATCAAGGATATTTAAAATAGAAAAATTATAATGACAGAAATAGCGTAGAGTTTTGACATTGTATGTTCTCTGCAAATTTATGCTGGGACAGTGCTTCCTTTTACAGTGTATCTGATCGTTATCTGGAAGTACTAGAGCAAGAAAATACTCCCAAAGCAACTCTAGTGGGTAAGGAGGAAGAAACAATAAATATATTTGTATAACTCTTTTTGATATTTTTTACTTATAAAGGCTGGTAAGAAACTTAACAAAGGGCTCAGATAATTGCATCATTACCTTCAGAAACGGATAAGGGAATTATACAGAGGAAAAATGGAATACTTGCTAATGTTAAGATTCATGGTGCATAATGGAACTAGCACAAAAATTTCTGCAGCATAACAACACACTATTGCCTTGTCTTCTCTTTAACTGATCAGAACACATCTAGGTCTAAGATGCCCTTCATCTACAGAGAATGGGACACATCATTCTCCATTCATGCATTAGTGATCTGTTAATCCTAAAAGGCTCACTCTTGCTCCTCTACTCCATAGAGGCACACTGTACATGATAGCTCCCTCCTCTAATCTATACTTTAGGCTATTACTGTCAATCTAATGTTAAGACTATGCCAGTCTAATTCCCACCAAAGACAATGAGTATAATTAATGATGTTATGTGCTGTGCCTCTGAGTGTGAATATGAGCGTGGGATCAAATAACCGTGCAACAGACTAGTGCATGTGTTAAAGTATTATAACGCTTAGCTACTATATAGTGTTTTTCAAACATTATCTATGACTTGCAACATTCCTGTACTTCAGATAATTTAATATTATCCCAATTTTACAGGCAAAGAAACTAACAAAGAGGTGAAGTGATTTACCCAAGACCCTATAGTGAGTTAGAAGCAAAGCTATCAGGCATGCCTAAGAAATGTTCAAGATTTTGAAAATTTTCCTGTTCCTCTGTGGGAGAAAGTCAAGACCTTTCCAAGTTTTGCATTGGAAAACAAGGAGAGACCAGAATGCCTAAAGTTTTGTTGGTTTCAGGACTCAATAGAATGTAGGTCACCTAAGTTCAACTCCCTGCTCTACCAAATCATGGTGTGTGCCTCAGCATCAGACTATGGCTATTTTGGGGTGGGTCTCTGTCAATCTCTCCTGTTGGAGCTGTGCCACTTGTATAAATAATTAAATACTCATTGGAGTAGGGACTTGAACCAGGGTTTCCCACAGCCCAGGTGAGTGTCCTTTGGGGTGACTAGGTGGGAAAAAAGGAAACTCTCTGACCAGAATACCATTTTGGATATGAGAACCCTTTCCCAACAGACATTGAGTCAGACTGGTTTGTTCCCATGAAAAGTTCTGGTTTCAACAAATCAGCATTTTCTGACAAAAAACTGTTTTGTTGAAAACTTCCCACCCAATTCTAGCAATAACTTTCAAATGCCCCAGTCAGGATCAAAGGTCCTCTTGTACTAGATGTATAACCACAGAAAGAAACAGTCCCTATCCAGGGCTCTTTACCACATAAGAAAAAAAAAAAAGGAAAAAGGGAAATAACACTAGCAAACTGACCAGTGATGATATGCACACAACTGGTCTAATTTTGATCAAATAAAGTACATACAGAATTCCCAATTTTTTTATGAGGCCCCATACTTAGCTGCCAATGCCTATATTTGTATTGTGTTTTTAATTCAAACCCAGCATGGCAAGTTTGTTATTTTAACCTTTTTCTTTTTAAATTTCATTTATTAATTTTTGTGCTGTTTTAAATTTTAACTTGCCTTTGTGCATAGAGGTATGTACAGACACACACAAATCAACCCACACCACGGGATTTCAATTTGCCTGACACAGTGTAATCCTGCCTCCATGCCTGACCCTAATGTTCTCCCTCTGTTTTTAAAAAAATTGAATTTTGACATTTTATCATGAAGAATATTCATGTATTAAAATGAATTTGATTACTTCTGTGAAATGCAAGATTAGTGGTTTTAAACTCTTGTGGTACTGCTATTCTATGCATTCTCCCACATGCGCGAGATTATTATTTGTCATTCAGGATCAATGTGATACTTCCCTTTTGGACTTCTATGTGTTGTCAGTGTAAATTAAGGAGTTAGTGGAATGCAATTATAGTACCAGACAGGTAAGTATCAGAATTTTCTCCTGTGGGCTCTCATAATAAATAAAAAATAACATTTATCTCCTGCTAATTGAGCTAGCTTTGTAATATGGCTGCCTTCTGCACTGGATAATAGCATATATTATTTATGGTACTTTAGCATCATTGTAGGAGCCCCAGTCAGAGACTAGGATTCCCATTGTGCTAGGCGTTGTACAAACATGGAACAAAGAATAGTGATCTGTCATCCTCGAGGAGCCAGTAAAATTGCATGTGCAATTGCATGTGCAATCCTCCAGGGTAAAAAGTGTTCCTGAAATATGCCCCATATTTTAGAAAACCAAATACCATGTTTAACTGAAGTAAAAAACACAATACAATTTAATTGTAGATATGGCATTGAAACAATATAAAAAAATGCTCCAGAATGAAGGGATGCCAGCACTTAATTGTAACACTTCAATGTAGATATGCACTACAGCAGAGATAAGGGTTCTCTCATTGCCATAGTTAATCTCCCCCTCCCCCAATACCTGAGACAGTAGTTAGGTCAACAGAAGAATTCTTCCATTGACCTAGGACTGCCTAAATCAGAGGTTAGATTGGCATAGCTATGTCTCTTGGGGGTGTAAATTTTGCATACCACTGATAGTTATAGCTATGATGGTGTACGTTTTTTATAACACATGGTCTGGCAGCACTTTATAGACTAACAAAACATGTAGATGACATCATGAGCTTTTGTGGGCACACCAAAAGCTCATGATACCATCTACACATTTTGTTAGTCTATAAAGTGCTACCAGACCATTTGTTGTTTTTTTCTGTACCGACTAACTTGGCTACCCCCTGAAGCTTCTAAATTTTTTATGTAAATCAGCCTTAAGAGCCAATCTTTAGCAAGAGAAAAAGAAGCTTTTATGATGTCATTTTAAAACTGAGAGCACGCCAATGGATCTTGTTGCAGGAGTAGGGGGAAATATGGAAAGAGGATTCCAGACACATAGGGCAACAAAAGGAAAGAGTAGCCTTTTCCCACTCAGAAAAACAATGTAAGCAAATGAGTAATAGGTGAGAGGCGTGAGGGGGACAGAACTTTGAAATCCATGAGGGCTGTTTTGAATGAAATTTGGAGATGTACCATCAGAAATGAGACCATCAAAAGTGAGAATCCATCACCAAAATGTAGCCATCTATGGGGAGGAAACATGATAGCTATTTAACAGCACACAAAACAGTGGTTTAGGACAAGAAATAATGATGAATACTGTATTCATTTTGAATTGCTTGGAAATTTAGGAAATCCAATATCAAACAAGCATTACATTCTAAGTAACAGTGGAACAGGATCACAAGGTTCTTTGAAGTAAGAAAGAATCCTATTTCTCTGTTGCAGCAAAACCTACATTTCTGCTACCTTTAAAACAAGATTCAGTAAATTTCTTTCAACCAGCAATGGATTAGTTACTCTACGCTACAATTCCTGCAAATGCAGGCAATAACTGCTTTCACATTGATACAGGCAGTCAAACTTGAGTCAAGAGTAAAAGGCTTTGAATAAGTCTCACTGTCAGTATTTCTGGTCTGAATCTGGAAGAACGAATCTATTACCTAAGGGTGAGTCTACACAGCACAGTTATTCCAAAATAATGGCCGTTATTTCAAAACAACAATGCGAGCATCTACACAGCAATTCCATTATTTTTAAATAAATTGGAAATAACGGATGGCTTATTTTGAAATCTGTAAACCTCATTCCATGAGGAATAATGCTTATTCTGAGATAGCTATTTCGAAATAGCAGTTGTGTGTACGCTCCATTGCTGCTATTTCGAAATAGCTTCTCCCCAGGGCCATTCAAAGTAATTACGCCCCAGTGCCTCTAAATCGAGGTAGCACGTCCACATTAGGGGAGCCTGCCTCGGACTAATTTTGAGGCTTCCCTGTAGTGTAGACGTGCTATTTTGAAGTAATCTATTTGGGGAAAAAATTCCAAAACGGCTTATTTCGAAATAAGCGTGTAGTGTAGACGTACCCTAAAACACTGATGTTATAGCCTTCAAAGCTGGCCAAGAAACTTAGGTTCTGGTTTCTTCATATCATACACTTTGTGGTTGTCAGAGTTTGAGGGATGGTGGGATTGCATGAGGGTTCCATGCTTGCCTTACACACACAGAATCAGCTCCGTCTGCCACTAAGAAGTTGAGTCCAAGCACAATTCTGGCTGGCAATGTCCTTGGTCAGCTTTCATTTTGCTTTCTTCTCTTTCCAGAATGCCTGAGAGTCATGGGAAGTCCCTATAGCAACTGCTACTGGGAGTTCCAATGCCCCAAGGAACAAGTACCAAGCTTTCTGGGTGCCAGCTGAAAAAGGAAATAATCCCTTGGAGCAGATGGCAGTAAGTAAAGGGTAAAAGCAACCTTTCAAGGCAATTTCCTCCAAAGCATGATTCCACAGAGCTTCAAAGTGATGGTCAGCCACCTGAAAAGCCTAACTTTACAACCTTGCCCGACAAAATTCAAACTTCTAAGAAAAAAAAATAAAGACTTAATATAATCCTAGTGCCACTCTAGGATAGCAACCCAGTGATGGAACGAAGAGCAGGATATAGGTGTAAAAACCAAAAAGGAAGAAAAAATAGTATATAGTAAAAAGCAGCAGCCCGCTCTGATCTCTGGAAAAGAGGTCAACTTCACAACAGCGGGATTTGAAAATTCCTTAGTTCAGTCCATGAAAAGCAATTTGGTCACAGACCCAGAAGTATTCTGTTTCTCTGCTTCTCTTCCATAATTCACTCAAAGTCATAATTTCTTGGTGTCAAGCAGTATCTTTAAGACCTAATGGGTATGATAACACTGTAATAGATAATAGCACCAAGCTAAATTGAACTGTTTATTTCATGAATAATGTTTAGAGTAAGATCTAGCAGTATTAAAACACAATTTATGACCAAGTATTTATTTAGTCATGTATTTCATTGAGTTCCCAGCAGCTGCAAACTGCTATGTGCCATCATCTCACCCTTCCTATTCAACCCACCAATTAAGATCACCCCGAAAGTGCTACATCAAAGCAGGAATGTTTCCTTTAAGTTGACCTTTAAATCTGAAGTTTACAAGTCTGTAGTAGAAACTTAACAACTTCATTTACATAATCTTCTGAATTAAAGACATGTTTTATAAGAATAACGGAGCAACATTTAAGGATAGGAAAAAGCTGTGACCTATAGCAAAATATTCAAATCCTAATTGTCTACAAGTTCCTATGGACTGGTTATAAGATATGAAGAAACCAGAACCTAAGTTTCTTGGCCAGCTTTGAAGGCTACAACATCAGTGTTTTAGGGTACGTCTACACTACATGCTTATTTCGAAATAATGTAAATTAGAATGTAATGCTTAGAATAAAGCAATTTTTATTGCATTCTTTAGGCCTTCCATCCCTGTGGTCAAGGACATATACTTTATCTAAGATCCTTCTATTGCTCTTATCGTATCTTTTAAAAATATCTGACTGGATGTGTGGAAAATAAACTTACAAATTTCAAATTGGACTATTTATGCTCTTTGTAAATAGAAAGTGACATAACATAGCAAGAAATGCTGCTCCCTTAGCTAGCTTAATGGAAGAGCATTTCAGTAGCTGCAAAGTCCAGTTCTAGCCCCAACAGCATCACAGACAATTGACTTCAATCCATCAAGAATGTTGTGATGACCGTTGGACTCAGAACACTTTGGCTAGAGAAGTTTTCCCTCAATGCATTTTAACACACAGGACCTATCACATATAGCATTGTCCCTTGACAGCTGTGTGAAAAGGCAGATTGAACCCCAGATATTCAAAATCCTGAAACTGTTCCATGGATGTAGCTAATCAGAAAACAGAAAAAAAAAAGTGTCACATGTACAGCAAGAGCTTGCTTCTTATATCTGAAGAAATGCATGCAGGCAACTCGACACACATCAACTGTCTATATTAGACGTCCACTGACTTTTAAATCTAACTAAATTTCACATGTGAGGCATTTTTTCTATCACTATTCTTCAATGGAAAAACACAAGAGATGATTTTGTTTCAGCTACTGTGCTGATCACTCTTCATTATTTAGCTACCTAGAGGCCTTTGCTGGAAAGCTGAACAGGAAAGAGAGAAACCCACACTTTTCCCAACACAGTTTCCTTGATAGGCAAAAGAGTGTTTGTCCCCTCCCTATGTTAGTTAACATATGGCAATTACCATGTTAAAACTGTAACTGCCTTGTCTACACTAAGATTTCTCCAGTTAGCTAACCCATGGTTAGGCAACATCTATTTTCCTAAAGAGGATACACACTAGGGGGTGCGTCTGGACAGCACCTTTCTGTCGGAATAAGCTACGCAATTTGCGCTATGCAAGTTGCATAGCTTATTCCAAGCCTAGGTCGAAAGAGCTTATTTTGAAATTTGGCGCTTATTTCAAAATAAGGCACTGTTCTGACAAATCCCGTAACCCTCCGGGATGCTGCAGTAGTGCACCTGCTATTTTGGGAAATAACGGGTGCATTTAAAGACCCGGCGTTGCTATTTCGGGATACTTCCAGTATCCTAAAGTAGCACCGCAGTCTAGACGTACCCTCAGAGGAGAGAGGACAACAGCAGTTGCTGAGCAAAACTAAATTCACTACGAGGCAGTGAGGAATATTCATCCTGTTCAGAGTTTTTCGGTGGCTGGACTTTCCACACTTCATAAATCTGCAGACATGACGCCCCATGCATTGTTGGATTCGTCTGTGGCTGAATTATGAAGACTCAGATATGTTTTTAAAAAGACTTTAAAGACATTAATATATATGCATTTCAGATTTGCTTTCCTTTCAGTCATCATTATTTATAATAATTATTTCTGAAGTATTTATAATTGTCTTTTTTTGTTCCCAATAAACACCACATTCATAAAGTCAGTGAGATGGTTCCCTTTGAAACCTTCCAACCACATCAATACAACGTTCAACTGACTGTATGCATTAACTTCAGTCACCTGTTGGCCCACATGATGCCATTTGGGGGATCAGCCACTTATTACGCTACTGAGAGAACAGGATGATGCAAAACAGATTGAACATTTGTTTGGACCAAGACAACACATCCTCAAACCCAAACTGAAGGCTTGATTCAGCAATGTTCACTCATACCGAGTAGCACTTACTCATGTGGGAATGCTCACTAAAAGCAATTTGGTTTTCTAACCAGATCATTTGTCCAGGGGAATTAAAGAGCTTACTTCTATAACAAACTCTCTTAATAGAGTAATAAAATCCCCAATTGAATTTATGTGAATCTAACCCTGGGGTGAGCAATTATTTTTGATTGGGAGCCACTCCAAGATTTTGGCAAGTGGTCAAGGGCCGCACTTTTATGGAGGGGGTGAGACAGAGTTGGGTGCAGAAGGGAGCTTGGGGTAAGGTGTAGGGGGGTGGGTCTGAGAGAGAGTTTTGGTGAAGGAGGGGGTTGTGATCTGGGGCAGAGCCTTGAGGTGCAAGGTCCAGGAGGAGGTATAGTTGCAGGAGAGGATTCTGGCCTGGGGGAGGGGCTCTAAGAGGGGGTACAGGATCTAGGAGGGAATTGTGACCTGGGAGAAGGGGGTGCAGAGGTTTGGGTGGTGACCTGGAGTACGGGTATGGGGTGCAGAGTCAGGGAGGGAGTATGGGTGCAGGAAATGATTCAAGCCTAGGGGAGGAGTGTAGGATGGGGTACAGGGTCTGGGATGGAATTGTTACCTGGGAGAAGAAGGAAAAGGGGTATAGAAGGTTTGGGTGGTGGACTGGGGCAGGTAGTTGGGGGAAAGAGGAGATGGGATGCTAGAGGCAGGCTCTGGCTGGGAGGTGCTTACCTAGGCAGCTCTCAGCCAGCAGCCCTGCAGGAACCTGAGGCAGGCTCTTTGCCTGTCTGCTGAAGTCCCAGGCTGGTTGGATGTCTGCTCCATGTGGCTTTGCTCTGGGCATGTGGGGGGGGAGGGGAGGCAAGGAGGCTTCACACACTGCCCCTGTCCCCAGCAAAATTTCTCAGCTCCTATTGGCCAGAAACTGGCCAATGGGAGCTGAGAGATTTTGCTGGGGGGCAGGGCAGCACACAAAGTCTTCCCCCTTCCTCCCCAGTGTCCAGAGCAGAGAGCAGCCAGCTGTTTAAAGCATGAGCTGCTCTGTGCCTAAGGGTTCTGGTGAGGCGGCTGTGGGTCACATCTGGCCCACTGGCCGCCTCTTGCCCACCCCCCTGATCTAACCAAAAATCTAAATTTGCTTACCTATCTTACTAAACAGTCTGGTTTGCTGACCAGAATTTTGCATCTGGTTGTTATATTTACTGTAATCACAACTATAGCCTAATTCCCTTCTCTTCCACTGAAGGTTTAGGGTTGGGTTTTTTGTCACATAGGTTTCAGTGCTCCTAATGAACTGTTAATAAGCTGTCAATTAGATATGTAAATTAGAGGAGAAAACATTGCCAATTTCTGTAACTCAGGCTGTGGCTACATTGAGGATTTCAGCCATGAGTGGTCAGCCGTTGCTACAGCTACACAAAGCAAAAACATAGTGCAGACAGGCAAAGTGGCTGGAAGCTGTGATTTGCCCCAGTGCACTGTCTCCTGATTTCATGCAAGAATAAGTTGCACCACACCAAATTAAAGGCTGTAGTGGTTTGCTCTCTTTTCAATAGAGATTTGCACTAGTAGTGCAGCTGAACCAGCGAGCAGGTAGCAATAGCTGGGATCTCTAGCATGGACAAGTCTGTGCTACCCACACATCTTACGATGCCTCACAAAATAAGGATACTTCATTTTATTAATATGCTACATCCTTCCGAAGTAAATGACTCACTTTCTAATCGTATCCAGATCCTTAAAGCACACACTCAACACTATGACCTATGAGCATTTTAGTTATATTAACTGCATCAAAATGCCACTCTTCATTCCAGGATGGTAGTTACAAATGTGAATTAATAGCTTTGACAAAACTGGGCAAAAGGTCCTTCTCTCCAACTAGCAACCAGCCTAAATATTTGGACTCGTGGCAGGGTGGGTTGTACATCAAGAAGGAATCTTCCCCTCTCCCTTCACCATGGGGGGATATGTATTGCTGTGCCCTTCTGCAGTTTGAGCAATGGCTGCTTGATCTGCTTGGCAGTAGATCCAACAGCATGGCCACACAGAGGGTATGTCTAGACTGCATCTCTCTGTCGGCAGAGGGATGCAGATTAGGCAGGTCGACATTGCAAATGAGGCAGGGATTTAAATATCTTGTGCTTAATTTGCATAAAAATGGCCACCACGTTTTGCCGACTCAGCACTTTGTTGGCAAAAAGCAGCAGTCTAGAGGGGGATCTGTTGAGAAAGAAAGCCTTTTTCGACAGATCCTGTAAACCTCCTTGCAGGAGGCACAAGGGATCTGTCGAAAAGGCTTTTTTCTCAACAGATCCCCAGACTGCTGCTTTTTGCCAACAAAGTGCTGAGTCGGCAAAACGTGGTGGCCATTTTTATGCAAATTAGGCACAGGATATTTAAATCCCTGCCTCATTTGCAATGTCGACCTGCCTAATCTGCATCCCTCTGCCGACAGAGGGATGCAGTCTAGACATACCCAGAGGGCCATACAAAATATATTGAAAAAATATTATTGAGTTCAGCACCAGGGAACTAAGGTGCAGGATAAAAAAGTCACCTGTAATAGGCCTGCAAAATTGGTATGATTCTCCCTTAACTAATGCATTTTTCGTGACGTCTAGACTGCATCATTTTTGTGGAAGAGGAAATGCAAATGAAGCACTCATTAGCATTTCTTGTGCTCTCATTTGTATAGTCTCTTCCAATCCTTTTTGCAGAAGAGGTTTTTTGGAAAAAAACGCAGGTTTACAGGATCTCCTGCAAAAGGGGTTTGGGTTTTTTTTTGTGAAAAATGGCCCCATCTACACTGTGTTTTTTCCCGCAAAAAGGATCAGAAGAGACTATGCAAATGAGACCGTAAGAAATGCTAATGAGTTCTTCATTTGCATTTCCTCTTCCGCAAAAATGATGCAGTCTAGACGTCATTAGTGTTCTTCCATATGATCCTAGATTAGAAGGAACAGAATTGTGGTGTTTATTAGAGTAACACGTGCTGATTTACTTGTAATTTGGATGTTGGTTAATTTGTTGTGGTTAGCCTACATTCAAGGAACATTCACAGTTCATCCATTACAGGGTAACTTTGCCTCATACAAAAAATACAAGAGGCATAAAACAGTTGGAATACTAACTCATATAGTTTGCCTCTATCGTAGCATGGACTAGATGGATTGTATCAGACGCAGAGTGAAAACAGACTGTTATATTAATATGAAAAGTTGTCTGGCTAGATTATCAAATTTGCTGTAAATGTTGTTTTTATGTACAGTGAGAGAAAAAAGGCTTGATCTGAGTTAAATATTACTCTCCTCATTGCTTTCTTCTCTGGTAACATACTGCTTTGGGACTTAAGTACTCCTGCTTTCACTGAAGGAATTCCCTCACCAACATCCTACCCATGTGCAGCAATGCACATATGCCTTGGTGTTGTGTGGTTCTTTTGCATCCTTTGAGGCATCCAGAAATATTATCCAGGTAAGGGAGGTCAGAATGAAGGCGCATACTTTGAGTGACAGTTAATTAATCATTTCAAATTATTTTTATATTTCTCTGGGCACATGAACACATCCAAATGATACAATTTTCAATATTTTAAAAGGGAAACAAAAAGGCTCCTCAGGTCATAGCCAGGTATTAAACTCACCTCATCCCACCTCACTCTGCTGTCCAGGCAAATGCCTGAATAAACAGATCAACTTACACTGTGCCCTGACGGGTAACAAATTCCGATTGAGTCAGATGAACAGGGCAAGGGATTCCACAGCTGAGGACCTGCTTCTGAGGATGCCCAGCGAGCTCCCTTTTGTTCACATCTGAAGCTCTCTAGGGAGAGCACATCAACTAATCTCAAATACCACCGTAGGGTACAGAGAGACGTGACCACTTTGCTTACATTTGACAAAACCTAAAAAGGGGGATGTATCTGTAGCAGACCATTGGACTCTTCTTGAACTAATAATCGAGGGGAAAATGCTACAGAAACTAATACTAATGGTTTGGACTGTGAAGACTGGTGATCAATTTTAAAAAGAGAGACATTCTCTAATGTAAAAATTAAGAATAAAAATATAAGGAAAAATAAAGAATTCAGCAAGAACTGCAGCCTCTTTAATTAAGTTTATAATTTTTTTATTGGGCTATTGAAGCCAATCATACAAATGAGTTTGAAAAACAGCAGGTCACAGAAAGCTATAGTGACAAAGAAGGGTTGAATTTTAATGTGGGTTTGTTGGCACAAGTGTCCACTTCCCATCAGGTATTTCCTTTCGTCCACAAGCAAACTCACATCAAGCCCTCTTATGGACAACTGGCTACAAAATAATGACCAGACCAAGGAGATAAAATGCAAAGAGAAACATAACCAGAGAACTGTAACTGTTTAAGTGCTGCAGTGCTGAATAATATGCCAAAAACATTCATCAAATGCATTTATCCAACTTGGACATACCTTTGGGAATATAGGAATGGGAGATGAGAAAAAACTACTTGATCACTGAATCCACCTCACTTCCCCCTTAATGGGAAAAATATATCCCCATACAGTGACTTTATCAGAGCCAGATATTCAGCTGATACTTGGTTTTAGTTAGAAATCCACAGAGGTTTTATAGAAATTCCTGCAGCTACAATACACGCCTGAGATTGCTAACTCTTCAAGTAACCTGCCTTTCTGTATTTTGGGGGGCTTTTGCTGTGTATAATGGCTTGGGGTTGGTATCATGGGTGGGTACGCTCAGCCCCCTCATGGGCAGAGCGCTAGGCCTCTAAGGCCTCCCAAACAGTGCTCCACCCAGTGTGCGTCCCAGTATGAATAACTACAAATTCTTTCCAGTAACCACGCAGCACACCTCCATCCTACTCATCTGGGAACCCACGCCTGCAATCAGCCCTGCTGCCCCGGTTAACCCAGTTACAGGGCCAGTGCAGGGTCAGTACACAGTTGGATCCAAAGGGAAAATTATAGGACAGAAATGTAGGAGTTTCCATTCATCCTGAAAATGGGAATTTCCCTTTAAAAAGAATGCCTCAAAGCCTTTACAAACCCCTTAAACATCAATGTGAGAGGCAAGCCTACCTCAGGCTTCCAGTCCCCTCCCTCCTTCCCTCTGATTTTTCTGGGGGATTTAATGATCTTAATAAGTTTGTTATAAAAGCTTCCTCTTAGTGAGGGTAAGTTCCTCCTATCAGGCACTGAGTGCCCTTTTCTCCCACCCATTTCAATGGAAGTTGTGGGATTTCTGCACCAATCAGAAGGTGGTGCCTGGAGGATTGGGTCCAAGAGTATAAACTTCCTGTTTCAGCCCACAAGCAATTCAGCAGATGTGCATAAGTCAGGGCAGGCCTAACTGAGTAAGGTCTATGCACATTCCATCTCTAACAATACCTACTGCACTTGTCAGGGGGGAAAAGAATTATCCACAGACAATACATCATTAAATCCTGATTCCCTCCTTCCTCCATGTACAGCTCCCATTGACTAGTCAGAATTTGTGGATAGTTGGTACTATTGAAAAAATTAGGCTGTAAAATAGATGCAAGTGTATGTTTCCACATATCTAGCTTACATGTTAGCATAACAATGACTCACTCCATATCCACCTCCACACCACAGGAACTTTAGTGATTTTTTTAAAATAACCCACTGAAGCCAGTCACGCTACACCACCAAATATTCCTCTTTCAAGGGTAAAATATGCAGCACAGGAAGAAGAAAGAGCTTCAAGGGTTGTGTCATACAAGTGTTAGTATAATGTTCACATCAGCATCACTGTGGCTTTTTAATTTAAAACATGTATTCCTTTGAGAATTACAATTATCTCCGCCCCTTTTTTTATATAAACACACTCTACCTATGTTATTATACAATTCTTTTAAGAGATCTTACAGTAACTGTCATGGTATCTGAAAAGAAGCACTTCCTACCCCACCCACCACAATCCCTTTAAAAGGGCCCATGGGGGAAAGTCAGCACATGGATTATTACAATTTTCAATGTGTCTTTTTGAAAGGAAGAGTTAAGTGTTATTGTATATATTTTTCATGCACAATGTCAGTTATATCTTAGTAAACATAGTAACGAGGCTTCAGGCATTTTGTTATAAAAGTTTAATTGAAAAGTTGGATAACATGTAATGGAGCAGCAGGAAAAGAAACTTTATAACCATTTACCTTATTTCTAACAGACTGCAGTCATGTCCCCGGATATAAACAAATAGGGCAGTTGCAGATATATTAGGGGGAGGAAAAAAGACTAGCAATGGGCTATCTGACCATCAGAAGCAATATATTGTTCTGAAAAAAACCCAACCCAATGGCTTTAAAAAATAAAGCCTAGCATCAGTCACACTAGCTGCCTAGAGTACAACCTTTTTTTTTTTTTTTTTTTAGAAAACGGAGAGCTGCACTTGGTTTATGGGAAGCCTAGGAAGCTATTTGTGGCTACCTCATGCCCTCTAGTGGAGTACTGCAGTGCGCGTGTTTTACTTGACTGACAGCAGGGTTCACGGATGCTCTTGTCAGCCCCAACAAATCCTTCTTATTACATCATGAATTTTGAAAAGCCCATTAGCCAGCCAAGCAGCCAGGAGTAGAATGCCTTTCTCACTTGATGACTACACAATGAGGAGTAATATATTTTAATTTAAACACCATAAACCTATTGAGTGCTTAATTAACTTTAACCGTCTTTAGGGGAATGAAGCCAATTTGAGGGGGTCAAAAGGAGTTGTTTCAATATCAAACAGTTTTACATAGTCAATCCATTCATTCAGCCTACAGCTACTGATTAACACACAAAATTAACATGTTAGTAAAAATTCATATTCAGGTCTCTGGGGAAATTAAGATGCACATGCACAGAGCATGATTAGCACAACTATTGTTTTCCCTCAACAATATAATTTAATGGGTTTTTAGAATTACAGAAAGAGAGACTCAGTACTGGCTTGAATTGATTATTTACCACAACACTTTGAAATATAGAAAAGATAGAGCCAAAAGGCCAGCCACAGAGCCAGACAGGAACAGAGTGAGTCCACATTTCAAAGGGTTTGGTTTGAGCGAGAGAGAGGCACTAAGGGTCAGAATCTCCTACATAATATGTTACAGTTCCATGGCATGTAGTTAGCCTCTCCAAAAAGCAGTTTCTCTTTCTTCTTCTTTTCTGCTGTCTTCTCTCCCTCCCTCCCTCGATTCTGTACAGTGTCTCTACAGTATTTTTCATTATGCTGCCAGTCTTATGGAGAGAATAAGGACCTTGAAGCATCGCAGTTTTCCTGTAAAATGCTGTGCACTTCACTAATGTTTTAAATATAATAATACTAGTACGAGGATGAGGGAAAGGGTACAATGGACAAACCGGGTGAATGAATGAGAGGGGAAAGTTACAAATTATTTAGGCAATAATAATACAAGAATACACAGCATTTAGAGCCTGATCTAACACACATTGAAATCAATGAAAGACTTCCCATTGACTTTAATAGTCTTTGGGTGAAGTCCTTTTATATATGCACATTTCATCCACAGATCAAGCACACTTTACAAAATAGATAATTAACATTAGTTCTCAGAGAGGCAAAGGCAAAGTTAACAGCTACTGAGTTACACACCCATGCAGCTAGGTGAGATCAATGGAGGTAGAAGGGAAGTGAGTCAGAGTGCAGAATTTCTGACTTCTTATGGGGGAGGGCAAGTATGCATGGATATGTGTCCTTATGGTTTCAGAGAGAGAGAGAAAAACCATCTAGGCCTAAAACATCCCAATGCCATTAACAGAAACAAAATCCATCCCCATTCTTTCTTACATCTTTGGTATCAACAAGAGCCACAGCCATAAACTTCTGTAGAAACCTATACGTGATATGTGAGATCCAACAGCCTCCTACTTGGTATGCAAATTTCTTGCCAGCCACGTGCACAACCGCTCATATTTATGATGGCAGAATTATGAGGGCTCTCAGAAGATCAACATCAATTACTATGAAGAAGTCTTAAAGTTAGAAGCCTTTTGGATATCTTTTTACAGCTTCATCCGGAATTCTCCACAGACCATGTGCATAATCTAAGAGTTTCTAGTGCATGGACAAGAAGATGGAATAAAGAAGAGAGATTTATGTTTATTGGTACCAAGGAAGCCTTTGAGAAAGAGAGACAAAATGAAAACTAATCAAAAAGATGCCTGCCCTATTCAGGACAAATTGTGTCAAACTTTCATTCTGGCCTTAATGAGATCTCTGCTTTACAGCCACAGTTTGCTAACTATGTACAATTTAAAGCATTTCAACATCTTAGTGTAATCACCTGCAGGCCAAGCAGACTCAAACAGGGGACCTCTAGAACTTAGTGTAGGCACTTCTACAGCTTGAGCTACAAAGCCAACTACTTCTTAGCTTAGGTTATAGAATTCCCTTGTTCTTATCTCTCACTGTAAATGGTCTAAATGCCACTACATGGAACAGTGAACCACACCACAAGGTGTGTGTGTTACATTAGTACCTTATGGCACTGGCAATATCAGATACTTGGACATCTAACTAAATTACTGGAGCAAGTAATTGCAAATAGTATATACAGAAATGGAGACCAGACTGGATATCTTCGTATACCAAAGTAAGAAGTTTAAAAACAAAAGTGTCTGAGACAGAATGATGTGCACAAAAAGTATCTCTCGAGAAATAATATTTGTGGAACAAGAAGGTATGTAAATAATTAATACCATATTATCATTCAATTTGTATGTAATTAAGTTAGGTCATAGATGTAGGAGCTGTGCTTGCATAACATTCCAGAAGGGGTAGCTGCATTAGTCTGTTTCAGCAAAAATAAGGATTCCTGTGGCCCCTTAAAGACCAACGCATTTATTTGTGCATGAGCTTTCGTGGGCTGAGCCCACTTTGTCAGATTTGTTAATCTTCAAGGTGCCACAGGACTCCTTGTTTTTTCTCTACATAAAGAATTATTCAGGCCCTGTATTTTCTACTCAGAATTTCCAAAGGAAAAGTATCAGATACATCGGCCTGCACATTAGGACAGCAAGGTAAACCCAGGATGTTGAAAGAAATTAGAGCGGGAAACAAGTTCAACATCACATCAGGCCATACTTTAGAGAAATAACATTTGGTACCATAAACAAAAAAAAATAGTGAATCTGGTGGTTGCTCTTTTCAAAGCCCAAACATGGATGATGAGATAGAGTGTAAGTGCAGGTCAGTCACTCCATAATAGTGACCATAGTTAAGTTTGAGACCCTCGCAGAGGGATCATATCAAGAAGTGATAATGTCAAACTACATTTCAAGGAAGGAGATTTATTTATTTACTTCAGATGAGGAAGTTAGCTAGACAAAGCCTAAAGAGAAAACTAGCAAATCAAAAGTAGCCTTTAAAAGTTGAACACAAGTGACATCAGAAGGGATCTAAGCTTTGGAAGTTATCTAAGACATCATAATCTAAGCTTTGGAAGCTAGGATGTAAACTGAATATGATGATATAAAAAAGAGCAAATAGAAATTTGAGGAATAGTCAACGCTCGAGAAAGAAGTAAAGAGGCTAAGTAGTAGAAAGCCTGCAGGACACCCAGTGTGATTGTTAGACCAGCCATGTGTAAATGGGATAATTAGTGAGAATAAAGAGGTACAAGAGAAGCAAAATGTTGAGTTTCCATCACTATTGACCACAAAAAGAGAAACACCAATCTTGATATTAAATCTTTACTGATACAGGAGGGCAGGGTACTGCTAGACAGCCTACTCTGAAAAGGGATAAGCATCCGTAGATTTCCTCGATGTCCGGAATCAGGATATCCATATTTTAGAGTGTGTCTGTCTGTCTGCGAGTTCAAGAACTCCTCCGAACTGGTAGCGCTAGGGCCACCAAATTTGGAATGCAGCTTTCTCTTCTCCTAAGTTAAAGCAAAGTCAGGGTTTGGTTATGCCAGGACAACTAGAAGCCCCAGAAAAAAAGACAGTTTTTCACAATGTTCAAAAGGAGGGGCTGCTGTTGCAGGGGAGCTATTCTGTAGAGTGTCCACTGGGGGCAGCCCTACCACCAAGGGAGTGGACAGTAGGGCTGGGGCTCCATTATCTTGCCTGTGAGCATACCAGATAAGTAGCCCACCTACTCAAAATCCTTCCCCCCTTCCTAGCCCTTGGCTGCAGCACCAGAAGGGGAGGGAGAAAAAAGGCCCCTGGCAGCTGGGCAGGGCCTGTGGGGGGAAAAGAACAGGTCCCTGGTGGCTGAGGGAGCTGTGGGCAAATGGGGGGGGGGGACAGGCCCCTGGCCCCAGCCTCCTGCAACCCTCCCCCCCATCAACATTCCCAAGGCCTTACCCAGAAGGACCTGGGCACAACTTTGTAAGTCTGCTAGTCTAAAATAAGAGGTAATGGAACAACTCCAGAAATGTATTTGCAGTAGCAGTTCAGAACTAGAATTCATCTAACAGAGGAGGAGGAAAAAAGGCCCAGTAGCTGTTCTTGTAATCACAGTATGTATTTAAAATCTGCCGCAATATCAGAGGGCAGCCAGTCTTGTACTCAGCTTTTTTTTAAAAGTGTCAATGATGATCCTAAAAATTATACATCATGGGTCAGATGCTTCAATCTATCTGAGTTGTCCTTGATGGGGCCCTAAGGCAACAGGATTGGCTCTACATTATTTGTAATCTCCTGAATTCTGTGGCTGGCAGGAGGCTGATCAAGCCCCTCATATAAGTTAGAGCAGATTCAGGGTTTCTCTAAGTCAGAGAGCCCCAAATTTGTTATGCTGGGTCCCCCCTTTACCTGTAATCAAAACGGTCTGCGTGACTGCGTCCCCTTCCCACCTCCATCCCACAGAAGATGGGGCTGACAGCGAGGGTCAGGGTTGCAGTTGGGAACCGGGGCTGGGAATAGAGCCATGGCTGGAACAGGGCCTCAGTCAAAGCCAAAGCTAGAACTGCTGCTGGGGCTGCGGCAGGAGCGGACTGCAGCTGGGGAGGAGATGGGGGCAAAGTGGTGCTCCCTCTGCATGCACCTTGGGGCTGGCTGGGGCTCCCTGAATGTTTCTCTGCACCCCTGGTAAGGAGTGTGCCAGGTGGAACTGCTCCATGAAAACATTCTGTGGGGCAAGATAACTGGAAGCTGCAGTGTTAAGCCATGGCCCTACCCACCTGCTCCCAACAGCCTTCCTTCACCAGAAATGCCCAGAGTAGCTAGTGTAGTGCTGGCCGTACCAGCTCTGCATCCCCCATTAATTCCCCTACACAAGAGAAATACCCGGATACCCTATTAGGGCAGCTCTCCAGGTATGTTTTACTGCCTGAGCAGTGCAAAGAAACCAGAATCTGGGGGCGTGTGGGGGGTATTGAGAGCCTGGCCCTGAGCAATCTTTAAGAAAATATTTGAGGAAATAACTAGAGACATATGAATCCAATAAACTAATGCAAGATGATCGAGACAAAGCAGCACAGCATGCAAAAGGGTGAGTCTGATAGATGCTGTCTAAAATGTCAGAATGGTTTGAAAATGTAAACAAAACTGTGGGTAAAGGAGAACTGGTGGTATAATTTAGGTTAACTTCACAAAGCTCTTTTCATAGAAGCCCTCCTTCCCAAATCCAGAGCCTATTCATAAAATTAATTTGATTATAAATTCTTCAGGGCAGGGATTGAGACTTCTGATTCAGGGAGATGGGCACTAAGACACTATAAATATTAAATAATACATGACCACCGCCACCCTCACAGGGTCAGAATTAAAATCCTATCATGTTCTAAATCCTGGTTAAGACACAGGAAGCAAAGAGTAGGGATAATTATGGACCAGTTCTCAGCTCAGAGATTGAAATTGAATTGTTCATGTACGTCTTTATAATCTTGAAGGGGTGTGTAGGTGTTAATTTTTAGATGGGTAAAATTGGCTGCCATCAAAAATGTACATGTACTAGTAAAGACTAGAAAGAATATTTTGAGGGTCTCCAAAAGCATATAAGATGGCAACACAATGGCAGGCAAACTTCAATATTAACTAAGCCCACAACACACTATGAAAGGAACAATTTAAACTATCTGTACAATATACATCTATTGGTTGTGAAAGTAGTTGTAACCTTTAATGGAAGAGATTTAGGCATCTTCATCTATCATTTTAATGTTGTCATTATGCAGTCATCATAAATTTAAATTAAGAATACAATTAGGATATATTAAGAAAGGGAGAAAATGCCATTATGTTAATTGTTGATATATTTTCACCTTCCCCCCCTCACCTCAAAAGACATAAAAGTTCTATAGAACTTTATGAATGTAGATACGGTTTTCATGGAAAGAGATTAACAAGATTAGGACTACTGATTATGGAAGTGTGAAGAGTAATATGAGATGATATAACCAATTGGATACTGCTGCTATAGCTTCTCATAACCCATGAACAAAAGGGCACAAGAAGAAATTAAAATGCAATCAGGTTAATATAGTTAAAAAAATTAAAAACTTATGGGATGTAGCAGTAGAGCTAATGAATATAAGATATTTTGAGACCAATATCTTAGTAATATTTAAACAGTATTAGTCATTGATTTAAATAAGAGAATTTCTGCATTTGAAATATATTAATCAGGATAAAAATCCAACTTACATTTCTTCTCATACGTTAGACCATAAGGACAATGAACTGAGGACACAAAATTTCAATGTAAATACAATACTGTAGAACTGGATGCATTATGGGAAATATTTACCTTCCACAAACATTTCTAAGGGTACATCTACACTGCAACACTATTCCAAAATAACATAGTCCGCATCTATTCTGCAGATATCATGTCAAAATACTGACAAGCTGGAGGATTTCTCACTCCAACTCCTGTAACTCTCATTGTACCAGGAATAAGGGAAATCAGAGGAAGAGTGCTCTATTTCGAAATAAGTGCTGTGCAGATGCTCCCTATTTTGAAATAAGCTATTTCAAAATAAGATATGCACTTGATGTAGCTCAATTTGTGTAGCTTATTTTGAGGTAAGCCCTGCAGTGTAGATGCACCCTCAGGGACATCTCCACACCACTCCACAAGATACTGGACTAGATGATCTATTCCCTAAGATCATTACAGAGGGCTACTGAATGTAGTTCAAACAGAAATAATTTCAAGGAAATTGTATGGTTTGTTGTTATGCATAGGGCTCTACCAAATTCATAGTCTGTTTTGATCAATTTTATGATCATAGGATTTTTAAAACCGCAAATTTCATTATTTCAGCTATTTAAATCTGAAATGTCATGGGGTTGTAATTTTTAAGGTCCAGACACCTAATTGTAGGGGGTAGCAGTATTGCTATCACCATCCTTACTTCTGCACTGCTGCTGATGCTGCCTTCAAAGGAGAGCAGCTGGAGATCAGCAGCTGCTGGTTGGGATCCCAGCTCTAACAGTAGAACTGCCACCAGCTGCAACACATAAATAAGGACAGCATGGCACTGAATGGTATCACCACCCTTACTTGTGTGCTGCTGTTTGTAGGGCTTGGCCCCCATTCTCTGGCCACTCAGCTCTGAAACAGCAGTGCACAAGGATGGTGTGGTAAGCACTGCGCTGGTAGGGCACTGCATTCAGAGCAGCGTGCCCTGCCAACATCTGCTGCTCACTGGCAGCAATTCTGCAGGCAGTGCAGAAGTAAGGGTGACAATACCAAGCCTCCACCCTCCCTGCGCAACCCTCCCTGCAACTCTCTTTTTGGGCCGGGAACTCTAGTTTGGAAAACACCGGTCTCCCCTGTGAAATCTGTACTGAACAGGGTAAAAGCATACAAAAGAGCAGATTTCACAGTCCATGATGTGTTCTTCATGGCTGTGTATTTGGTAGGGCCCTAGTTATACAGGAGGTCAGATTAGACAATCACCTTATCCCTTCTGGGTTTATACTCTATGACTTGCTAAATTCTCTTATTTATGTAATTTCATTTATTATGAGTATGGTTCATTCTATTGCAGACACCAATTATCAATACAATTATAGTTTACCTCATCAACTTAATCAGGGCCAAATAAAATGTAGGTAGCATGCTACAGGTAACTAAAAATCTGTATAGGAAAAATAACTTCCAATCCTACATCTGTTCAGGAAAATGAAACCCAGTTTAGGTTACATGCTTTCTGGCAATTATTTAATTTAGTTTTTCAAAAAGACACAGGGAATGCCATAAATAGACCAGTGGTCCATCCACCCTAGTAATACAACTTGCATTCATATTATGTTTTTCACTCCAAAGTACACCAGAGCACTTAAACTGTACAACCCAGTGGTCTCCAACCTTTTTACACAAAAGATCACTTTTTGAATTTAAGTGCAATCCAAGATCTACCTCAAACCCAAATATCCTTGCCCCCCTTCCTTTGTGCTCCTTGCCCCGCCTCTCTCTGAGGCCCCACCCCTGCTCACTCCATCCTCCTCCCTCCCAACACTCACTTTCACCAGGCGGGGCAGCAGATTGGGGTGCAGGCTCTGGTCTTGGATTAAGGGATTTGGAGTGTGAGAGGGGCTCTGAGCTGACCTTGGGGCAGGCAGTTGGGGTGCCAGAGGGAGTTCTAAATGCAGGCTCTAGGAGGGTGTTTGGATGCAGGGGGGTCAGGGCTAGGGCAGGAGGGGGTTCATGACTTGAGTAGGGGTTCAGGCTGTGGACTCCAGCTGGGCACTGCTTACCTCAGGTGGCTCCTCGGTGATGGTGCAGTGGGCTAAGGCAGGCTCACCCCTGCTCTGGCCCTGCAGCACTCCCAGAAGCAGCCAGCAAACTTGCTCTATCCCAAGTCCTGTTGTGCCCCCTCTCTGCTCTGTGGAAATACAATACAGGGTGGGAGAAGGGGGCACCTTGACACCAGCACCCTTTCTCTCCCTTCCCTGTCCTGCACAGAAAACATAAGGCTCCTGAGAGAACAGTTCCAAGGCAAAGGGCAGGAGATGTGCAGCAGTGGAAGAAGAGGCAGTTGAAGTGCTGCATTTGATAGCCACGGGCCAAACCAGTCAGGATCAGCTGTCAGAGGCTCCAAGATCTACCAGTAGATCCTGATCTACTGGTTGGTGACCACTGGTACAACCCATGCCCCCATTCACTAGCAAAGCAGAGTAGCCACTTACTGTGGGCATGTCTACACTGCATTCCTCTTTCGAGAGAGGAATGCAAATGGAGCCGAGCGAAATTGCAAATGAAGTGCAGATTTGAATTTCGAAAAAAACCGCCATCTAGATGGGGTTATTTTAAAAAAAAAACCCCGTTGTTCGAAATAACCCTTGATCCTTAAAAAATGAGGTTTAAGGGTTATTTTGAAAGAAGGGATTTTTTTGAAATGATCCTGTCTAGACAGCAGGTTTTTTTTGAAATATGGTAGTTCGAAAAAGCGCCTGAATGCCATTATGCAAATGAAGTGCAGGAAATTCAAATCCGCACTTCATTTGCAATTTTGCTCGTCTGCATTTGCATTCCTCTCTCGAAAGAGGAATGCAGTGTAGACATACCCTGTGTGACAAGGAACACATTTAACTTGAAACACATTCTATGTTCTTCAGTGCTTTGCTGAGCTGGGGACGAAGGTAGTACATTCTAGAAGAGGATATTTGGCTTTGGAGTTGCAAAAGTAGTTTTGCCTTACGTGGAAAATGGAATTAGAAGGATATTGTTTGAGAATATCCTTCTATGAACTGTTTTTAAACCGCAAATGATGGTTTGAACCCTATTTAGAAACAAAACAGAACCACACATCTTCAATTATGATCTTTTCAAGCAGAACTTGTAAAGTGTTGTGGGAAGTTCATGGCACTTGTTTAACACAAGTACCATAACTGTAACTTAATGGGTCAAGGAAACAAAGACAGACTTCTTGTCCTTTCTCTATAGATCACACTTATTTCACTTCCATATTTAGCGAAGGTAATTATGTCTCATTCAAGTTACAAGAGAGAATAAAAACACAAAGCTATTTCTTCTTTACTGTTAATCCTCTGAATATTTTATTTGCCCAGCCATGCCATTTTTTAAAAAGAAAACATTAACTTATGCAGCTGACATGGAATTTATTTAATTGTACTGTATTCTAACATGATTCATTGTAATTTTTTATATTAGACAGATTATATGATAATTAACTCTCTCCCCAAATGTAAAAATATTTTTTTCAGAAAGGAAATATACAATGAAACACATTTTCCCAGTTGTATGAGACAATCCAGACTTGTGCTTATTTATATCAATGGCTCAGAGGTTTTCAAGAGCACCAGTGCATGCATCTTCATAAGAACACAGTCGACACTGCAAATGAATACTGGAAAATTCCCAGCCCTTGGGAGTAAATTCTACACTCTTGATTTAAAAACCAATGTATAGTACTCCCACTAGCAGGCAAAATGATATTTAAAGAGAGTCCTTAGCCACTCCACAGCTCAGTGTGCATAAATCCCCTTTTGGAAGCTAGCTGAGGAACCAGACCAACAAGGAATGTCACAGAAAAACAAATTACTGCAAGTGTGATCAGACAGATACATTGTTGTACTCAAAATGCTTTCATGCCAGTGTTCTGCTTCTACAAAATACCAAGGAGGCCCTGCTGCCCCTGTGGTATCATTTCAATCTTCATACTAAAGAAAGATATTTTTCTCTTCTTAATAAAAGGATCAAAGCACTCCAATTCTCCATGTTTTTCACCAGCTGGGGTCACCACTCAGTCACATATAGGGAATGTTCTGTCATTGTAATCTCAGAAGCCAAGGCAGGAAAGATCATTTCAGCAATAGCACCTGGACTTCTGGCAACTTCTGTATTCAGTTCTGGAGTTGTCCCTGGGTCTTTTTTGTGTGGTTCGCATTTGGCACTTTTTGCTATGAGAATAATGCACTCACATAATATTTATCTGCACGACCCTTTACTATCACAACCCTTTACTATCAGGATGAGCTATCTCCAGAGGTATGCATCTGCCTGACAAATGCCTGCTAGACAATCCCATGGACAGTGTCGGGGCCTGATTTTCACCTTCTACGATTACTGTGTGGCAACCATACGTACGTGTAGGGGAGACGAGGTTCCAGAAGGATAATTTCACTCATACAGAGGAGCAGCAGAAATAAGACAGGCTCTTTAGCTAACAAGGAAATTCTATCCTGAATATATTACTTCATGCATCACATCTCACTAAAGATCATATCGTTTGGGATAGAGTTCTTCTGTAAATATCTTTTACCACTAAAGCTGGCCCAAATGTCAAAGACCCTGTTTACATTAGTCCCTAAATATTATTTTAATAGTTTCATTCTTTCTTCACTCTGGTGAGCGTTATACTGAGGTCAGAGCATTGTGGGAAATCCTACTGGGCTCACATCCATCCTCCGAGACTCAGCTAACAACCAAATAGAAGTTTCATATAATCCTCTTTTTTTTTTCACCTAATCATCACGATTAAGAAAAAGTCTTAATTTTCAAAACAAACAAATCAAGCTGACTTGCTATGATTTGTCATCACATTCCTAAGTCAAATCTATTTCCATTTGAAGGCTTTTTACTTACAGGGCTTACATGATGTTAATTACACATAAAACATTTTAAAACAACACCTCATGGTTTGGCTGAAATTATGCCAACATGGCACAACATGGGTCAATTTTTATTTTTGTCTGCCTTTCTAAGACAATGGGAAGATTGTTAGACATAAAGGCAAACCTCATGTCGGCTCCAATGGGAGTTTTGCCAGCATTAAGTCTACCAAATTTAGCCTAAATTATTTAAAGATTATGAACATATAATTTAACAAAACCCTGAAGATATATTATATACCATATCTGCATCTCATAACATAGAAACAAAACCCAAGCCCAATTTAGCTTCCAACATACTGCTTTATTTCCTGGTGTTGCACACACATATTTGGGGTGGGATGATGTGGAATTTTTACGTCAACTGATCATTTGTGTTCTTTCCTCTATTGTAAAATGCAGCAATGATCAATTTAAAATAATTGAACTAAAAAAAAAATTAACTTTTTGAAATCTGTATAGTAAAAGTTAAATATAACAACTTATTTCAATAGTACTTTTCATTTCAACAAGAATCAAAGTGGTTAAAATATGTGAATCGATATTAAGAACTCTCCAAATATAAAGGAGCCCCATATCCAACAGAAACAGCAAGACTAAAAAGATATTAATTTAATCAAAATGTAGTTTCTCAGGTTGGAATTTGACCAGGCTATTAGAACAGCTATTCTACTTTTCTGAAAAGTACCTTATTGTAAGCCACAAGTGATAAAGGACTCTGACTTCCTCTGACTTAAAAAACAATGAATGGTCCTGCAACACCTACATTTTTTGTTAGTCTCTAACGTGTTGCAGGACCATTTGCTTATTTTTTTAAAGCTTTTTCAGTTACTAATACGGCTAAACTAATACGGCTACCCCTCTGAGACTTCCTCTTACTTAGCATCTTAAGGCATTTATCATTTCCTTGGAAGTCTCCCATGCAAATGCTGGTCATCTCAAGCCTGCTTAGTATGTGACATGAGAAGGTCACTGCAGGCTAATATGGTTTAGCTCTTGATGCAGTTGATTTCAAGTCTATTAACTTTGACAGAGTGCCTTTAAGAAACTCCTCTTGTTTTAATACTCCTTAGACAATGTCCGTAGAGGTAAATAGAACTGATGGGATGGTCATATGACTACACAGATGTTTCCCCACCCTTTAAATGAAGCATTCTGTTGTAAGGTCTGTCAGTCCAAAGGTATAGATTATTGTAAACACATAATCTGTTTTGGCCACTGACTCAATCACCATATGGCAGACACATCAGTGTGCCACAGTCCTGAGCTGCAGGGAACTCCTCTAGGAATCAAAGGACAGTCTTTATGACCTATTCAGTCTGGCCTCTTTGCTGAGACTGTAGTCAATGTGACCAATTAGTCCTAGCTGCAGTCTGGACACCTGTGCCATGGGGAATGGGCTAAAATCAAACAGCCCTTGTGTGACAGCAATTTTAATTCACTACTCTGTATCATAACCAATACCCGGAGTTTTCCAATTCAACACAAACACAAGCCCAGTCCTAACCTAGCTGGTGCAACATGGGTGAAAACAGATGAGGATTTCTCATGAGTAACCTTTGAGCAGCTACCTGGACAATTGCTTTTTTCTGAGTACAATCACACTGCACTCCATCCATGCTACTGATTAATGCTTGCTACTCACTGCAACCTACTTACTAGCTGGGAATGAAGTCAGAGGCAAAACACATACACGCATGCGCTAATCTTCAGTTGGGGACAAGGATCACAAGACTTCATTTGAGCTGGGTCTCCCTTTGCATTCCTTAATTACTATGATAAGATGTCTGGCATGCTGTTTACATGGAGGTAAAAGGTTTCATTCATTCTCCCATTCCAATATTCTGTGGACTAGTGAGTATGATTCGTATAATACTTTGAGTTACTAGATTACAAAAAGTCAAGAGAAATTTAATTTCTCTGGATAGGGGCCGTAGACAACTATTACATACACTTAAGTTGCCATGTTTTTATTTGAATATAATTTTATGACAAATTCTTCCGAACAAAACATGTATGCCAAATTTCAGGCATCCCAAAGATTTGCAATGGATTTTTAACTGAGTGCTGCTATAATTTGAATTGAGGTGACAACAAAGAACAAATATACTTTCCATACACTTGAACGTACTGACAATTCTCAAAAGCTGTGCATCGAAATGGTTGTATAGCTATCTATTACAAACTATTAAGTCACCTTTAATTCAGCAAATGCCATAATAGACTTTATAAAATTACCAAAAAAAATCCTTTCTGAAGATGCACCAACAATATTGATATTTGTCTAACCAGGTGGTCTTTTTCGTGCAATGGTTTCAAAGTTTTCTAAAAATACATGGTAACCAAGGTGAACAAAGCTATCCTATTTAGTTCTTTGACACAACAAGTTGGGAATTTCCTGACATGCCAAACTAATTAAAAATGCATTAGTGCTGACATAAGACCTCTCAATTCACCTGGCACCAACGGGTTAATCACACACACTTAATATCCTATCTCAAACAGCAATAATTGTAGCAAGGAGCAAGCTTTTATGGTAACCTTAGTAAGATAGCGCTGCTTCTTCAGAACACCACAGTAAAAAAGCCATGCAAATGGAGATGAATGGAGCACAAGCCACTGAGGTAATTAAAAATGTATTTTCCATCTCCTAGTAATTGAATTGTGTACAAGCTGCAAGTTAATGAGGTCATCTACCCTCGAGCACTGACAGGAAAGCAGGAATAATTATCTTTCAATTTTTTCTTATGTAGCAATTAATTTTAACCATTCGCCTGCACCCCACTTCCATTTCACTCATTCCAGTCAGTCAAAGTCATAGCTAAGCTGAATTGACAAGCAATTGATATGGTAGCGGCACAAAGCTGGCGAGGTGGGTAAGGTAATCAAGGGGCTGCAGCTGTTGAGGGCTAAGCGCTTCCAGGTGAATGTCACCTGAGATTTTGCATTCTGCCACTCGGAGGACTAGGGACACACAGTGGTGGCTGACAGCACATCTGGTGCCAGGTGGGCAGGAGTGGGACATTGCTGATTCGGGAAGAGAACAGAAGGATGGATGAGGATTGATGAATGGACAAGACTCTGAAACAAAATGTCTTTTTTTAAGGCTCATCTACTCATGTACACAATAGCCTCTTGGAAAATTTCATGACTTCAAATGAAAATCCAGGAGCACCCACTAAACTCGCTTCTCCTGAAAGTAGCTGATGTGGCTCTGGAATGTAAGATCACTTGAAAAGAAAAAAAATTGATGCAGAGTCTGAAAAGTAGCCTGGGAAGTGAAGTTTGCTGGCTTCATCCTGTGAAGCAAGGGCTCAGCTCAACAGTTCTGCCTGAGCATGCTTGGAATTGGCTTAGCCAGCTGGGCTTTTATTTTGTTCTCCCTCCCATTGGTTACAATGATAATTTTTGCTCACTACAAAGATGGAGACTCAGGCTTTCTTCCTGATGGTGATAACACTGACAGGTGTACAAAATTATCTAATTCAAATGTTTCACTGAAATTAATGGAACTATATGTAGGAAACTTAAGTTTTAGACCAAAAAGCATATAGCCTAAATGTATCTGTGTTAATGCAATTCTCTTCTTTGCTCCCAAAACACGTTACTGGAAACATTTTCAGCACATTGCAAGAAGAGGTTCACAACTCTTATTCTGTAGGTGCCCATAATTCTCTGCTAGCTAAAATGAAAATTTACCAATGCTTTGCTGCTCCTGTATTTATCACTCAAAACTTGCGTTAATTTATTTTTAATTTACATTTCTTCTACAACTTTCTCTTATTTTGTTTTGCTTAATAACAACGTAAATTAATCTTAGGTTGTTTTGCACTTGATGAGTTATCCAAGTGCTCATTACTTTGCTCCGTCACATCTCAAAAATGATAGCTAGAGGTGAAATTTCTTTTTATATTAATACAATGGGCTATATTTTGTTCTCACGCGCCTAAATCCCAAGCAACTTTGCCAAAGTTAGTCAAGCTATTTTGTATTTACAGTGCTGTAAAGGGGGGAGGGAAATGGCCCTTTGTGTTGGTCTCCAAAGCTACAGCCCAGTTGTTGGTTTTATTCTCATAAGGCCCAATCCAAGTTTTATTAAAACAGACATCACGGTAATTGCCTCCAGCCCTTAGTACTTTGCAATAACCTTATTTACAGGTGCAAGGCTGCACTTTTTAAAGGGACGCATGATGAAGAATGTGACAGCAGACTCAAGAGCAGCAGCATAACCCAAAAAGCCCTATTTGATTAGGACTGAAACTTTGTGCTTAGTAGTTTGGATCAAATTCAAATTTAGTGTATAATTACTGAAAAAGGTCAAGGTGGCTCCAGTCTAGTATGCTACATTCAAACATTATTTTCCTTGGGTGCTGTTAGAAGCTAATGGGGCTGGGAAATTCTTATCCCAGCTAAGGTAACGTCAAATAGGGTGGAAATGGAGCTTGTTTTCCTTGGAAGGGAAACAGATTTCTTTTTTTCCTCCACCACACCTCTGGTGCTATTTGCTGCTTATATAGCTAATATAGCACATAACTGTAGCATATGATTAGCAAAAAAGTGCAGAGCTAAGAAAACATACTCACAAAGATTCTATTACACTTGGTGCTTCTTCAACTCTTGTCTCTCTCTATATTTTTAAAAAGTTTCCTGCGGGAGAACAGAGTGACATCATCACGTCACTCTGCGTCCCGCAGCCCCTCCCTCCCTCCTCCCCTTTTCCTCCCTGGTGCAGGCAGCCGGGGGAAGAGTGCGAGGCCTGTGAGGCCCTGGAGAGGTTCTCCTCCCCTCAAGTGGCGGGGGGAACAGGGGGAGAGCTGGGTGCGACCTCACCCTGGCCCCCTTCCCTGGCGGCCGGGGATAGGAAGGGGGGGGGCAAGAGACGGGGCAGTCTCGGGACTGGGGCGGCTTTGGGGCCAGGGGCAGCGGGAAGAGCCAGGGCAGCCTTGGACCCTCCCCGATGGCCAGAGGGAGAGAACTGGGCCTGCTGCCACCTCGGCCTGGCCCAAGCGTCCTGGCAGCTGGTGGGGAGGGGAGAGCCGGGGCTGGCCTGGCCTTGGGGGGCCCAGTGGCTGGGGAGAGAGCCGGGGCAGGCCAGGGTTGCCACTTGGCCTGGCCCTTCCCGCAGCCGGGGCTGTTCACCCCCTAAGAGTGGGGTTGGCAAGCAGAGCAAGCAGAGGGCACCACCCCCTAGTTTATTCCTTAAAGGCAGCACTGCACCCTAATGACAAATGACAACGTGAAGGTCCCATTTAGTGATCCACAACTTAAAACAAAGAAAACTGATGTCTGTTTAATGCGTTTAACCCATCAGAGGCAGACATTCTGGGGCAGTCATGAAAGAGACTTTTTTGCTTGGGACTGACAGAGGACAGCAAAAACACACAGGCTCTCTAACAGTGCCTCCCTCTCAACTTTTTCATCCAGGTGTGGAATAAATATTTTTGTGTGTACCGAGGTATGTGTAAATGTGCACTACGAGAAAAAACAAAAACCCAGCTGTGGACACTCTGCTGATCAGCTGATCAGCATGTGAATCTCTCCTGAGCAGCCACGTAAGGGCACCCCTTACGGGGAACCCTGCCCTCTAACTATCTTGCCATCGGGCGCAACCCTGAGACAGTTGCTGGCGGAACATCAGTAGTGACAAGCATAAATGGAAAGATCTCTGAAGTTTTATGAAGATAAGCATATCCTCAAAACTAGTCTTCATCACTCGTAATTAACCACATTTTAAAGTACTATACACATGGACATGATGGAAAGACAAGTATTGTATTACAAAGACAAAATCATTCTTCATAGTTAGGTAAGTGTTGTCAGTCAATTCTAACCATATCTTAAGCTAGCTCTCTCTCTCTTTGTAATGGCAGATTAAAGTTGGCAGACTTGATGGGGCGTGATATACTCGATGTAGTTTCCACTCTTCCTGCAACATCTTCGTGCAATGTGGGGCATGTTCTTCCCTCCAAATCTACTTCAAAAACCCAGTATAAAAAAAGGAGCTCAGTTCCTATGTCCTCTAGAGTCTCTGCTAGTTTCCAGGGGCTAAAAATGCAGGAATGGCTACACAAACCAAATAATTTACTTTAGCATTTCCAGTGTCTTCAGTAAAACTAGCTCATTTACTGTCAGCCAGACATTAAACCCAGTCTGACTCTGTAATGGTAACTTCTATTATCCTTAGAGATTGATGCTAATAGTGAAGTCTCCCATTGACTGCAACGGGGCTAGAATTTCACCTCTAGTCTCCTAGAGAAACAGCTTTTTCCGGAGTAATGAGAAGACAAGACACTTTATTTTCTCTATTACCTTTTCCATAAAAGGTCCACCTCCATGCCCTCTAACAATACCCTTGTGATGCCTCCAAAGCAGATTTGTTTAAAATATCATTAGATTCTCCCTTAAATTCTTCACTAGCTTATGCATTTAGTTTACTGAGCTCTGTTACTGAAATAAAAAAATCTGGTAACCACCTGGACTCGCATCTTTCCCTTCAGAGTCATCTGGATTTTTGTCTGTGTCTCAATATATTTCTCTTCAAATGACAGGAATCTTGTTTCCTGTGTAAATATGATTATTTGCATTAACACACTATTTAATAGATGGACATGTGACATCTTTTTCTAAAACTACTGGCTTGGCATCATTCACTCGTAGGTGGCTGCATGCCACACTGTGTCCTGTGAAGCTAAGTTGCTTAAGCTTGAGCCCTGTCTCAGGCCTTGGTTTTCTGCCCTGAGCCACATAGATTCTAATGCCAGCTGTGCTTGGCAGACCCCCTGAAACCAGCTCAGGCCCCCCACCCACCCAAGAAGCCCAAATTGAGAACTGCTGATCTAAAAGGCACAAACAGATTATGGCTCTGGCAGAAAAAATGAGATGTTATAATTATGTTCAGTGAGAACAGAAGGTTGCAGGAGGAGCAGCATTACACAACTTTCAATACTAGATTGTATGCTAAACACATCTGGAAGAATCCCATGAGCATCTTCTGTATTCGGCTTGAGAACTGCTATTATAAACTTAATGGGAAATATTCTACTGTCATTTATACTTATGTTCTTATACTGGTGCAATTCCACCGCATCCCAAAAGGGTCGCACAGATCTAAATGGAAGCAGACAACTGTACCAGTTATATTTATGATTCACTTGCACTTTTTGTGTCAAAGAGAGGAATTTTTCAGTAAGCAAGTTACTGAAACTCCTGCCCTAGGCCTCTGCAGGAAGATAAGAACACCTCTTTTTGATTATTCCTATTTTCAGCAACTAACAGAGCAAATAGGGAAGGCAAATCATAAGAACATTTTCCTTGCACCAGCAGCGCACATATTGAAAAACACTTTCTTGTGTAAAAACCCATGTAAATGAATACTGTTCTTTCACTCTCTGCATGAATATTCAGCCTTTTGGCTAAGAACAGGTGCACTCCCTCCTGAAAAAGCATGACCCTGGCTGCCTGGTGCTTGCCACCGTCTTCAACCTCTGCAAGAGGTTCCGACACATCCCCAGGTCCTGGAAAATATCCCTGCATCTCCTTTATCCTCCTGTACAAGCTGGGCAACTGGAGGCCCATCTCCCTTTGCTGCACCCTCTACAAACTCTATGCCAGCTGCCTCACAGCCAGGATCACCGACTGGGCTGTGTGTGGAGGTGCTGACAGCTTGGTGCAAATGGGCTTCGTGTCATGGGAAGGGTGCTACAAGCACAACTTTGTGCTCCCGATGGCCATCCAGGAGGCCAGAAGATCCCGGAGGCAGTACGTGGTGGCCTGGTTCGACCAGGCCAACGCCTTCAACTCCGTGCCGCATGATCACATCTTTGACACTCTAGCGGAGTTCAGGATGTCTGACACCTTCCTCCAGCTACTCTGTGACCTCTACAGGGACTGCACTACCACCACCTGCTCCAACAATGGACAGAGAGCCGCCATCCACATCCACCACAGCATGAAGCAGGGCTGTCCCCTCAGCCCCATCGTGTTCAACTTGGCCATGGAGCCGCTCCGCTGAGCCATCTCCCATGGCCAAGTCAGGTTCGACCTGCATTGTGGGAGGATCAATGTCCTTGCCTGCACGGATGACCTCATCCTCATCACCGACAGCGCAGAGGGCCTCCAGCACATGCTGAACATTGCCAGCCGGGCCTCCAAGTGGATAGGCCTGTGCTTTAATGCCAGGAAGTGCGCCTGCCTCCACATGGAAGGCAGCATCAAGACCCTGGTGAGGCCTATGGAATTCATGATCTAGGAAGAGCCCACGGTCTCCCTCGAGGAGGGCCAGTGCTACCAACACCTGGGCACCCCCACTGGAGTGAGAGTCCAGCAGACACCGGCAGAGATCATCTCCAAGATCTTCCACGACACAGCCCTGAACGACGAATCCATGCTCACACCCTGGCAGAAGATGGGTGCCATCAACACCTTCCTGATCCCCCGCATCTCCTTTGCCTTCAGGGGCTCAGCCGCAGCCAAGATGCCCCTGACCCAGGCAGACAGCACTATTTGCCAACTCATCAGGAAGTGGCTCTACCTCCCCCACAGGGCCAGCATGGACCTTCATTTACATCTCACCCAGGCAAGAAGGCACCAACATACCACACATGGGGGACCAGTGTGACGTGGCTGTAATCACCCACGCCCTCCCCCTCTTGACCTGCCCACACCCCAGAGTGAACACCATCGCCAGAACACCATGCAAGACGTCGTCAGGAAATGCATCACCAGAACCTCGACTGCCCAGGACGTTGCCACCTACCTGAGTGGCTCTCTCGAGGCCAAGTTCAGGAGAGACGGGGGACACCTATCTTCGCTCTGGTCTCACGCCTGCAATGCTGCCGCCACCTGGGGAAGAAGATCAGCTGCTGCTGGACCTGGTGCGAGGAGCGGCGGGAGCTGGGAGACCTAATCCCCCACATCTCTGGCAAGGAGCACACCATCATCACCCGGCTGGCCAGGACCATGCTGGAGAGGGTCCTCAAAGACACCATCCACTGCCACCATGTGGAAAACCTCAAGAAGAAGCCGGACTAAGGGAAGGTATTTGAGGTCTCCAGTAAGTGGGATGCCAGCAACCACTTCTTCTGCGCTGGCAACTTCACCCGCTTTGCCGACTGGTGTTTCATCCACTGGACCTGGCTCTACTGTGTCCCACTCAATGGAGCCATCTGCCATAGAAACCGAGACAAGAAGTGCAGGAAGTGCAGGTAACCCGAGACCCTGCCCCACATCCTGTGTGGCTGCCAGGTTCGCTTCAGGGCCTGGCAGCTCCACCACAACATCGTCCAGAACCGGCTTGTCAAAGCCCTACCACCGACCCTGGGCAGTGTCGCTATGGACTCTGCTGTCCCAGGAACCAACAGCCTGGTGAGACCCGACATCGTGATCATGAATGAGCAGGCCAACAAGATCATCATGGTGGATGTCACAGTACCATTTGAGAACTGGACCACGGCCTTCTGAGAAACAAGAGCCAGGAAGATGGAGAAGTACACCCTGCTGGCGGACCCCACAAACACACACACACCATCAGGACCCTGCCAAACTGACTTTGGTTGTGTCCAGATTCTGGTACGGCGAGCACTTGTGCCTAACCCTGGCCCTCCTTGGGGCACCATCAGGCTGCAGTGTGTCCATGGGGACGTGAAGACCTACCCCCCACACCAAGTGATCTTATGAGTAGGAAGGCATGAAGAGCCTTTGATGGTTGGCCTGGCCCCAACCCTCGCCTCCTCAGTGATACGGGGCAGAGACGTGATATTTTGGGAAACTGCTGTCAGAGCTCATGAAACCCTCTGCAATGGAACGACAACCCCAGCCTTTAAGGGCCAGGCGAGTCAAAACCATGACTCTTGCAGGAGTGGGGGAAGTGGCAAATCTTGGGGAGAGGACCTCCCAATGCCCAGCACCAGCCCAGGCCCTCTGCCAGCCCAAGAAAGAGCCAGCCCTGTTACCCGAATCAGCAATCCTAACTCACCCCTCAGACTTTGTGGGAGAGCAATGATCCAATGACACCCTGAGCAGAGCATATGACCAGGGGTCCGTAGTAAATGGGGAGACCATGGGGGCCCATCAAGTGGGATGATTCCCCCATTTTGAAATTCAGGGAGACCGCCTATACCAGGTAGAGAAGAACCCACAAATAGAAGAAGTACACCCCCAGCTCCTGGTGCCTCAGCCGTATTGGAGAGAGGTCATGCGGCTTGCCCATGCCATACCCATGGCAGAACACTCGGGGAGGATTAAGACGCCGGCTTAGATTCTGGCCTGGGATCCACAGGGAGGTGGCAGACTTTTGTGCATCTGGCCTGGATTGTCAGCTCATCGCACCCTGGCCAGTGGAGAAAGCCCCACTAATTCCCTTCCCACTTGAGAATATACCCTTCGAGTGGATTGGGGTGGATATAGTCAGCTCCCGGGAGAAGAATGCTGCTGGATACCGGTTCATCCTCATCGTAGTCAACTACGCAACCCGGTACCCTGAAGTAGTGCCGCTACATTTCATGAGTGCCAAGAGAGTGATGACTGAGCTGATGAACGTATTTGCTCAAGTCTGAGTCCCTTGGGAAATCCTAACAGATCAGGGGACAAACTTTATGTCCCAGACAGTGCAGCAGCTCTGCCTTTTATTAAAAATCAAAACACTCTGAACATCCGTCTACCACTCTCAAATGGACGGATTGGTAGAGCGTTTCAACAGGACCCTGAAGGCCATGCTCCACAAATTTGGCCTAATGGATGTGCGGCAAGGGGAGCAGCTCCTCCCGCCCCTCATGTTTACAGTCCAGGAGGTTCCCCAGGCCTCCACAGGATTTTCACCGTTGAAACTTTTGCATGGAACAGCTGCATGGGGTTTTGGACCTAGTTCGGGAGATGTGGGAGGAACAACCCTCCCAAGCTAATAACATAGTGCAGTATGTACTTAACCTCCAAGAGAGACTTGAAGTGTTAGGCACATTTGTGCAGGAGAACCTCCTACAGGTCCAAGAGGCCCAGGAAACTACTTATAATAAACAGGCAAGACTCCACGAGTTCCAGCCAGGGGATTGGGTCCGACTGCTGCTTCCCAGTTCGGACTCCAAACTCCTTGATTGTTGGCAGGGGCCTTATGAGGTGGTTTGGCAAGTGGGCCTGGTAAACTATGAGGTGCACCAGCCTGACAAACGCAAAGTGTGACAGATTTATCACGTAAATCCCTTAAAACCCTGGAGGGCCCAGGAAGGGTTACTAATAACACCCTACCTGCCAGACCCGAAACTGGGGCCCCAGGCAGAGGGTACATCAAAACCAGGAGAGGCCCAGATTGGGTCCAACTTCGCCCCTGAACCAGGCACAGCAACTGGTTGCCACATTCTCCTCCATCTTCTTGGCGAAACAAGGCCAAACTCACCTGGCCATCCATCACATCAAGACAGAACCAGAGGTTAAGGTCCAGGAGAACCCCCGTCCCTTCCCCCAAAATTGAGGGAAGTGATGAAGCAAGAACTTCAGTCGATGCTGGTGTTGGGGGTAATCGAGGAGTCCTTCAGTGATTGGAAGAGCCCGATAGTCTTAGTTCCTAAATCTGATGGGAGCACCCGGTTTTGCATCGACTTCCGGAAGGTGAATGCCGTGTCCAAATTTGATGCGTGCCCCATGACCTGGGTGGATGAGCTGCTGGATCGGCTTGAAGAGGCAGAGTACATTACCTTTCTGGACTTAACAAAAGGCTACTGGCAAATCCCCCTCACACCTGAGTCCAAGGAGAAGATGGCATTCTTTGGACCCCCTTTGGACTCTTCCAATTCCAAACCATGCCCTTTGGGTTGCATGGCACTCCTGCCACATTCCAGCGGCTGATGGGCCGTGTTCTGTGTCCCCATGGCCAATACACAGCTGATTATTTGGATGATATAGTGATTTATAGCCACAATTGGCAGGCCCACTTTCAACATATGGCAGGTATTACTGTCCTTCAAGGAAGCCAGCCTGACAGCAAACCCTGAAAAATGCCACCACCTACCTGGGCTACACTTTGGGGAAAGGCACTGACTACCCTCTAGCAGGAAAGGTCCAAGCCCTCCAGCGATGTGCCCCTCCATCATCAAAAAAGCAGGTACGCCAGTCCCTTGGGAAATCCTAACGGATCAGGGGACAAACTTTATGTCCCAGAAAGTGCAGCAATTTGGGGTTAGCTGGTTACTATTGCTGCTTCATACTCAGCTTCTCCTCCATCGCAGCCCCTCTTACCGACCTCCTCAAGAATGAGAGTCCAATCCAGACCCAGTGGACCAAAGCCTGTGAGGAAACTTTCCAAACCCTTCAACTCTGTTGAAAACCCATCTTGCACAGCCCTGACTTCTCAAAGGAGTCTTTGTTACCAATGGATGCCTCCGACGCGGGCTTAGGAGCCATTCGGAGAGGTCATGAGAGGTAATGAACACCTGATCCTCTACATCAGTATGAAGCTATTCCCCAGGGAAAAGGCCTACTCTGTAATCTAAAAGGAGGCACTAGTGGTGAAACGGGCAGTGGATTCACTCCAATATTACCTACTGGGCAGACATTTTACCCTCGTCACAGATCATGCCCCTCTTCACTGGCTATACACAATGAAAGAGACAAACCCCAGAATTATGAGGTGGTACCTCTCCCCCTCCAACCCTTCTCTTTCTGGATCCAACATTGTGCTGGAAAGGCCCATGCAAATACAGATTTTTTTTCTCTAGGGAGGGTGAAGCACAGTTGGGGGAGGGACCGACCCCAATAAGGGTCATGGGGGGGGGGATGTGTGAGGGAGTGAGAGGAGGGCCTGGCAGTGCAGGGGCTAAACAAAGCCTTTTTTGCCCAGCTAACCCTGCCCCATTTTACCTGCAGCCAATGCCAGGCCTGGAGGTAGGATAAAAGAGAGGAACCTGGCTCAGTTAGGGGCTGACCAGCAAAGAGACAGGAGCTAGTTCTGCTGGCTGCAGGACCTGAGCCAGAGCCGTCTACTGGGTCAGCTGTAGGAGCACGTAAGCCTCCATCCCTTCCCCTGGCGCAAAGGGGGAGAACCTACAAGGAACCCTCACTGAGGAGGGGGAAATTGGACTCTTGGGGCCATGCCCCAAAAGTAAGAACCAGACTTAGATAAGAGGTCGGAATTCCTAGGCCCAGGGCCCTAGCGGCAGAGGCCTACACCCCTTTGCCACCAGCTAACTCCAGGACCTAACCACTAGGCCACTCTGCTGTCTGGGAGACCTGGCCACAGTGCACCACCAGTAGAAACAAAAAAACCTAGCTGTGGGTGCTCTGCTAATCCAGTTGGTGGCATTGAAATCTCTGCAGAGCAGCCGCACAAGCATACAACTTACAAGCAGGGCTGGACGGAGGCATGGGCGAGCCAGGCAGCTGCCCAGGGCGCCAACCGATAGGGGGCACCTGATGGCAGCTGTAAGGAGCGCACGGCGTCCCTTACAGCTGCCATCAGGCGCTGTGCGCCCGACTCCCACAGCGCCGGCCCGCCCACATCCCCGCGGCACTGTCCAGCAGCGCCCTTCCCCCCATGGCCGCGGGGCCCTACACGGCCCGGCGCATGCACCAGCAGCGACAGCTGGGCTGGACTGGGCTGCGCTTGCGCCGTGTGCCCTAGGGGCGGGCCCCGGGCTGCGCGCCAGCGGCTGTAGCCGGGCCGTACATGCGCCGTGCGCCCCAGGGGCGGGCCTGCGCACCCTAGGGGGGCGGGCCCGCTTCCCAAGGTTGGGCCCGCGCATACGCCGTGCGCCCGGGGGCGGCGTCGCGCGCCCGTGTCTGGGGTGCCAGAATACCTCGGGCCAGCCCTGCTTACAAGGAACACTGCTCATGACTTGGAATAATTCCCAAAGAGATGGTTCACGCAATGATTCTGGACCCCAGGCAAGCGATCAGCTGTTGGAGTGATACTCTCCTCAGTGCAAAACTGCCAGAACCCGATCGTCTGTTGGCAGAGCATGCTGGAGTGTGCTCCTCCTCACTTGTTCACATAATACATTGTAGTGGGATTGTCAATAACTATGTGAACTACTGAACCCCTGCTACAGTGCAGAAAAATGTGACACGCATTGTAGTTGGCCTGAAACTCCAACAGGTAAACATGCAGTGAAGACTCCTGTTCTGACTACAGACCTTGAACTTCCAGTGACCGCAGATGTGCCTCCCAACCCATCAGTGAGGCATCGTTGGCCACAGAGCCAGCTGGCAAGGGCTGGATGATGGGAGTACCTTGGCAAATATTCTTCAGATGCATCTGCCACTACAAGGAGTACAGGAACAACTGAATGAAAATGAGCCAATCTGTTCAGGGGTGAAAAGTTGGACATAAAGCCTCCGGTCCTAGATTACATTTAGAGACACAACCTTGAAAACTGGGCCAGGAGCACCAGGCACCAGGCCAAAGCAAGACCCTGCTGCTTCAGGTGGGAGCAGGTAGTCCAAGATGCCCTGAAGGGAAGCCTGCATCCACACTGAGAACCGAGTCCATTTGGTGGCACAGGTGGACAATGGTGAGGGCTTACGACTCTTGAGGAGGACCCTCTGAATGTCACCCAAACATGCCCACTCCTGTGGGTTCAACCATCTATGAAATGTGCAGTCTACTATAAAACTATATGGAGATATACCTATCTCATAGAACTGGAAGGGACCTTGAGAGGTCATTGAGTCCAGTCCCCTGCCCTCACGGCAGGACCAAGTATCATCCCTGACAGATTTGCCCCAGATCCCTAAACGGCCCCCTCAAGTACTGAACTCACAATACTACTGAGGTTTGGGCACAGCAGATGTCCTTGGACAGCAAGTCCAGTGTCAGTGGCAACTGCTTGGGGGCACAACACTAGGTTCATCAGTGCCCCAAATCAGTGCTGGTGAGGCCAGGCCAGTGTGATGAGGATTACCATTGCTTTTATAGAATCATAGAATACTAGGACTGGAAGGGACCTCGAGAGGTCATCGAGTCCAGTCCCCTTCCCTCATGGCAGGACCCAGTACTGTCTAGACCATCCCTGATGGACATTTATCTAACCTACTTTTAAATATTAGATATAGAGATTCCACAACCTCCCTAGGCAACTTATTCCAGTGTTAACCACCCTGACAGGCAGGAATTTTTTCCTAATGTCCAACCTAAACCTCCCTTGCTGCAGTTTAAGCCCACTGCTTCTTGTTCTATCCTCAGAGGCCAAGAAGAACAATTTTTCTCCCTCCTCCTTGTGACACCCTTTTAGATACCTGAAAACCGCTATCATGTCCCCTCTCAATCTTCTCTTTTCCAAACTAAACAAGCCCAATTCTTTCAGTCTTCCTTCATAGGTCATGTTCTCTAGACCTTTAATCATTCTTGTTGCTCTTCTTTGGACCTTTTCCAATTTCTCCACATCTTTCTTGAAATGTGGTGCCCAACTGAGCACAATACACCAACTGAGGCCTAATCAGTGCAGAGTAGAGCGGAAGAATGACTTCTCATGTCTTGCTCACAACACACCTGTTAATACATCCTAGAATCATGTTTGCTTTTTTTGCAACAGCGTCACACTGTTGACTCATATTTAGCTTGTGGTCCTTTTGTCCCACTTGACCTTCTGCAGCACCTTGTTGATGAGGGGAAATGGAGGAAAGGCATAGAGAAGACCCTTTGACCACCAGAACAGAAACGCAACTGGAAAGGAGCTCCACTTGAGGCCGAACCAAGAGCAGAACCAGCTGCACTTCACATTTTATCTCGTCACAAAGAGGTCCACTTGGGGAGAGTCCCAGTCGTGGAAGAGGGAGGCAATCACCTTGGGATGTAGAGCCTGTGTGAGGAGAACTCTCTGCTGAGACGGTCTGCGATCGCATTCCGTACCCCTATGGGGGTGACGGGCCTCTAGCACGATGCCATAAAGGACACAGAATTCCCAGAGTCTCATAGTTTCCCCGCAGAGCTCTGGGGAGTGGACTTGCCCCTTGTCTGTTTATGTAATACATGATGGCAGTGCTGTCAGTGAGAACACACACTACTCTGCCCACGAGGTGAGGGAGAACCGCCCCCCCCCACGCATTTCTGATTGCCCAGAGCTCTCCTGTACAGACTATACCCCTGGAGTGAGGAGGGTCCCCATGTGGGCCCCTCAACTTCAATCTGAAGTGTTGGCTACTAGTTCCCTCAAGTGCAGTTGAGGATGGTATGGGATGCCCAACTTGACATGGTCTGGGTTGTCCACCAGAGCAGGGTCAACAGCACGTGAGGTGGGACCATCACTACTCTTCCTACAGGGTGTCTCACCAGTGCATACACTGATGCCAGACATGGCTGGAGGGGGCCTAATCCTGAGCCTGGCCAGGGGCACTACGTACGTGCAGGCAGCCATATGCCCCAGGATCTGCAGACTCAACTTTGCGGTTGTCATGACTTGGTGACCTACTGAGGATGTGAGAGTCTTGAGAGTTGTTGCATTTGTTTTCCTTCAGTTTTTGAATGTACATTTTTTTAAGAGATTTTAATCCAATTATGCTGATGCCTCAAATGATCCTTCTGGAGAAAAAGCTGCCTGGAACAATATGTGCAGTGCACCTGTGCAAGTTTCTCACCGTGCAGTAAAGCCACATAAAAGTGAGGCTGTACAATAATTAAATGGACAATTGACTAAAACAGCTGGACAGGTGAGCTTTTTAGATAAACAAAAGTAATTGTGCAGTTTAAAAATCTTTGCTGGTCACATATATTTCTGTAACAGGTTAGTCTGAAATGAGTAACTTTACTCCTCCAAGAGGTCCCATTGGACTATTCTCAGGAGCAAATATTTGCTGGATTGGGCCCTAAATTTGTCTCATAACTTATGTTAAAATTAATGAATGCTACCATGGAGAGCATTATTTCATAGATAAAATTCCCTTAGACATTAAATATCATAACACCATTTGAGCATGATTTTGAGAAACATCTGAGTTATTTAATAATTGAAAGCATCATCTACTTTAGCAAATCAAGACCAAGACTATAAGGTAGATGAGAGCGGTTTGTCAGTAGTTAGTTTGAAGTTAAGGTTAATGTAAAGTTTTCATTTAAATTGAAATTTAGCTTGTAAGTTCTTTTAGGTGAAGAGCATTGTTTCTTTTTCTTGGAGTGCTTGCTCATGTCCATTTAACATAGGTGTGTGTGCCTGCCACATGCACCGATGCCGGAAGTTTTTCCCTAAGCAGGACCTGTAGGGGCCGACGTCCCCAGCACTCCCTGGAGTAGCGTGCAGATGCCATGCTATATAGGTCATTCCCCAGACCCTCCCTCCTCGGTTCCTTCTTACTGCCAGGGTGTGTCTAAACTACACCACTCTGTCGACAGAGAGATGTAGATTAGGCACATCGAAATTGCTAATGAAGCAGGGATTTAAATATCCCGCGCCTCATTAGCATAAACATGGCCGCCGCTTTTTTTCGAAACGGAGTTTTTGCGAAAAAACCCGGCAGTCTAGACACAGATCTGTTGAAAATAAAGCCTTTTTCGATGGATCCTATAAACCTCATTTTTTGGAATACAGAGGAATGCAGTCTAGATGTAGCCCCAGTGACAGTGCTTGGAAAAATGTTCTCTAGAGTTAGCTGCAGCAAGCATTCCCTTTGTATTGTTGATACCTCTAATTGAACTTCCTAAGTTCCTGTGAACTGTTAGGCTTTGATTCTCCTAAAGAGACTTTGCCTGGGGGACGGGGCATACCCCACTCTCCTGGCTTCAAAGCACATCTTGAACAAGTGTCGAATTTGCAGGTCCTTCAGTCCCAGAACCATTAAAAAGGGAGCATTTGTCTTAGAGCACATTTGATGGAGTCTGCATTTGTGGCTTAGCTCCTCCTGTTGGGCCTGTCTCTGGAGGTGCAGAACTCCATTCAGGAGCTCACCTTCAACGTCAGTGCCCTGTTTGTGGAACAGATGGACACTAAGTTGCATGGGATAAAGCAGTGTTTCTCAACCTTTTTTTTTTTTTTTTAAATAAAATACCTATGGAAGGAGGGCATTGTTATTAACTCTGGCTGCTCAGCCTGACCACCCTGCAGAGAAGAGGTGTTGTTGACTCCGTGACTGTGGCCATTAGGCCCAACTGCCTTTTGGAAAGAGGTCATTGCTAGTGTCTCTGGCTGCCAGGCCACACCGCCCTGCAGGAAGTGAGCTTTGCTATTGACTCTGGCTGCTAGGCCATGCTGCCCGGCAGGAAGTGAGCTTTGCTATTGACTCTGGCTGACAGCCATGTTGCCTTGTGTGAAGAGGGCAGGGTTATTGACTCTGGCCATTGGGCCACACTGCCCCACAGATGGAGAGTGTTGTTATTGACTCTGGCTGCTAGGCCCCAGCGCCTACAGAGAAGGGGCATCATTATTTACTGAAGCTGCAGGTCTTGCATCCTGGGACAAGTCACAGGTATAATCGGGAGGGGATGCACAGAGCCCCGACTTCTCCAAACTGGTACACATGTGGGGCTGAGCCTCAAGGGGGGTTGGCGTGCTTGCCCCATAACGAGACCCCAGAATCAAAGAGTAGAGAATAAGAATCAGAGGCCCAGATGTCGTGAGAACTGGGTGTAGTATCTCTTGTGATAGCAAGAAGTCAGGACTCAGCTGTAGTGAACACACTAGTAATTCTTTACTAAAGCTGCTGGACATGTACAGACTTTGTGGTTCTCCCTGACTCCCTAGTTCCCAGACCAATACAACATGTACTTCTAGGTGTCATTACACGGGACCACTCTAAATCTTGAGCCAAGCAGTCATAGAATGGGATGCTGACTATGATACACTGGAGAAACAACAGACATTTCCATTCACTGTTTTCCATGGTTTGTTTGTTTTTTAATTTTCAAGTTGTTATAAATTCAGGACGTTTCCATTTACTGGCCGACTCATCATTAATTTTATGTCCATTCCTCTCCCCTCTCTTCCCCAGTAGAATGCAAAATGTAGGGGATGCATAGTAGTAAATGCAACAACAATAGAGAGATTTGCAATAGCTAATCAGACAGCAATCTATGAAAACAGTGTGAGTTTTTGTCTACACTCAGCAACTGCGGTTCCTCTATACCCTATGATTAAAATCACTACACACTAGTTCCAGCTAAAGTAATTTTCCCTTATATTGAAAAGCACATAGTAATGGGATTTCATCAAGAATTTCTAAATGACTTTGTACCTTACTGCATTCAAACTTGACTAGAGACCCCATATGGTGAGTCACGATAGGCTTAATATTCTATTAAGGCTTCTGTACAGGTTTAGTTCTTTACTAGTGTCTCAAAATTTAGACACATTTTCCCCCTTTATATTGCCACCTTGAGGCATGAATTTGGCATCAAGAATTACTTTGATTTTGGTAATTGCATCATTTCTTTATAATTCCATCCTCCTCATCCAAATATTCTTATTTTCCTTCCCAACAGACAAGATATGCTCCCCAACCCCTCAAGACTTTGTTGTTTATCTCCTGGTAATCGTCTGATAAAAGAAAAGTGATTTTAGTTAATACTGGACCTTTCCATCTCAGTTCCTGATATATAGCATAGAACCTGTTGTACCACTCAGCTCACATTTGCTCTATTTGAATGCCCCTTGAAACTCTGAACAGCTTAAATGCGAAGTTACACTCTTCTACTTTGTGTGGGTTCAGATAAACTAAGGAATTTAGCAGCCAGTTATCTTTAAAAATACGACATTGTTCTTTCTATTAAAGTTATATAATATAATGCGGTATTTACAGAACCTGAATGGCTTGCTGCTTTTTCCTTACATGATTTCTTTATATGCTATTACAGATAAAACCTAAATAACATGGTAGCATAAATATATTATTTCATATGGAACTCCATCAAAAGTGGATATAAGACTTGCTGGAGGATTTCACTGGAAAATTTGCCATAACTTTCTCATAACTCATTGTATGCTTTTATCAAAGATTCCCGATAGAGAAGATGAAAAACTGAATGTGCAGTACAGCAGAGTACAAGGTAGGCACCACAGAAGATAAAATGTTTTCAGGGAGACCATCAGATTTCTTCAGCAGCAGTTATATAAGTTGCACCTGATCCAGAAATGTGCCAAGTGCCCTCAACATCCACTGAGCACCTTTCAGTGGTGTAGCCCCCAGGTGCCACGCTAGGAGGGTGCCAATTTAGTCCCCCTCTGCTCCCCCTGTCATTCCTCAGCTCACCTGCTCCTCCTCCGCCCGTCGCTGGCGGCTGGAGCCTCTTCCCCGCCTCTCCACCCCCAGCCTGACCCTCCTCTATCTCGGCCAGCAGGTTAATGCGTACGGGGGCCTGACCCCAAACTGGAGGGGGTGGGGGAAGACATGGTACAAGGCCCCCGGGTTGGTCTCAGCTCTGCACCAGGTTCGGGGCCCAGCCACATGGCGGCGGGGGTGTGTGTGCAAATTTTGCCTTTGCCCCCGGGCACATAACACCCTCACTATGCCTCTGGCACCTGTGCAGGATCAGAGCATAAATAATTAGGACTGACCTGCAGCACATCATAAAGCAGGTTCTCATAAAACAGAATGAAAAAAGACCAGGTTGGTAATATGTCCCAAACACCTTTATTTTCCCCCCCATGATGCTTCATTTATAACTCATGAAACCTACAATCCCTGATACCACAATCAACCCAATACCTATTTTGCTTAAAATATGCACACTGAATTAAATCGTATAAATGTAACAAGAGAAATTAGAACAAATCTTCCTTGTTTTTCTTCCCTCCTTCTATTATACATGGCATAAACCAGCCTGCAATAATCAACTAGAGCCATTTAGTGTATAGTAGTCTAGTCTTGCTGTGACTAATAGGATGATTGGTTGTATAGCTTCTTTATAGTTGTTCATTATATCACCCTTACATAAAGTAATTTAATTTCAGTGGGATAATTAGGGTATTTCTAATCTAACTGATAGTCTGAATGAAATGAGATTCTCAGAGGGAGATTTGTGTACCAGGAGATTGGTGACCTTCGGCCCCAATTTTCACACAATGTATTAAACTGACAGCCCTACTTTCAAGCACTGCTGTACTGCATCTTCACAACTTGGGCAGATCTATGTGCCGCAGAAAGCAACTTTAAATGAGGTTCCTTTGTCCTAAAGAAATCCCATTATTAAAGGAAACCATAATATCATAATTGAATTACAAAATATATATGTAGAGCATCATTCACTACACAGAAATGTGGAACCCAAATCTCAACCATTATGTACTACACAAAGCACACACTCTCAGGCAGCCCCTCACAAGACAACCTCTAAAATTCAACATTAATATGGCTTATCCTGTAATTATTTCATACATATGTCAGTGAAAATCTGATCTTTTCCCAATTTCTCAGAAACAAATGCATGAAGTAGTATAACAGGCATTTTCGACACCACTGATAAATTGGATCGATGCTCTACTGCCAGGTATGAGCTAAAAAGGAACAGGTTTCAGTAATACTTGTGGGACACTGTAGCTGTCAAGCAGCACAGGATATCTGCTTGACTATAACAAAGTAGGACCCATTCCTACTTACATTTTAGCTTTAATTCATAGCTCTCTCATTCTCCTATGCTCCCGAAATACCAATGCTGCAGTCTCCTATGAACGGGTTCTCAAACTTCATTGCGCCATGAACCCCTTCTGACAACAAAAATTACTATATGACCCCAGGAAGAGAGACTGAAGCCTGAGCATGGGCATCGGGTGAGAGACCTGCTGGGGAGGGCAAGCCCCAGCCCTGCCTCTTCCACCTGAGGGCAAGCCCCATGAACTCCCAGTCCGGCTCTCCCCTGTGGCCATGTGGAGAGGTGGGACTGCTGTGCCACAGCCCTGGCCCTTCCCTCCCTGGCAGCCACGTAGAGAGGTGGGGCTGCCACGCTGTAGCCACAGCCCAGCCCCCCCCAGTGGCCACGTGGAGGGCTGGGGCTGCCGCACCACAGCCCTAGCCTTCCCCGACAGTAGCCTCAGCCTTAGGTGGTTGGGCATGTAGGTAGTTTTGGGAAGGCTGTGCCTTCCCTTGCCTACATTACCAACCACACATGAGCCTACCAGAGCCCCCCTGCCCTTGGGGCGGGGAAAGCAAAGTCAAAGCCCGAGCCCCATCGCCCTGGCTGAGCATAACCTGAGCCCTACCAGCCAGGACTGAAGCCCTCTGGCTTTGGTCCCAGGCCCCCACAAATCTAAGCCAGGCCTGGTGACCCATTAAAATGGGGCCATGACTCACCTTGGGGTCCTGACCTATAGTTTAAGAACAGGATTTGTATGCCATGGTTTTTAATTTAGGGCCCAATCTAGCGCCCAGCGAAGTAAAAAAGAATCTATTTACTTCCATTGGACTGTGCCTCTTCATTTTACATAAGCATTTTATTGGCTTCCAGTGCCCTACCCTACTCACAGGAAACTAGATTTGGCCCATAGGGTGCAAGGTCATTGATCAGGGTCCTTCTCGTCTTTAACTTTTTAAACCACCATTCACATTTGTGCATTTCACCCCTAAAATCCTGAAAAAATACACTCGTATGCTAAAAACCTGAAGTTCAATAGCATAATACACAATCAGAATATCCATTTTAGAGGTCACACAAACTTCTTTTTTCTTAGTTTTTAATTATCTGGATTGCTTTAACATAGCCAGGGATTCACTACAGGCTGTGCTGTTTTTCAGACTATTTTGTACCAAAGCAGCAAGGACCAATGCAGCAATGGGCTTGAGGACATTCCAGTTGACTTCAAAATAATTAATTCATATACAAATAAAAACCAATTCAAATATTCAGTACGTGGCACCGTGTGACTATACACATATTAAATGCTATCTATTTACCACTATTCTGCCCTGTTTTTATCAAACTCAGAATAATTTAAATTGAAAATATATTCATTTCTTCTCTATAGAGAAACCTCAGCATTTAGGTTTAGGGGTCAGGGAGCTACATATGTAGAAATTTAAATTTTTAAATTTTACATTCAGATGTAAATATAAACAGTAGATTTCAAGCAGCAGAGTTTTTTCTCTACAGTGAGCATATTCTTAACTTTAAAAACATATGTTTAGAAAATCCCAGCAAACCGCTGAATGTTACCTGAAGGATTCATCTTTGATCTACTACCACAAGGAGAGCCTAGTGAAGGCTAAAAAGGCAAAAACTGCAAATTTAGAAAGAACCTACCTTAATTTTTAACCTTCACTCGGAATGTCTTGGTTTAACAATATTCGATAATAGTTATTTGTGTTTTTATTTCTTTTGCTGCTACTTATACATTCTATCACATCAGATCGTTTCCCTGGAATTCGTTATTGGTAAGTCCCTAACCTGAAAGATGGTAATGGCTCCATTATGACAACCTTGTCAATGCCTATTTAGGAAACTCTCAGTTCATGGTTCACTGACTGGATAGACTAAAGAAGCCATTCTAGTTTAATGGGCCAATGTAGATCTCTCAGATGAAAAGTATATGGGGTATACTAATGGCTCAGGGCCATTTTCTGCTTTGGGGCACAAGTAAAGTCTAAAATTAGTGTTTGTAGATAAGAAAGTTCTGGACCAAAAGTCGTTTAAAAATTACAATTTATTTACAATGCCTTTTTTACTGATGGCCTCATTTGATGGTTTTCTGAAAAGTCTGACAAAATAGTCTTGGCAGTCAGGGTGAGCTCCATGGATTCAACAATGAAATAACATTTCACTATGGTAATGATAGCAGGGTGTACCAACTCTGTACTGTGCCACCGGGGCCTAACCAATACTTATGCACTCAGGAGACCATGCCCCCTCACACCTTTTGTGCATGCTTTAGGTAGACAGGACAGAAAAAAGGAGGCAGTCCCGCTCCCTCTGGACTGGCTGAGGAGAAGGAAAGACACGTGCTGCAGGTTCCAACAGAGGAACCTGCGACTCTTTAGGCGGTTGGGACTGTTGTGGCCAACCTGCCGACTGTCGAGACTGACTGGGACAATATGGCCCTTATGGTAGGAAATGACTCAGGGAAAGCATTTGAAGTCAGTGCTTGAATTGGGGATTTACCAGCTTCACAGAGCTCTTGCTCCAAACCTGGTGAAGTAGGGTGGCTCCAGGTTTTTCTACTCCTCTTTCCTACTGCACTCGCCAATAGACATGACTGCAGGGGATCCTAACTAGAGACGAAGGCTTTGTTCACACTGCTAAGTTTATAGCATTGTAACTTGATGCACTCACTGGGGTATTTTTTTCATAGCACAGTAAAGTGGCAGTGTAGACAGGCTCCAAGCTTTCGCTATGCCATGCCCCAGGGGCTGAAGACTGTTTGCTTTGTCCCACCTGGTGGGTCAGAACCCCCAGCTACTATTGTTTGCCCTAGCCTCAAGGTTCAGGAAGCATAGACTGAGTGTCTGAGACATTCCCTTTCCCCATGAAAATTGCCTGTATAATTGGATATATGTGCATTTTGTTTGCACACTGAAAGTAACTGTTCTCCAGTCCTATCAGCAAGCGTCTATTTTCATGCCAAAGTAAAATAGTCTTTTACCATTGGGCTGCTATCACAAACGAAGGTCAGCAAACTAGCATGAGCTGCTCCAGAGCCACTCAGGTAAGGTGCAGTAATGCAAACCGCCACCAGAGGGCGCATGGAAAAAAGAAGCAGTGAGAAAGGAAAAAACCCTGAAGACGTGCCAGCTCCAACAGAGAAGTAAACAAGAAAGGTAAAGACTCTGACACCTATTCCTCTCCCCTCCCAGGTGACCATATTTTTTTAAAATAAAACAGCCTGGAGGGGGAGGGCTTGCCCAAGCTGTCTGTCTCTCCCCAGCCCTGGCAGGGCTCACCCAAGCCACCCTCTCTTTGCCTCCTGGGGCTGCGACTGACCCTCCCCCCACATCTGATTCTGGGGCTGAGTCCCCCCTTCCTGAACTCTGCACTGCCTATGGTGGGGTCTATCCCCGGCAACCCAGGGGGTGACCCCTCCCCTGAGCTTGGGGGTTGACCCTCACCCCTGAGCCCTATGCCACCTGCAGTTGGGTGCTGAGCCCCCCCAAACTCTGCACTGCCCAGGGCAGAGTCTACCCCCCTCCGGCCCTGTGCCGCCCGCAGCTGGGGCTGAGCTAAAAAAGGACTCTCTTGAATAGGACACAAATTCTTCTATATAATCAATATATTTAAGTTCAGCTTTCATGACAGAATTTGCACTACAATACTTCAGTGAGGTGAACTGCAGTTTTTTTTTTACAGTGTAAATGTTTTGTATAAAAAATAAATATAAAGTGAGCATTATACACTTTGTATTCTGTGTTGTAATTGAAATCAATATATTAGAAGATGTAGAAAACATCAAAAAATATTTAAATAGATAGTATTCTTATTATTGTTTTAATCGCGCAATTAATTGCGATTAATTGTTTTAATCATGTGATTACTCACGATTAATTTTTTTAATTGCTTGACAGTCCTAAAACATATGGTTTCTCTTACCTAAGGACCCCACCTTGAAGGAAATTTGAAGCATGGTTCAGAGTGTCATCAGCTCACAGGCATATTAATCAGAATGGAAGATGCTCAGTGTCTCACAAAGTATGTTCACCACTTTGCATGACTGGTCTCTACAAAGGGACAGAGTCATTTTAATTCAGTAGAAAATTACATTTCAGCAGAAAATTACCTTTTTGTAATGACTGATGGTCTCAAGTTACAGTGGGGGAGGTCTAGGTTGGATGTTAGGAAAAAACTATTTCCCTAGAACGGTGAGGAAGCACTGGAATTGAGTTACCTAGGAAGGGGGTGGAATCTCCATCCTAGAGGTGGATTTAGAGGCCGGCAAAGACCTGGTCGACAAAAGTCTCTTCTTCCACACCAGTTTAGGCACTGGTGAACTTGCACACTGTTTTTCTGCCCTGGATGGCTTGGGAACCCCAACCCCGAGCTGAAGGCTGAAGAGCCTTATCAAAAAGGAGCATGCGGAGCTGCATCTCCCTATCTCGATGAGCTCAGGCAGTTGACTTGCTGCAGTGAGGGCATTTTTGTGGACTATACCTCTCACCAAGACAGCGAATGCAGAAAAAGTGCCTATTGGAGGCTGACCATGGCCCTGCGGCATTAGTCACATTTTTTAAAACCCGGGGAGCTGGGCATGGTTCACTGACTCGTAAAATAAAAGATATTGTTTTCTCTTTTCTGTCGTTTGATTCGTTGTTCTTTTTGTATTCTATTATTTTTATTTTATTTTTCTGTCTTTTCTTCTTCTTCTTCTTCATGTGTGTATGAAGCCGTGAGCGGCTCCCCCTTTTTTTTTTGTTAAAATAGAATGATAACAAGTGTAACTGACCTAACTAACTCCCAAAACACTTATAACCAGGGCTTGACAAATGGGAGCAAAAGCCGCTCACCAGCCCCGCACTGCACATGCGCAAGAGCCGCATTGTGCATGCGCATGCCGGCCGTAAACGGGGCACGTGGCTGAAATCTACTTGCCACGGGCGAGTAGATTCTATAGTTTGTCGAGCCCTGCTTATAACTATTAAAACTAAGGGAAATAACAACTTAACTAATGAAGGCAGAAATCTGAGGTAACTCTCTGAGGAGAGCAGTTCACAGTTCCATCTTCTGCCGAGGGCAGTAACAAAGGAATTGAGGAGGGGTCAGGCCACGACGGCAAAGCAACAGATGCAAATGGCACAAGGCGCATGGTGCGCATGCGCAGGCCGTCTGGCTACTGCTGTGCAAAACTCTGATCTGTGGCGCCGGGGCAACCCAACACCTACAGTGGAGCACCCACGGGGACATCATCCAAAGGAGAACCATGAAGTTGTAACCAAATTCCATTTAATTTCATTCTTACCCCTCAATCTTCCAAGATTTCCTGTGTGTTTTCATTTAGATATAACAGAGTTGAACTGTTGCATCATACTGAAGTGTTCTGTCAGACAATTATATCTCATCTCAGAAGATAACCATATTTCAGCAGTGACTCATGCAACTTTTGATTGTAAATTGTTAAATTCTTAACACACTTTGGATTTTTCCAGGATAAAATTGGATATATACGTGATATGATAGTATTACAAAATTCAATACGTAAATTCTTGCACTTAGCTAGAGTATGTTAGCTTATGACATAACTAAAAATTACCACGCCGGGAAGTTATTAAAACACAAGAATTTACTTATAAAAAGAGATGTTTTGCCATATTTTTACAGAAATCTACACAGTACTTATCTGCATACATTCTCCCACCATATTTCAAGACAATGAGAGGTTTTTTTACCTCTTTTCTGCAATTCTTTTGTTTCCACTGATTACTAGATTCACATCCCAAGAGTAAACAAGGTGGAAAAAGTCTCATGTCCATTGTTCCACTTTCCGTCAGGGAGATTTGAAGCAAACTAGGCCTCACAATAAGTTTTCTAACCTAGATAAGCAGGCCTAAAGATATCTGACAGCTGTTTCACGCTCTTCATCATCATCTGAAACAATCAGTACGCATTAGAGAGTACTTTTCCCTTTACAAAGGTGATAATTAGATAACAAGCTGAGATTAAGGTAATTACGGTTAGACAGCTGGCAAGGCAGCACAGTCATGTTGAAATATTGTTGATACTTCAGCATCTGGTTCTAATAACAGCACAGACTAAAAGATTTTACATTAATTACAACACATAATTTAATATAAACATATTTAATTACAATTGATGAGCGATAAACTGTTCAAGAATTACTTAACCCCTTCCACACGTCAACATGATTGGAACCTCATATACTTCTTTCCACTTTAGGAGTAAGCTGAAGTCAACATGAAAGGTTAGGAATTTCTTGCTACTTTTAACAAGTGACTACTTAACATATCAATAATGGAGGTTGTCGTCTGAAGCCAGTTTCTAAACACATAAAATGATGGCATACTAGAATTTAGAGTCTAGAATTAGGGACAGTCACACAATTTGCTGTAAAAAAAAAATTACATAGGTTGATCAATTTGCTCTTTTTATGCCCTTGTCTGACACCTTCTAGAATCAGGAAATTCCTGTTCCTAGTCATTCTTCTTTTCTCGGGTTCAAATAAATTTTCACACTTGTATCTGGTGAAACCCATGCTTTATTTTTGACAGTCAATTAGGTATCTTATTAATCCATCCTCTGATTTCTGAGAATGTCTCAGGTGACAAAAAGAGGCAAGTACATTATGTCTAGCCTTCAGCAGCATTAAAATCAATAAAACCAGTTTGAGAAATGTGTACTAGTGTAGAGGGGAAAATCCCGTTATTGTATAAATAAACTCAGTCCACATTAACTCTGATTTCCATAACCATCTGCCCCTACAATATTTCCAGCAACCAAACCCAAGAAGGTGAAACTGTAAGATTAGCCAAAAGGACTCAGAATATATTTTTCTGCACATAAGATCACATTTCCTAAAAATGTAACTTTGTCCTCTGTAGGGATGTTTGAGTGTAAATGACTAACCATTTAATCAATAAGTGTATACTTATCGGTTAACGGTGTTGGTTACATTCAGCGAAGCTGCCTCCTTAGGAGCCAGATGGTAAGGGCTGCCATCTCCACTCCGAGGTTTCAACTACACTGCCTTTTTTTGCGGAAGAGGATATGCAAATCACGCTCTCATTTGAATATCTTCTTCCAAACCTTTTTGCGGAAGAGGTTTTGCCGTTAAAGTGTCCCGTGTAGATGGGCCATTTGTTGGGAAAAAAAGCCCTTTTACGCAAGATCCTGTAAACCTTGATTTTTAAGGAATAAGGGATCTTGTGAAAAAGGGTTTTTTTCTGACAAATGGCCCTGTCTACACGGGGCTTTTTAGCGGCAAAACCTCTTCTGCAAAAAGATTCGGAAGAAGATATGGAAATGAGAGTGCGATTTGCATATTCTATTCTGCAAAAAAACGGCAGTGTAGCTGTAGCCCGAGGGAGGAGGCTTCAATACCAGCAAAGCCTCCTCCCCAAGAGCCAGGAGGGCAAGGTTTTAGTGCTTAGTTTATTTTCCCTCCATGGTGTCCTCAGCTAGGATGGTGGATTTAAAAATCAACAACAAAAACTGAGAGACAACAAAAACATGTGGAAACCAAAAAGAGGATCCCTAACAGAACAGTCAAATTTATGGCCTAAATAAATTGACCGTGCCCTTTCAGTTTCACCTATTTTGAGCAGAAATGCTTTTACTTACACTCTTTTATATGCCAGATTCCCAGTGATTTCATTTTGTTATATAAATGGGTGTGTCCTATTACAGCTAAAAGTTTGAAACTATTCAAATTTCTCATTAAAATTATAGCTCAGCCAAATCTACAGACATTTTCATGTTACAATAAAACCTCACCACCCTATACAATGCCCCTTCCTGCCCAGAGCTTAACCAGAATAACTCTAGTAAGTAGGGCATGGTAGCACTGCTCCACTTTTGCCAGTGAGACTACACTATACTGTAGAGAATGTACAGCAGTTGCCCTTAAAACCTGTTAGCTTCTAAGGTCATTAAAATTATGTTTCTTTTCCTTAGATGTTCTGTATATTAAGTAGGAGAAAGTTTATGCAACTCTGTGTTAATGTTGTCTAAATAAAAAGGAAAACTTAAAAAGTTATAAGTACATCAAAATCGATCTATTTATCATTCACCAAGCTTGACCTCTTGAATTCTGGCTGCCTGGTCTACAAAAACATTTAGGTCCACTTGAGACCCAGGAATAGTCTCAGCTACTGCCAGGAGATTTTGGACCTCATCAAGGCCACCTCTCCAAGCTCCAAACAAGCAAGCAGAACGCAGACATTTATGCGAAGATCACAAGTTAGTGAAGAAAGGCCATTCTAGGGACTCCCAGCAGTGCGGAGTCAAAATCAAGGCACTGAGGCAATCCTACCACAAGGCAGAAGAGGATAGCGGACGGTTTGGTGCTGCACCTCACAGCTGCCACTTCTACGAGCAGTTGGATGCCTTTGCGGGAGGCAGGTACCAGCTTCCCAAGCGTGATCATGGGATCCAGCCAAGACACTCCTGGCTTCACCATAGAGGAGAGCATGGTGGCAGAGGGGGAGGAGGAGGAAGAGGAGACTGGCCAATCAGTGATCAATGAGAGCCAAGAGCTCTTCATGATTCTGGAGCCAGTCCTCTCCTCCCAGGATGTCTCCCAGTTAAGCACTGACCCCGGGGAGGGCACTTCTGGTGAGGGCACAATTTTTTTCTTCCTGCAAGCAGCTTAATGCAATTGCGTGCGATGTGTGGGGCACTCCGTGCCTACCCAGTGCATGGGGCCTGGAACAGCATGTTAATGTGTCTGCAGATGGAGCAGGAGTTTTGCCTACACATCTCCATGAAGCTCTCAGCTAGGAACTCTTTGATCCTTCTCGCATGGTTTTTGGGGAGGCCAGTCTTATGCCGTCCTCCACAGTAGGACACCTCCCCATGCCAAATCACCAGTAAGAGGTCTGGCATCATTGAACCACAAAGCAGTGCAGCACAAGGCCCAGGTTTATGGCCACATTCAGTCAGCATCTGCTCCCAAGCACTCTGTGTGATTCAGAAAAGACTGATATCTTGAATGGGAACCTGGAGGAAGGAGGAGGGGAAGCTATTAGCACTCTCCTTGAAAAGCCGCATGTGCCAGACCCAACATGTACCAGACACAGAGGGAAGCCACCCTCTCCTGTCTCCCCTCCCACCTTCAGGCTGCTGCCCTGGCTGGCCCCTTACCATGCCTGTCTACCTCATAACCACATGAGTCCAGATGCTTCCCAGTACTCTGTGCACCTGCTGTAAAGTGCTCATTTAAAAGCAAGCATTTGGCCTTGCACAGAACACATCTCCATTGTCTTTACAGAGACCTTTGGTGCAGGCTAACAGATTAGGGGTAGCCTTAATACAATGTATCTGCTGTAATATGTGCCCTTGTATCTTTTCATTGCAAGTGGGCCTGCAGACAGCTTGGAACATACTCCCCCTCTTCCAGCATCTGCACACCTGGCTCAGATCCGCAGGTGAAAATGCACAAGGGAGAACATGTTCAGGGAGCAGAGGGACTGCATGAATTCCCTTGTGGAGGAGATGCAGGGAGAGCGGCAGGACCAGATCACTGAGAGCCAGGAGCGAAGAGCCACCAGGGAGCAACAGGCAAGGTAGCAGGAGTCCCTCTTTGCCTCCCTGGCAGCTGTGCTAGAGCATCTGGCTGCATGTTTGGAGAGGAACTCCTCCCAGAACCCTATCTGCCCTGATGACAACACCACTCCCTCCTCCCCCAGCCCTGTTGCTTCCACTTCCAGGGTCACCAGGGTTTGCTTGAGCCCCAGGACAAAGGGTGGGAAGGGGGAGGAACTCCAGGAGATCCTTACCTCTGGGACCTCAGGGGGGACTGAAGGTAGTCCCACTTGTGTTCCTGAGCCTCCCTCTGCCCTCCAGGTTCCCACTTCTTTGATTTTCCAGATGTTTTCCCCAAATAAAAACTCCTGTTCTTTGAACAACGGTCTCTTTACTGCTTGAACTGCAGGGGTGGGATGGAGGATTAAAGGCAAACACAGGGAATGCAGGGAGAGCCATGTGGAAATCTTTCAAAACTGTCCTTCAAGGACTCTTTGATTTGCACTGCCCCACGGCTTGCTCTCCTTATCACCCTGGTGTGCGGCTGCTCAAACTCTCTGACTAGGCGCTCTGCCTCAGACCCTCACCCTGCCAGAAAAGCATCCCCCGCGCTCTTGCACAGATTATGGAGCCCACAACAGGATGCCACCACAAAGGGAATTTTGCATTCACTGAGTGTATGTCTACACTACATGGCTCCGTCGACGGAGCCATGTAGATTACCTTTGTAGACATAGGAAAATGAAGCGGCGTTTTAAATAATCGCCGCTTCATTTAAATTAAAATGGCTGCCACGCTGTGCCAATCAGCTGTTTGTCGGCAGAGCGCTGTAGTCTGGATGCTCCGTGGTCGACATCAAAGGTATTTGTCGACCTCCCCGGTATGCCTCGTGGGATGAGGTTTACCGGGGAGGTCGACAAATGCCTTTGATGTCGACCACGGAGCGTCCAGACTACAGCGCTGTGCCGACAAACAGCTGATCGGCACAGCGCGGCAGCCATTTTAATTTAAATGAAGCAGTGATTATTTAAATCGCTGCTTCATTTTCCTATGTCTACAAAGGTAACCTACATGGCTCCGTCGACGGAGCCATGTAGTGCAGACATACCCTGAGGTCCAACAGAATCATGAGACCCCTAAAGCGACCCTTTAAACGTCCAAAAGAACTTTCAGCCAAAATTCTGCACTCTCTCAGTCTGTAGTTGAAGTGCTCCTTGCTGGGGGTCAGGCTGCCCGTGTACAGCTTCGTGAGCCACAGGAGCAAAGAGAGGCTGGATGGCCAAGGATCACAATAGTCATTGCCACTGCTCCAATTCTGATGTTTCTTTCTGGGGAAAATGTTCCACTGTGCATCTTTCAGAAGAGGCAGGAGTTCCTAAAAATGTGGGCATCAAGCACCTTTCCCGACCATCCCATGTTGATGTCTGTGAAACGGCCCTTGTGATCCCCCAGCACCTGCAGCACCCTGGAGAAGTACCCCTTGCAGTTGATGTACTCCTCGGCAAGGTGGTCGGGGGCCAAGATCATCTATCACTTCACCACAGTTAGGGAACCCCATCACATCGAAACCATTTACTATGTGCGACAGGGCGTTTGCCCTGCACTAGCCCTTTAAGGAAAAAACCCCAGCCCTGAGCAAGGACGGAGAGCAAAGCCCCAGCTGAGGCAGTTCTGCTAATGAGGGCCCAGCTGGGGACTATATAAAGAAGGACTCCTGGAGGGAGAGGGAGAACTGACTGCTGCTCTGCCTAGAGAGCAGTAAACAACACCCCCCGCCCCCAGAAGGGAGCACAGAGAGACTGGAATGGGCACTGCCGGAGGGCAGTGTCCAGAAGAGGACGCCATGGTCAAAAAGGAACACCGGGAGACACCAGCTCGAGGGAGGTGTCCAGTGAAACAACAAGCTAATTCTCAGAGCAACCAGCTGGAGGCGCCATGCTGGTGAGTCGGCTCCGTGACGCTATGGTCCACATTTCCCAGAGACATAACCCTCTATAGCAGAATGATATCGATCACCTTGGCTACCTGTATAATGACAGCCCCCCGATGTAGCCTTCCCCACCCCGAATTGATTCCCAACTAAATGGTGGCTGTCTGGCATTGCAAGCTTCCAGAGGGCTACTGCCACATTCTTCTGCAGGGTCAGAGCGGGTCTCATTTGAGTATTCTGGCACCTCAGTGCAGGGGAAAGCCTTTCGCAAAGATCGTGGAAGTTTTGCGAATTTGGAAGTTTTGCAGACACTGTTGATCGTCCCCATGTCCACATCACAATGTGGTCCCACCAGTCTGTGTTTGTCTCATGGCACCAGAACCGGCGTCGCACTGTGTCCACAGGACTGACTGGTGGCAGTGCTTGCATCAGCACTGGGGCTTGCATGAGCAGCAACTCCATGCCAAGCCGAGCTTCATCCTCGTCCTCGACATGCATACACCCTCGAAGAGGTGCACCATGGCACACGCCAGCATCATAATGCTTTGCTGCAAACTGGGCTCCATGCTCACACTGCTCTGGCATCTGCGCGGGCAACCAGGGCACAAAAAGGCACGAGCACACTGCTTCCCCTTCATCTCACGCAAGGGGGGAGGGACTAGACGAGTGCATCATGGGATGCTGCCAACAGGAGCCCTAATCACCCGCTGCAGAGTTTTGGTCCCAGTGGGCACCGGGAGCATAGACCAGAATGCAAAGCTACCCATGGTACATCACTCTGAGTCGATGGCAGGCTCCCTAATGGGGTGCATGACTTTGGACTATATTGGATTCTTCCCCCACAGTGAGGACACAGACCTTCGAATTTGCAAAATCGGATACCCAGAAAAACTGACCATATTAGATTTGACCTTACCTCATAGTGTAGACATGGCCTCAGAGACCTCACTGATCTTCAGTATGCTTGGCTTTGTGAACACAATTATATGCAGAGAAATTGGATGTGTTCTTCTGTATTTCACAACAAGGCGATCACATTTCAATAAAAGATGATATATAAAGCAGTTATTTATTTTAAATTTGTTAAATAATCAATTTTTTTATTTCTTGCTGTTTTTCTCACAATTTGTTATCTTTGTATTATGATTCTGTTACTCTGCACTCCACAATTACAAAATAGAAACATTATTTTATAAAATTAGAATAATCCTGAACCATTTAAGGAAAAATTTTCACTTATTTTACAAAATACTTTTTTCAGTACATTGAACTTTTCTCTATGCTAGAGTAACTCTATGTAGCCCACAGTAATTGCTGTCCAATCAGACATGGCTTTGTCTACACCACAAGTTTTTGTGGCAGAAAAAATGCTAATGAGGGACTCATTAGCATGAGTCATGATGTCATTAGCATATTTTTGCCATTGCTTTTTGCATAAAGGGGTTTTGCACAAAAAGAAGCAGTGTAGCCGCTTCCATTTTGCACAAAAAGACCCTTTTGCACAAGATCCTTATACCTCCCGGGGAGAGTCCGTCATTAGCATATTTTCTGCCGCAAAACCTTGCAGTGTAGACATAGCCACAGAGTATGTAACTCTATTGCCATATATAGGTTTAGTGATTTAGTGATTTACATACTAGGCTTAACAGTTGATTTTATGTATGACAATCAGAATTAGATACCTTACTCATCTGGAATTTTGTTGGCAGTTTTATGTTTTTATCTAAACTATTCCTTTTGGTCGATTATGTCCCTTTTCTAAGGGACATAAACCATGCTCAGAAAGTAAGATTAGTATTTGCCTAGTCCATAAGAGCCCCATGCAGTTAACCTTAGACATGGCAGTTACATAGAACAAAATTAGCTACATACACCTAGATCCAAATCCTGCAAAATTTTAAGCACAGAATTGACTTCAGTAGAACTATTTGTGATTTTAAGATTATGCACATGCATAAATGTCTGCTAGACTGTTACTGAAATAAGGATCGTTCTGACAGGCTCTTTGGCTTTTAACAAAAATCAAAGAAAGGGTTACAATAACAGCTCCTCAACAAACCCCCTGAGGTGCGATATCTGTATCACAAATGGGTTTGACAGTGCTTCATGAGAAGCCAATATTAGTGCTTGCCAAAATCCACAATAAAGGACATGTCCAGTGCCTTGGCAATATAAAAAAAAAAAAAAAAAGCTCTGTCCATCATCTAAGAGAAGAAGTTGTTACTGGCATACACAAACTACTATGGATTACTGAGGAATATTTCATTCAGCCTGCATATTAATGTTTACTTTTAAATATCGATTCCAACACAATTGATGCCTAAAGGAGTTTTAAGAGAACTATGTGTAAAACTAAATGTACTTTAAATACTGCCCAAGAGATTAAATACTTGTGTCTTTGCTGCAGTGGTGTCTCAGGCTTTGCCTATACCAGCAACTGAGGGACAAACCTTTGGATTTCCACAAGTGCTTAAAAAAATAATCCTAATGATAAAAGCTTTGTCAAGGCAAGAATGAGTGTAAACAGTGTTTTGTTGGGCAAGAGTGCTGTCCTGCCAACAAAGCAAGCACCACTTGTGAGCGGTAGAAGATTTTTGTGGGCAAAAGTGCTAACAAACAGTGTCCGTCTTTTAGTCACACAACTGAGTCGATATGGCCATGCTGCTAAAAGCAGTATAAGTGAAGAAAAAGCCTCAGTTTCATGTTTGCCTCATTCTAGATCACTGGGACATACGGGAGTAAAGAGGAAAGTGCAAAAACATTCTTACCTTTTAACCCCAAAATGGCTTCAAAATCACCCACAGTAATAATTATACAAAGGAAATCTGGGAGCAGTCCCTGAGAAACAGCATACATACCTGATTAGAAAATAGTTGATCATAGTGCCAAAGTAGCTGTAGTAGACAGCATTACTCGCATGCCCATGCTGATCACTGTCTTGCCGTCTTGTCTGTATTGGTAAAAAATAAGCATATGTAGCACATTTTCTGTAATGGTCCTCAGTGCTTGATTGCACTGACGAGGCAGCCATGTCATGGATATTACCAAGCACCAGAAATCTTTGTGCAAGTTTCATTGTTTTGAATCACACCAGAAAAAATCTATTTAAAAAACAAAGGACGAGAGAGAGAAAAATATATTACCTTGGGACTATATTTATAAAACCAAACAAGCCAGAGGCTGGGCGAAAATGCCTACTTAAAAACAAGACATTGAATCATACATTCATAGAATCCTAGGGTTGGAAGAGACCTCAGAAGGTCATCGAGTCCAACCCCTCCGCTAAAAGCAGGACCTACCCCAACTAAATCATGCCAGCCAGGGATTTGTCAAGCCACGACTTGAAAACCTCTAGAGATGGAGATTCTACCACCTCCCTAGGGAACCCATTCCAGTGCTTCACCACCCTCCTAGTGAAATAATTTTTCCTAATATCCAGCCTAGACCTCCCATACTGCAGCTTGAGACCATTGCTCCTTGTTCTGCCATCAGTCACCACTGAGAACAGCTTCCCTCCATCCTCTTTGGCTCCTCCCTTCAGGTAAGGCTGCTTTCAAATCCCCCCTCACTCTTCTCTTCTGTAGACTAAATAAGCCCAAATCCCTCAGCTGCTCCTCATAAGTCATTTGCTCCAGCCCCCTAATCATTTGGGGGGGGGGCACCTACTACTCCCCAAACCCCACTCTCTAACATTTTTAATTTATAAACATTAAAGGAGTGCCTATATGCCTCAGGTATAATAATGACTCCACTGTGCCAATTAAATTTCAATGTAAGGTGTATAAAAAGCTTTAGGAATAGAGGTACATATTAATTAAAAGCTACATGACTCTCCTGTCATAATTCAGCCTTTACTACTGTCAGAACATTCAGAAAACGAGCGCATTAATTGCCAGAAGCTCTCAAGTTTTTCTCCTGCATCTATATTGCCCACAAAGCAAACAATTTCCTCTGACCTCTGTACTCATTTATACACTGTTTTCATTACTGTGATATTCAGTCCAGCAGAGGTGGGATGTGTTCATTTTTTCACCTATCATTTCCTGCATTCCTTGGGGGGCATGACCTTTGTACACAGTGTAGAAGCATATAGACAAGTCACATGAAGGGTCAGCAACTCATTCAGCCTCAAAGTACATCTTGTTTAAAATAAAAATCTAAGTTTTGATACATGTACAGGACGTTCATAACCCTGTCCCCACTCCTCTATAGTCTGCTCATTCCTCAGTCCTGCTTGCTCTCCTGACTTCTTCACCTATTCCCAGCTGTTTGTGCCTTTTAATTTGGAAGCATACATCCGAACAAAATAAGCCAAGTGACTTCCCCCGCTTCTCCTCTTCTTCCTTAAAAATTCCCCTAAAAACTCATCTTTTCCACAAAGCATTCCACTAACTATTCAGTGATTTGCTCTGTACCATCATTGATGCTTTTTAGATTTGATGAGCTTCAGGGCCAATGTTCCTTTGTTTCATAAGTTTATCTATTGTAAAGCACCATGAATGCTTACCGCCCAATACGTGAAAATTGGTTGTGATGAACGTTCCAAGACACAAATCAAACATGAATTGGGCCATGGAGAAATGTGAGACTCAAACTCCGATTGAGGTTAGACATATTTCAGGTTGGAGTTGAATATTTCACATCAATTTAATTCCAGCCAACCCAGAGGGAAAGCTAGTTTTTCAGAGATAGACCCCAACCAAAAATGTAGATCTAAAAAAAAAAAAGTTTAAATCCAGTTGGTACTATGTGTTCCGGCTCCATCGTTACTGTATGTGATTTCCTCATAACTATGTTTACAATTCAGAATGTTCCAAAAAGACACAACCTAGTTCTGAGTCAAGGACAGAATATGATTTTATTTCTTTACACTTAAAATAGATCTAATAAGAATCTTTGGCACCAGGTGGGAACTAAAACAAGGGAATATTTAAAAGTTAGCATTTCTCTCATAACCATTTTAAAGCAATTTGCATCCATCATTTGCTTTTACTGGTTACATATATGCTAATGTCATTGTCCACCCATATGAACATACTCACAGTATTAAAAAAGAAAACCTGCATGAGTCTGAAGAATAGTAGGCAGGTTTGACAGACACATGATCAGAAGGTAGGGAACTATTTAATAAAAAGTAGCTAAAAAGAATTGTCGTGGTAGGAGCTATTGCACTGCAGTGTTCTGTGCTAACACAGTTTGATCCTTGATGGACATATTTTTCCTCCATTAGATCTCTGCTCCATGGTTTTCTCAAGAATCTAGAAATAGCATACAGAAAACAGAAATCTCTAGCTTTGCTCTTTTACCTCTGCTGAGAAAGTAAGAGCTTATGGTCAATTTTTAAAATTGCAGACAGCGGTAACAAGAAAACAGAAATTTCACAAAGCTATGAATATGTATTCGTTTTGGTAAATTTATACAAAAGCTGAAATATAATAGTACATTTTAAGTGTGTTTTCCTTTTACCTAATTTAATGAAAAAGTATTCATCTTTCTGATAGGTGATAATTAGTCATTTTTCTGTCATAAACAGACAAGGAAGATGTAATGTGCAGTATTTAATCAAACTGTGCAATCACAGTACAAGGACTCAAAGCACAAATCCAGTTTACTGAAGTTTCCCACCTGTATTATTCTTTATGTCAATTAAAATAAAGACTGCAGAGTACCTAACTTTTAAATCAGCATAGTCTAAAACTAAGTAAATATGGCTTCAATTCAGTAAGGTAATTTTAAATGTATGAGAAGTGTCACTGAAGTCACACACTTTAAGTTGCAAACATATGCTTAAGTCCGTTTGTGAATGGAACCTAAATGTTTAATATAGCAAAGAATTTGGAAGTAGATCCTGCCTTTTGTTGTGCTAGTGCATGGGAGCTATAGTCATAGAAGAGACTATAAGGACTTAGGATGCTTCTACACCGTGACATCATTCTGAAATAACTTCTGTTATTCCAGAAAAACAATACTAGCATCCACCCGGCAACTGCGTTATTTTGAAAGAAAATTGAAATAACGGAGGGCTTTTTCCGATGTTGATAAACCTCATTCCACAGGAATGATGCCTCTTCCGAAAAAGCTCTTTTGGAAGAGGGTGTTTGTGGATGCTCCACTACTGCTATGTCGAAATAGCTCCTCCCAAGGGCCATTCTAAGTTATTCCTCCGCAGTGCCTCCTGGAGCTCTAAATTGAGATAGCACATCCACATTAGGGGAGCCTACCTCGGACTAATTTGGAGGCCTCCGTGTAGTGTGGACGCTCTATTTTGAAATAAGCTATTCTGGAAGATATCTTCCGAAATAAGCTTGCAGTGTAGACATACCCTAAGAGAGCAGCAGTTCTCCAAGGGTGCGTCTACACTGCAGGGCTTAACTCGAAATAAGCTACGCAAATTGAGCTATGTCAATTGCACAGCTTATTTCAAAACAGCTTATTTCGAAATTGGGAAGGTCTACACAGCACTTATTTCGAAATAGTGCATTCTTCTTCCGACTTCCCTTCCTCCTCATACAATGAGGGTTACAGGAGTCGGAGTAAGAAGTCCTCCAGCTTGACAGTATTTTGACACTATTTCGAAATAACTGCCTGCTCTGTAGATGCAGACGAAGTTATTTAGAAATAACGCTAGTTATTCCGAAATAATGTTGCTGTGTAGACATACCCTAAGAGAACAGTATGAGGTGGCCTGATTAATATGCTTTTCCAGCAACTACCTTTGCATGGAGAGCTGCTTAGGGGGAATACTGAGTTCAGTCCTTCAGACAGCTGCAACACACACTAAGCAGGGTGCACACTGCTCTCTTTCAAAGCAGCAGCAAAGACATTTCCAGCACCTGGGTCTCACCCACTTCATCCACCAAAATTACTATTCAGATGAAATATTTTAGATAACATGTTCAACAGAAGAGCTTGTAGAACTGTGGCTGTATTATTCTCCAGGTTCACGGTTGCTACAATAATCAATATATATTGTTTTAAATATAATGAGCTTAAGAAACAGTATGAACTCATTCTTTCCTTCAACTCTTCAAGCTGACAAATAAAACCCATTAATTCAAAAAACAGAGGAATTTTACAAAGCCTTTCCCCACATTGACAAAAGAGTTTTGTAGGGTAAATTAATATGAATGTTATATAATCTTCATAATGGAAAAAAAGGCTGTGAAGAGTGTAGAAGTTAGTTGTATTAATTTGATGACTATGGGATGAAACTATTCATAAATATTGTGGTCCGGATAGCTCTATGACACTCAAAGCGTTAATTACAGAAGATGCTCTCCCCAGGCTTCTAGGAATCTATCAATTATTCTAACCACTGAGCCTGGTTCTCAAGTGCTCAGTATAGTGAATCCACTTTTGGAAAAGTATCTCCGATTTCTTCTGGAGAAATACACAAACAGTTTGGCATGGGTGGGGGGTACGTTAGGCAAGGGAAGGCACTGCCTTCACAAACCACCAGCCTGGCCTTACCCATACTCTGCCCCCAGAATGCCTACTGTAGGCATACTGGGGGGCATAGTGTTGCTGCCGCTGGGTGCCCACCCTCCCCATGTTGCTGGGGCTGCATGCTGCTTGCCTTCCCCCCCTACTCCAGTGCTCCACGGCTGGGGAGGCTGGGGCTACACACCACAACACCTCCCTGTGATGGGAGTGAGGCCTGGGCAGAAGGGGCAGGGCTGGTGGCTTGCCTTCCCCAGTCCCACCTTCACCCACTGCCCAGGCAGATTGGCTAAGTTCAGGAGCTCTGTTCAAAATCTCAGGAGATCTTGGGGTTGGAGGGAGCCTTTGGATAAAGACACTTTGACAGCCTGAAGGACACACACACACACACACTGGCTCAGAGTCAGATTGTCAGAGAAAAGCAGCAATTGCTGGGGTGCAGTCTACCTCACCTAGCCCCAATTAAAGGATTATCTAGGTGCAGCAAGAGCCCAGCAAAGATGGAATGTAAAATAATGTTTTGTTTGGAAGGAATTTTTTTTGAGCAGCCCCTAGTCATAGGCCCCAGGAAGAAAACATCGGATATGTCTACACAGCAATGTAGGCCACATCTATACTGCAAGCAGTTATTTCAACATAATATAAAAATAATGTCGAACTGGAAGACTTCTTACTCCGACTCCTGTAACCCTCATTTTATGGGGAGTAAGGGAAGTCGGAGGAAGAGTGCTCTACCTCAGACTTCCTGCTGTGTAGGCGGCGCCAAAAGCCAAAATAAGCTATTTCGGCTTCAGCTACACAATTGACATAGCTTAAGTTGTGTAGCTTATTTCAGCATTAGGCCAGCTATGTAGATGTGCCCTCACAGTCAGGACTGTCAAGGTTAATGGGACTGAGAAACAGAGGAGGTACAACTCAGAGATCTAGTCCAACTTTGGCTGGACCACAGAATGCCACCCTTGAGAGAGGTGAAGGAAGCCAAGCCTGAAACCCGAAGAGTATGCTCAAAACAGACTACAAGATGTCAAGCTCACCCTGTAACTAGGTCAATGGTTTATCAGAGTGGACCTTTGTTTCAATACAGTACTTGCTCTGGACACTGAAGTCATCTATTTGTGTATAGGCCAAGTACAAAATGGGCAGCAGCAATAAGCTATCAGCCAATGTACTTCAACATTGATCCCAAAGAACCAAGAGGCAAGATCATTCTCCATGGATCATTCAAATCCTGCCTGCTCTGCTTAAATTGGTAATTGCCTGTTTTGTCAGAAGTAGGAAAGCGAACACTAGGAACCAAACTGAGACTCATTTCACATTCTATAGGTCAAGCTGCCTGTACATGTTAAAACTTGGGGTTATTCCCATTTAAACTCCTTATCCTCTATATATTTGAGAGAGTTTGTCTGTCTGTCCATTCAAGAACTCCTCCTAAACGGTAAGAGCTAGGACCACCAAATTTGGTAGCCAGCTTCCTCTTATCATAACAACGCAAGGTCAGGGGTTGGTTGTGCCAGGAAAATCAGATGTGCCCAGAATGGGTTTGCTTTTCCTATAACCATACAGAAAAGAGACACAATACCTAGGTGCCCCACCACTGTTCCCTCTAAGCCTGCTCAGTCAGTCAGCTCTGTGCATGGAGCCCTGAGCCTCTGACTGGGTGGGGCTGATTAATCACCTGTGAAGCTGGGCTACCGCATAGCTGAGAGGGAACACTATGCCCCCAACCCGCAGGGACTGCCCTAGCTCCGAGCCTCGCACTCCCCAGGTACCTTTTAGGAAGGGTGGGAGGAAGCTGAAGCTCTTCCCCCCCATAATTCATATGGGAGCAGTGCTGGTTGTTTCCCTTCACCAGGGAGTGAGAGGAAAGTGCACAGTTTGCTGCATTCCTCACTCTTGCTGAGGAGCGCGGGGGGCAGACAAACCTGGACCTGCCCTAGCCGGGCAACATGCATCCATCCCCTGGTTGTGCCTGCTGAAGCTACAGCAGCTATGGAGAGGCACTTCTCACCTGGCCCCAAGCAGCTGTGGTGAGAGAGAGCTGGGGTAATCCACTTTACCCAGGGCAGCCTGCATACTGAACTCATCCCCACCTTCACTCCAGAGCAATGTGTGACAATCTCCTACTTAAACTCGGGGGGTCCTGTGCTTTCAGGTAGATTTGCTTGCCTCAGAAGCTCTCAGCAGCTCTCAATTTTAGGCACCATGCCCAGGGCATTAGTTTGCTGTTTGTTGAGCTCTTTTCACCATTGGCTAGCGTATGGTAAATGGGGAGAATAAAGTCCATAGTCCTTTTCCCTGAGTGGAAATGGGGAAGTGAGTGTTGGGGGCAACCCAGGCCCACCGTCTACTCCAGGTTCCAGAGCTGCTACTGTTCCCTGTAATAGCAGCTGCCTATGTGAGTCCCCAACACCTGCTCCAAGATCTCTGTGCTACTTCCCCATTCCTTCCCAAGCACCTTCCTTTTCTCTGGTTCTTCATCCTAGTGTCCTCTTGCTGTCTGTTTTTCTCCTACTCTCAGCAGCACTTTCCTCTGTCCTCTAAGCTGCTTGCCCTCCACCAACTGCAGGCAAGCTCCTTTTATAGCCACTCTCAACTGGTTTCCCTAATTAACCCCAGGTGTCCTAATCAGCCCAGGCTCACCTGACTCTGCCAGCCTGATCAATTAGCCCCAGGTGCTCAACTGCCCCAATTGCCTCTGCTGGTTCTAGACCAGCCCCTCCCTGCTACCCTGGGAGCAGAGATCTCCTCAGTCTGAGGATTATACGCCTCCCCTCCACTACTTTTTTGTAACCTTCTGCTCTGACCCTGGCACAAATGTTTTAAATTATGAAAAACAAAAATTGAGTTAAGGACATGAGCAATGCTATGTAAATCTTCTAGTATTTAAATATTAGAAAGTTATGTGATCAAGAATCTGTTCTTTAAACAAATTATTATATCTTTACTATTCTATTCAAAACTAGTCTCAACTTCTGAAAGCTTCCATGAACAGCGAGACACTGCCAAGGACTCAATGACACAGAAAAGTTTATTCAAAAACAGGGGTCAACAATAAACCCTGGTTTCACTTATTAACTTTATAGTAATAATATGAAAAACATTTCCCCCTCAAAGTGAAAAATGTATAGAGGTCTGTGTGCAGAACATCTTGCAGGAAAGAGCCTTTGTTCTTCAGCAAGTGAACACAGTACATACAATTCTGTCGTGTCAACAATCTCCCTTTTGTAAAATGGAATAGTATCATAAGTATTTCTTAAAAATATTAACTGAATCCACAAAATCAATAATTCGGTGTGTTAATTCAAATATTTCATTATGAACTGAAAATAAACATAGTTACATGAATATGGCTTCTCATCAAAAACATGCAGAAATGTGTATTAAAGGTCTCAGTCCTGCAACTGGATAGTGCTTGGGTGGACTGCTACATCTGCACAGCACTCTACTGACTTCTGTGAAGCAGTCCACCTACATGCTTCCATTTGCAAGAATAGAGCTAGGGAAAGAATAGCTATTTGGTTGACATTTCATATCCTCAGTCAAATTTCTTATACAATCCCAAAAGGAAAGACTGAAGGGACCAAATAACTTCACTGATTTTTTTTCATCAAAATTTGATATTTAATTGTATTTAATATTGAATTTCACACAGAGTTAATATAAGCAATTGAACAGGCACACACTAAGATATAACAATGACAATTTCCTTGTACCTTCAATGAGACCTCCCATGATCTTCTCTGTTGAACCAGAATGTATATCAAGCCTGTGCAAAATACCCTCCAGGGGCCGGATCCAGCCCGCCAAGCCACCGGATCCAGCCCATGAACGCAGCGGGTAACCTCAGGCAGACTCCCTGCCTGCCTCTCGCATGCTGCTGAGAAAAGTGGCCATTGCGGGGCTGTTTGTACAGCTATGAGCGCAGGGGAGGGAGGAGTGGCTTCATGCACTGCCCTCACCCCCAGCACAATCCCATTGGCCAGTTTCCAGCCAATGGGAGCTGCCTTTTGTCAACAAGCAGCTTGCAAAGCACCCTCCCCTCCTCCCCTCAGGCACATAGCTGTTCAAAAACCCACATGGCCCCTGCAGTCAGTGTGGGGGCAGGGTAGGCAGGGAGTCTGCTTGAGAAGGCTGCCGGCTGGGAGTTAAGCAGGTAAGTCTCCCAGCCAGAGCCTGCCTCTGGCACCCCAATCCCCTGCCCCACATAACCCAAACGCTCTGTCCCTCTTCTGCACCCATAACCCCTCCCATATCCTGCACCCCAATCTCCTGCTCCAGGTCACAACCCAAACCCCTGCACCCCCCTCCTGCACCCCAGTCCCCTGACCCAAGTCACAACCCCTTTCTGCTTTAGGTCACAGCCCAAACCCCTCCACCCCCTCCTGTACCCTAGTTCCCTGCCCCAGGTCACAACCCCCTCTTATCCAAGATCACCACCCAAACCCCTGCACCCTAGTGCCCTAACCCAGATCACAACTGCCTCCTTCACCCAAACTCCCTCCCAGACCCCACACACCCTCTCTTGCACCCCAATCCCTTACTGCAAGCTCCCTTCTGCACCCAATCTTCGTCCCAGACCCTGTACCTCCTCCATTAATATGGAAGAGTGTGGCCCTTGATCACTTTCCAAATTATCAAAGTTGCCCCCCGCATCAAAAATTATTGCCCATCCCGATGTACATACTAAGATCAGATATTCTTGTAACCCTCTTGCCAGCTGGCACTGAGGGGTTTTTATAATTGAAAAAAAAAAACACCTTGTGGAGAGATGTAGTCGATTAATGCATTAGCTTTTTCCCCCATCACCCAATCCTTCTATTCTGAATCTCAAAATCAGAAAAACAATACATTAAGAGAATGACTTTTCTAGACCCCTCCAAGGAGACATATACTGAGACTGTATTTTAGACATTTCTTTTGCACCTGTCACTGTGATGTCTAGATGCCACAAACTGAGACCTTAATAATTAATCGTATTACAGATTTGCAATGAGAAATATTGAGAGTTAGTGTGAGAAAGACCTGCTCGTTCAAAGGCCACATGTGGGCGTTCACTTTCACGAATGCTAAATATATACAAAAATTTGAAAGAATAAAATAGGTAAAAAGAAAACTTGAGAGAAGTTAGAAATAGCCAATGCTGGGTGAGGATAAGTTAGTAGGCACCCAACAGGCCATCGGCAGAATTATCCTGGATCCACACAGATTACTTCAAGCCCATTGCTACTCTAACTTACATATGTGTAACCCCATTTAAAATTATAGAGTTGCACAGGTTCTATTAAGAGCAAAATTTAAATATTTGACATTTAAAGCTCTCAGCAATATTGATAGAAACTCTGCACATCTAAGAACAGAATACTAGAGTTAAGATTCACCATATAGAACTGATAGAATTCTGCCCAAAGTTATTACCCTGTTTCCTCATATTAATCTAAAATGATGCTCCTAGAAAAATTAATTTAGTTATTTACTGCTTACCTTACTATATTTTCATTGCTCCTGAAATACGCAAGATTCATTCTAAAGACACAGAGCAACATGCAGCAAGTAGGTCAAGTAACTCTGCTAACTTTCTGCCCTTTTTTCCTCCAGTTTTACTAGTTTGTACTAATTTATAGGGGAGTAATGTTATATTTTTCCTATCATAAAACATATCCTGAGATCCATATCTAATTTTGAGACCCTCTCTTAATGTAAAAGGGAAAACAGCACAACATTTGTTTAAAGGCAAAAATAAAACATTTGCATTTCACTTCAAGAACATCCAATCTCTTTTTAAATTAAGATGCCAGAGCAACTAGATTGCCATTTAAATCAGATAGCAAAATTAGTCCAGGTATAAAGCAGGGGAGAGGATGTGGTAAATAGCTTATGAATTCAACTGCAGACCAAGGATTCCTTGTAGTTTCTCAGTTCCAGCCAATTAGATAGATAAATGGTAGTTCACCTACTACACATCGGTAAACAAACATTTTTCAGCAAAAGCCTCTCCTATGCATGAAGTTGAGCCAGTTTAAAATACCATCGAGAGCGGGGGTGTAGTGATGTGTCTTAGTGTTAGAATTCAGAATAATCCTTGGCAGGGCACTAATGAAAAAAAAAAAACTAATTCTGACCATTTACCATAGCAACAGAAGCATTCATATTATTAATGTCAACATGATCTAAAACTGAAAGCACAGCCTTAGCGACAAACAGTAACCTAAAATGGAAGCAAAATTATTTTCTTTTCCCTTAGACAAAGCTTAACAGCTTTCATGTTTTGAGTTAAACATTGAAATGTGTAAACCAAGGCTGATCCCAAAACCAGTGCATAGGAAGCAACCCATGCTACAGAGATATCAACTCACATCCAAAAAAAGGCCTCTCCTGTTTACTTTGAAAAGCACATGCTTTTGTGGTCAAATCCTGCATGCCTTATTTTGGGCAAAATCCCCCTATACTTCAATAACAGTTTTGCCTGGCTAAAGTCTCAGTAAGAAGGCAGAATGTAACTCTTTCCTGTTAGGACCCTATTACAACTGTTAACTCTATTGATTGCTATTTCTTGTAACAGAACAGTTATGTTTCTATGATTTATGCTTTCCTGCTGTACCAATGATTCCTTACAAAATGGCCAACTCTGACTAGATGTTATGAAATCTTCTCACCAGACAACATCCAATTGAATGCCTTGTTGTCATCTATAGCATTACATGACAAGTTCTGCTCCCATTATAATTAATGGGAGTTTTGCCAAAACCTTAAATGGCATTATGATGACTAGTCTTTCATGGCATACATTATCCACATAGTTATTACTTGTTTAGAGACCACCCAAAACTGCAAATATGCAATAAAAAGGGCCTAACTGCATAATTAATTACAAGAGTATTTAACCTACTATATTTCTTATAATCAGTATTAGACAATACAGTAGGTCCTAGGTATACCCACATACATCACACAGTTCACTACATCAATATTTGTCTGGCTATATTAAGAGTGTTCTTGGGATTCAGAAAATACATAATTTTTTTAAAAAAGATTAAAGAAAATAGAAAGTGGAAATAAAATTAAATCCAAGAATAAAACTAGATTATGAATATAAAGGTGGTAAACAATGGCATTGTCATAGGATCTGTACAAATCCCTGACAAAAAGATGTGTTCTGAGAAAACAGATGCATTACCAAGCTTTAATTCTGAATACTGAATACAGTTCTGTTTCTAGACTCTCCCCCCACCAAGGCATGAGGCTGAGATGTAATAGTGTACACAAGTGGGGTGTAAAGTCAATGGGATTACATTTTCCTAATTATTTTCTGCTTGAGGTTTACATCACATACACAAAATGAGATCAGCCGGGACTTGCCTCTCTAACAAATCACTCAGACTTAAACATTGCTCACATAAACAAAAGGGGTTGGGGGAGCTGAGGCTGAGAAAAGACAGAGAAGTGCTTCTTCAATCACAGTTGCAAGGAACAAAAACCTGGAGGGGGAAAAAAGCTGTTGGACCGCCACCAAATCTCCCCCACTAGAGACAAGAGCCCATCTGCTGAGCTCTGCAACTTAGCTTTAACTACCATTCAACTCGCGTCTCTGCAGAGATCAATCTGCAGAGCTGGCAGATGGACCCCTGCTTCCCTGAGTCGCTGTGTTATTTGTTTAATAAATTTAATTAATATCCATACTGCACTGGATTGCTCCCAGAAAAGGAGTTGAAGCTCTCTCTTTCCCCAATAGCTACATGATGAGTGATTTCCCAGAAAAGACCAGATAACAGTGCCCTTGGGCTACTGAAAAATTAAAAGTGCCATGTGCTTGCATTGCTTTGCACGTATTAATTTTTGCAGTGCTCTAATGTGTTCTTGAAGGCTATTTTAACTTTATGAAAATATATGATTTTGAAAAAGTCTGGAATTCATTTTGTTTTAAACTAATTATAAAATTAGCTGGAATAAAAAAAGCATAAAATCTAATTTCACCTCCAACAATTTTATCTATTTGCAAAAAAAAAAAAAAAAAAGCATTCATAATGAGGAAGTCCCTTCCGGCCTACATTTATTCTTATAGTTTTGCTAACAAGTTATATACATTTTAGTCAAGTTGGACACATTCTATTTTAATGCCTGAAGATGTGCTTATCTTCCCAATGAAGATACATTAGGTGAATACAAGTTAAATTAAATGAACATTAAGGATGACACAAAACATCACATGTAAGGAATTTCACAAGTAAAGCCATACTGAAACACAAACACACCATGATGGTGCAATAATAAGGGAAAGTTTAAAATGTCCATGGTATGTTGAGAATGAATTTTACTTACTTTTAAGTAAGTTATTTGAATTCTGATTTTCATCTTGAATATTTAGTATTTCACATTCATTTTACTCCAAAAACTGCACTTCAGTTGTAGAAGTTAAAAAGAAATATGAACAAGAAGAATGCCCACTACATAATTCAGGAATGAAACATTAACATATTTTAAAAATATGCATATTAATTTTAGTCAAATCTAATTAACTTGCTTAGAATTGTGCTGAGTAGGAATATGAATGGTAATACATGATAGAGTGAACCAATGATGTTTAGTTTTCTTTTACGACACTTAGCTTTTCCCCTAAAATCTCTTATTGTTGTTACTACTAGCTCAGCTTCTTAGGGAAACTCCAGTAGACAGAAAAGCAGTAACTGCCCGTGGTTTTAAGCACTATAATCCAAACACAATTTGCGATGATTGTTCTGTGGTTGGGGGCAGCGCATGAAGTCCCCCCCTCCCGGCACATGATGAAAAGTGGCACATAGAGCAGCCAGATCTTTTGAGTGGAATGGGGCTGCAGCCGGCAGGGAACCTGTCTGAGGGTCCTGGGGGGCTGGGCTACTGGCTGGATCCAAAGGCTTGGCGGGCCAAATCTGGCCCCCAGGATCCTGCCCATTTCCAGTTTAGACCATTCTTGACAGGTGTTTGTCTAACTTGCTATTAAAAATCTCTAATGATGGAGATTCCACAACCTCCCTAGAATTTTTCTTACGTTTTTAATATTTTCAGAAATAAGACTTTATTGTTATAGAATGTCTCATGTGTCTATACTAATCAGTTATGTGTCGTAGGATGTTTCACATAAAGAGGCTAATGCTTAACCATTTGTAACAGCAGCCAATCAGAAACCAGCTTCAACATATGTTTCCCTGGAATGAGTCCCAACACCCACAAGCTTTGGTTCGGAGAAGGTGAACAAAAAACAGTTTTGTTTGCATTCAAAACAGAAATAATTCTCAATCTGATTTAATGTGAAATCTAAAAAAGAGGAGACAGAAGTTCAGAACAAAGTACAGCCAAAGAAAACACTATGAGGCAAATAGCCAAAGAGGTGTTGGGTCAGTGTATCTCAAGATGGTGTCTCTTATTTTTCCATAAAGCCTGTTTGTTTAATGTAAAACTCACAGAAATCAGCATGCTCTAAGATCACAGCTGTGTTTGAAATGTCACCATTTGATAAGTTACAAAATATCCTTTAACATCAAACTTTTCTTCTTCAGGTGAATAAGTTTGTTTTCTTCTGTAAAATCTCCCGTCTAGGTAGAGGCTAAAGGAAAATCCAGAGTATCAAGAAACTCACTTCTTGTAAAATATACAGAGAAACAGGGTCAGTTTCCTTTTCCCTTCCCTCCACCCCTGTTCACCTTTAGGCACAGGAGTCCCGACTTTTTAAGAATCAATTAATCACATCAACTTGCAATACCAAACACACATTGTGGTTAAAACACTGGGAAAATCTGATATTAATTCCATACTGCTCTCCAACCACAGGAAGGCAAGCATCTTTCATGGAATATTTCTAACAATGCATAATCCAGATCTATATAAACCAGTTTTTCTTCTGTTTCCAGCCTTTGGACTACTAAGCCCTCATGCTGGCACAATGCAGAAGTGAGAGGCAATAAGAAAGCCCAGACAACTTGCAGGCTATCAAACTGCTGGACCTCAGCATCCCAGCTACAGTAAATCCCAGTGAAGACCCACACATGGCTCAGGGAAAGCCTCCACATTTCATTTAGGAACAGTTCTGCTGCCTCTCTCCCTCTCTTTTTCTTTTGCAAGACAGAGCTATACAAATATCCGGATTTCAAAAGTGTCCATCAGCACTTACTGCTCAGCTGCTCTGAAACCTGCATGTCAAAAGTGTCTTTGAAGAGATGCTTCTCCCCACAGCAGGATGGGTCTGAGGAAGGGAGGGAGGCAAGGCTGGCCTGACCCAGCCCTGAATCCCTCTGGCCAGGGAAGGGGCGCTTGGGGCTTCCATGGCCCAGGGGAGGTTGGTGGCTCTGGCTGATGGAGGGCATGTCTCGTAGCTCCTGTCACAGAGGGAGGGTACAGGTGGAAGCAGTGGAGCTGGGAATTAGGGTTAGGGTTAGCCCCTTGAGGGGCTCTGTCCATCGCCCATGCCTGTGTCCTACCCAGGTGATTTAAAATGACTTGGAGGGGCTCTGGTTGCTGCTACAATGGGAATCACCTGGGTAATTGCCCCTTTGGCCCCCTTTCCCTTATCGGTGGGCCTGCTGTGCACCAGGGAGATGGGCTTTGCATCAGCATATCTAGAGAGAACTGCAGGCAGAACCAACCAGTGGATGTAATCCTACACAGAGCCAGTACCTTAGAAATTCACAGATAGGAAAACAGAGGCTGAAACAGCTCTAGGAGGCTTTAGAATTGTCATTTCCCTCTCCCCCCCCCATCGCTTCAGGATATGAACAGCTCATTTATTAGGCTTTATGGTGGGTGATTTGGTGATGAAGTTCATAAAATGTGAATAAATTTTTAAAACTCCAAAAATGTTTACTCATGTGCAAACAGATTTTATGGAGGTTTTAGGCAGTTTGTTTTGTTTTTAGATAAACTATGTATTTTTCCTTTTAAAATATCAAAGTAATTATTTCACATTGTGAACTTTTAGTGTGAAATGTTTCATTTTCAACTAAGGAATTTTTTTTTTTAAATCCTAATAGCACAAGACAGTACTTAAAATAAAAACTTTGTTTTGTTTTTTTCTCTAACCATTTATGTAGAAGAAATGTTATTGAATACACTTAAACTTCTGAAATATATAAAGTTAGAAAGAAAAGTCTGACAGATACAGAATGATGGCCGATTACTAAGGCCAAGGCTCTCAAAACTATTTAAGTGTTGTTTGCCTCTCTAACTGGGATTCTATCACTGTGTGGAAACAAGGAGGTTGGTCCTTTGGTCCAGCTTGACTATGTAAGCCATCTGCAATCATTCACCAACTCATCAGGGCAGCCAGATCATATCCAGGATACTGCTGGAGTGGCCGTGTATGAATAGAAATCCTGGTGAGAAGCTGTGGTGGGCACAGAGAAAATGGCAGTTTTTGTTCAGATGGGTAAAATACTGTGATATTCAGTTTCTCTTGGCAGCCTTACAGGGAAAAAAAAGTTCTTTGTGATAATCAATTAATCAGACTCATAACTTCTCCAAATCTTTTTCCAAGTGATTTGCAAGGTGAATTCATGCTGCTGCCTCCAAAATAATCAGAAAAATCCCATTTTCTCAATCTACTGATGATTTTATGAGAGAGAAAATTTATAATTTTCTTGTCAACATAAGGCTTTAATTTAACTTCAGTTCAGTTCTGCTATTTAAATTACACCTCAGTTTGATGACAAAGCTCAATCAAGTAACAAAATACCTTCAGATTTACAATTTATTATATAACTGTGTAAAACAAATATAAAATCTGATACAATGAAGCTTACTCAAAAGTGTCATTTCTCTAACATAGTCAACATGTAGTTTGAATCTACAGGAGTCATATAATGACAATTGTAAAGACTGCATGTGTCACACAGCCTTCAACAAGATGGACAAAAGTTCGGGTGCAGAAAGAGATAAAGGGGGAATTTCAGTCTAGGAAACATGTAACTGTATATCCCTCTCTTCCTCTTTTTTCAGTGAGGGCAAATAACTTGAGCAAGACAAGTATAAACCACTCCAACAGATACTGATAATGGCTGGGAAAAGACAGGAACCAGGAGCTCATGTTTCTGTTTCTTTAACTACACAATTTTTGTTTTTCATTTTGAACCACAGTATTAATCATAGAGGAAGTGGCTAAGGGGATATATTCCATACGTTTCAGGCAGTATCACTAAGCAAAGGTCAATCAAACATACAGATTAGCTAATGAAAGATTTTGCAGCAAACAGGAAGTTCTAACTATTCTAGAGCAGGGCGTAATGAACTATGGATGAAATGTTACTAAAATATTTGAGTTCAAGAGAACAAAACCTGCTTCAAGACAACCTCTCATCACAGCATTATCACAATTAGAGAACTAATTTCTCCACACGAGGAGTATAAATAAAGTAGTATTAATCTATGAAAAAATCTTCAACTATGCTATATTAATAAAGCACAAAAATAGGGCTGCAAAAGGTTAAATCGTTAACCAGTTACCCAGTAAGCATTAGCCTTTCTGGCATGCTTATTGGATATCTGGTTAACCAGAGGACCCAGCTGGTGGGAGCAGCCCCCTCCATGGCGACCCAGACAGCAAGACTCTGGTTGCAACCTATTGGTGGGGCTGGAGCAACCCCCAACCTGCAGAGCCGGAGCAGCCCCCACCGCCTGTGGACACAGTGGCATTAAGACCTGAACGGCCCTTGCTACCACAGAGGGGCCAGGGCTAAAGTAGCCTCCACCCACAGCGGGTGGTTAACCAATTAAACAAATCATTTAATGGGTTAAACAATTTAGGCAATTTTTACATCCCTAATAAAAAGTATAGTATGCGAAAAGGAACAATAAAAAGCAATACAAATGGAGCAACAAACAGACAGCATTTCTAAAAGATGTTTTCACTATTAAATTGAGTCACTGCTGATCAGCACTTATTAAAATTATCCAAATCCCCATGGTTAAAGTGCCATGGAATAGCCACCTGTTAATTCCAACAGGCCCTGGGTGGGCAGGGGGTGATGTGGGGGGTTGGGAGGAGAGAACAGGCCCCAGGTGGTATGAGGGGAGGGGACACAGGCCTTTGGCCCCGGCCTCCTGCACCACAAGCACCCCTCCACACATCCCCAAGGACCCGAGTAATGCTGGGTAAGTAAGTCTGCAAGTATAGATAGATAGATAGATAGATTGATAGATTAACGGGTCTGACTGTACAATGGAATGGAGAAATGGGCCCTATATTTTTTTAATAAATTTTTAAACCCCACTACAATAAGAGTGTATTTTGGAGGTCTTTCTTGAAGAACACATCCTTTGATGGGATTAATGCTACACTACGGCAACTCCAGACCCATTCACTTCAGAGTCAATGGGAAACCAAAGTCAATTGAAACCCCAGGTCAAAAAGAGTTCATGATGTTCTGCCCCTTTCAGAAACTGTGTGTGAGAGCAAAATGTTCATCTAAATATCAATAGTTAATGTTAAATATGGCAGCATCTTATGAAAACACCTCAAACATCAATTTACAGTAAACGTTGTTTACATGCCAGGAGCGTCAAATACCTGAGTGCCTTAGTCTTTGCATATATTTTATTTGAAAATGAATCCAAGTATGATACTTTATTTCATTTTATCTAATAATTTAAAACAATTATGGAAGGTGTCAAATTGAAAGTACAGTGGATTTCAGACCATTATTATTACACTAATTAGGTACAGTATTACATTGACAGAAGCAGGAGCGTTTACCTATGAATTTCTAAGGTGCCCATCAGTATAATATTTATCCTGTATAACTGACCCACTAATGTGCCTTAACTTAAACACCCAATATACAGTAATTGGAGTTCAGTTCAGTTTTCACTTATTTAGTCCTTGTTCTGTCTGCTGAGAGAATCAATTACTTCCAATTAGTGCCAAGCATGGTGGTATTTTTTATGATGTGGACATGTGTCCACTAAGACATGGAGTAGGACCACCAATTTATTTCACATAACCCTCCAAACACCCAGTAAATTACAAACTGGAATAAATGTGCGACCTTAGAGGTGGTAGACCCATCACTAACTTCATAAGCCACTCACTCCCTATCTGGTATTGGTTTCCATTTATTTAAGGGCCTGTCAGTTCTTCATTTTAAGATGCTGCAGAGGTTGCATCCTTGCAAGCTTTCCAGGGAAGACTTTTAGCCTGTCAGTGTCTTGAAACTGGATCTATCAACTTGCATACTGTTTAAACAAACTAAAAAAACCTTTGTCATCACAGGAATGATAAGCTCTGTGTTACTTACAAATACTGTAAGACCAAGATAAGCTGAATACCCAAATCAAACATCTTTTACACTAAATAGCTTTTCTAAGCTTTTCATGCTGAGAACTACAATCTCTGTAGAAGCTACTGTCAAATCAATGATCAATAGATCAAAATTATCATAAGCTGAAGTATAAAATATTTATTTTAGAGTATCATTGGTGGGTGGACATTAGATCTTTCCAATGTAAAAAAAAAAAAAAAAAAAAAAAAAATCAGTAAACAAAACATTTTCTGAATGATGGATGAAAACAGTGGAACAGATCTTGGGAGTACAAATAATCTGTACAGACTATGAATACGGGATTCATGTGCAAAACTAACCTGAGTTAATCCTTGCACTCTCCTGATCCTCCTGTTGCTGTCTAAACCACCATTGCCCTGAGTCAAAATGTGAGCAGTCTGACCTTAAAGAACTACCCATTCTCCCTGAGTCTCTAGCTCCCAGACTACAGGCAGCCTGTGTTGCCTGGTATCACCAAATAAGATCTCCCTATACTTGGGCTGAACTAAACAGTCATGGAAGAAACCACACATAGACCTCTAATTTCAGCCTAGGTATGTGCCTTCTGACCTCTCATAGGCTATGTCTACACTGCAGGCTTCTTGTGCAAGAACTGTTTTGCACAAAAGTTCTTGTGCAAAAGGTCTTCCACAAGAGCGCGTCCACACTGCCATGTGCTTTTGCACAAGAGATGTGCTTTTGCACAAGAGTGTCCATGGCAGTGTGGACGCTCTCTTGCGCAAGAAAGCTCTGATGGCCATTTTAGCCATAAGGATTTCTTGCGCAAGAAAAACATGTTGCCTGTCTACACCGCCTTCTTGTGGAAGAGCTCTTGCACAAGAGGGCTTATTCCTCATGGGGAGAGGAATAACTCTTCCGGAAGAAGCCCTGTTTTCCGACGCTGTACTTTAAATTTACTTGCGCAAGAATGTGCGTGCAGTGTAGACACCCGGCAAGCTTTTGTGCAAGAACAGCTGTTCTTGCACAAAAAGCCTGCAATGTAGACATACCCATAGGGTACGTCTACACTACAGCGTTATTTTGAAATATCTAATTTTGAAATAGTTATTTCAAAATATCTTATTTCAAAATAATGTATCTACACACAAAATGCATTTCGAAATAGCTTTTTGCTATTTCGAAATAGCGTGTTCACACTGATTGGACGCTGAATCGCATTTAAGGCCAGCTGGAACTGGTTCCGGCAGGGCATCAGGTCAGAAGTTACCTTGTGGCCAGGGTGGCCAGCACCCTGGGAAGGGCTGGAGGCCCCCTATTTCGAAATAAGCGTCTACACAGCGCTTATTTCAAAATAGCAATTTCGAAATTGCCGCTATTCCTCGTAGAATGAGGTTTACCAATTTCAAAATAAGCCCTCCGCTATTTCAAATTAATTTCAAAATAGCAGTTGGCTTGTGTAGATGCTTGGAAAGTTATTTTGAAATAACGGCTGTTATTTCAAAATAACTTTGCTGTGTAGACATACCCACACAGATCTCAGCCTCTTGGTTGAGTGAGAGGCCAGATCCAAGCCTTTGCTTAGCAAGTTGCAGTCTGTCATCACTGTACCCGTTTTCTTCTGCCAGCATGGTGTCTTCTTGTCAGTTGAGAGAGTTCTTCAATCTGATGTGTAGTCTGAACCAAGACAATAAGCACCCTTCATCCTACTCTTCTCCATGTAAAGAATCCCAATAGGGATGAAAGCCACACCTGGAAATACTGCCTCCTATTGGAAAAACACTTGAAGCAGAGTGGGCCTGAAGTTTTCTTATGAGGGTGTTGCTCCTGTGATCTTACCAGCAGGTTTTTGCTGCACTGGGTTGTGGTGCTATCCCCTCTGGGAGGAGGTTCTCCTGCTTCTCATCTGTATCAATATTACATCCAAAAAGTGTATTAAAAGAAAACTATTAGTTGTTTACTATGCAGAACATCCATTTTCATTCTTTGTCATTTTTTGCAGCAGGGGAAAGGGCTTTTGCTGCTGAATTTCTTCAGAAAACTTCAAGAGAAGATGTAATCACTTTACATCAAAGTTTTCCTGGCAGTCTCAACTATGCAAACAGGCAAGAAAGGAGACCTTCTGCCTTAGGAAGTAGCTCACAAGATATCGTTTAACTCTGTGACTGACTTTCTCTTTCTCAGGGTTGGGAGCTTAGGGACCTGCACTTGCTGCCTATTGGTCTTTGGATAGAGTTGGGATTTATAGATAGCCATTGTCAACGTCTTTAAATGGCCTGGCACATGCCTAACTGGGAGATCAGGCCTCTCTCACTTGACAAACTACTGCATTTGCCATTAGCAGAGGTAATGAAGCTGGATCACCCTCTCTATAATAGTGTGAGGCTGCCAGCAGTTATTTTCAGTGAGAACACTGGGACTGTGGAACTTGCTCACCACCCTGAATCATCATCTGAAATAGCCCAAATTTATTAAACATTCTAGACACATTGCAAAAGCCATTTACTTGAATGAATTTCACAAAAAGAATGCTCCTGGGTGGAATTGGGGGGAGGAGGAAGAGAAAGGAGAGAGGGTCTTGTGAAGATTTTCATTTTTATTTTTTTCTGGCTGAGGTAAATCACCTTCTCCTTTTGAACAGTGAAGACTGCTGGCTCATGAAGTTAAATTTATTTGTATTTATGTTCCTAGGTGATTGGTTTCTGTACTTAATTGTCAGTGTGTTCAACACTTTGTTAAGTCTAGGAGTCATGGGGTCACCAAATGAAATTAATAGGCAGCAAGTTTAAAACAAACAAAAGGAAGTTTTTCTTTGTTCAGCGCACAGCCAACCTGTGGAACTCCTTGCCAGAGGATGTGGTGAAGGCTAGGACTTTAACAGGGTTCAAAAATGAGCTAGGTAGATTCATGGAGGTTAGGTCCATCAATGGCTATTAGCCAAGATGGGTAGGAATGGTGTCCCATACTGGGCTAGATGGACCGTTGGTCTGACCCAGTATGGCCATTCTTATGTTCTTTTATAATGTTAATCAATTTGTAAAATCAGTCAAGTGCCATTCTAACAGCTGATTAGTTACCCTGAACATTAATGAAGTCACCCAGGAGTATATAGGGTGCATCTACACTGCACTGTTATTTTGAGGTAACTAGCGTTATTTCAAAATAATAATGCGAGCATCTACACAGCCATTCTGTTATTTTGAAATAATTTTGAAATAACGCTCGGCTTATTCTGAAATCTATAAACCTCATTCTATGAGGAATAATGCCTCCTCTGAAATAGCTATTTCGAAATAAGGTGTGTGTAGATGCTCCACTGCTGCTATTTCGAAATAGCCCCTCACCAAGGCCATTCTAAGTTATTCCTCCCCAGTGCCTCCTGGGGCTCTAAATCAAGATCGCACGTCTGCATTAGAGAAACCTGCCTTGGACTAATTTTGAGGATTCCCTGCAGTGTAGACGTGCGATTTTGAAATATGCTGTTTCAGAATAACTATTCCAGAATAGCTTATTTCGAAATAAGCGTGCAGTGTAGACGTACAATAGGCTTAAAATGATATCAAACCCAACTGCTGAGTAAAATGTGGTACCAAACCTATCATCTATGCAGAAGAGAGAACATTTAGGGCATGTCTACATGGGGGAGTTATTTCAAAATAAATCCCCTTATTGCGAAATAAGGCAAGCATTCACACTACCAAGCCTGTTATTTCAAAATAACTACTCCTGCTTGTGAAGAGGAATAAGCTTATTTCAAAATAGTTAACCTGGTAGTGTAGATATAGCCTAAATGGGCACCCCAACGATTTGTCTGCCTACTAAACTGGTTGCTGAGGCCCATGCCTCAGTATTAACCCACTTCTCAGAGACTCTCCAATGAACTTCTGAAAGATGGAGCATCTGCTTGCTTAGTCCCCCTCTGGGGGCTTGCCGGCTTGTAATTCTTGAATCTCACCCTCTGTTTCTATTGTGTTTACACTGCAAACCTGGGAAACGTGTCTAAATAAGAAGCCCAGTTCCTCATGCCCCTGGGACTAACAAACTTCTTCCTTGATTAAAATCAGGTTACCTCATTCAATGTAGAGGGGAGCCTGCTGTGTGCTGCTTTCTTACGTTACGGCTAAACAGCAACATTATAACTAGTGTTATTTCAAAATAACTTAGTCTGCATCTACCCAGCAGGCAGTTATTTCAAAATAACTTCCTACTCCGACTCCTGTAACCCTCATTGTACGAGGAGTAAGGGAAGTTGGAGGAAGAGTGCTCTATTTCAAAATAAGTACTGTGTAGACGCTCCCAATTTTGAAATAAGCTATTTCGACATAGCTCAATTTGCGTAGTTTATTTCGAGTTAAGTCCTGCTGCGTAGATGGACCCTTAGGCTTTTTAGGAGTTTTCCCCTTAGCTGTCTTCCTGCAGTGGCAATCATATACAATTCAGATCTGAGTAAAGAAACTGTCTATGGCATACACTTGCTCTGAGAAGTTAGTTTCCACATGGTACCCAAGTCAGAACTAGCTCGGCAGCAAGAGGCCTTTAAGGAATATGCAGGCGCTCAAGAGTTTTTGAGCTGGTGATTCAAATAGGACCTGAGTCTTCACTGACATAATAGAGTAGCATGAAATTAAGCTCCTAGAGATGTTAGGTTTTAATGAGATGTAGGCTGCAGTTCTGAACACTTCCTCTGATTAAGATTCTAATGACCTTTGTAAACACTAAGGATATTAGCCCCAGTGACCTAACCAATTTCAATGTGGGTACTGCAGTTCATTTCTGCATAAGTAAAATAGCCACTCCATTTTCAATCGGATAGGTTTTTCTTCGCTTCCTGTCCTAAACAGACATGCAGTTTTACTGTGCACTATTAAACTGCCTCAGCGTTTCATCAAAGAGGTGGCTACATGTCAAGGGTGGATGAAGTGATCTTTTTATATCAATTAGTAATTACTGTAAAGTGCTTTGGGGTGAAATGCCACAAACGATGAGAACTCCAAGTGCAGGAGCACACAAACTCATAAATGGCATAGATCCTATTTTTATGTAAATTGCCCTCATAATAAAGAACAGGCAAAAGATCAGATAAATACAGAAGATATGACACACATGCAGAGTTCTTGCTAAATAGATTTTTTCTTACAGTTTTCTATGAGACACCAGTGTGTCTATAAGCCAATAGCACCCTCATCTGAGCACCAGCTAATTCAGCATCCATAATATTTAATCATGTAATACTCCTGGCTTTATTAACCTCTGAGCTAATAAATCCATTCTAGTGCTGGGTGGGACTGCAAAATCCTGCACAGCAGGGCCAAAAAATTCCTACAATGTGCAGTCAAGTCTTTTCTAGTCCTAATAAGTTTACTTATATTGCAAGGATTTCAAATACAGCTCCATCAACCTATGTATGGAAGCACTGAAATCTGGCAAACTGCTCACAAAAAGCTGAAACATGTCTGAGACGTCCATGTAACCATACATATTTACACAGCATATACTTTCCTGCAATTTGTGATATCAAGGTAGGATTCTGATTTTTTTCATTTGTGTTCTGCTATTGTAAGACAGCTAATCTTAAAAATGCATGAAAAGATATGGGACAGCAACTGCTCCACAAAACATAGGCAGAAAAACAATTGATCACTAGTGAAATCTAGTATATATTTATCATAGTATTAAGATTTTGGATTCTAATTTCATTAGATAAGAGCTAATGCGGAAAAGTGCTTCTCTTGCTTACACAAGAAATTTAAAACCATTGAAATAAAGCCTGATCCCCTGAAACTTGGTTGTGGAAAGAAAGTCTCATTAAAAATTTTAGAAATGAGGTTATTTGAAATTAATTCGCTTCTAGGTGCCATCACCAGCGATAAATTAATACAATACAATCAAAATGATGGATTTTGTGTAATTACTAACAAATTTCTAGTATTCCAATACATCATCTCCTTTATTTTATTTTTCTTTACACATAACTTCTCAAATACCAACTAATGACACATCAAGATTAAAATATGTATGTTGCTTAGTAACAAATGTGAAAACACAGTCCAATATTTCATTACTGTATATTTCATTACTTTATATTAAATACTTCTAAGCTTTAAAAAGTCTTTCATTTAATTGAATACTTAGCTGACAGACTTTGAGAAGTAAATGTTACAGCAATGAATAGCAAACTGAGCAACCCAAGCTCCGTTTGTTTGTAACAAACTCATTTTCTTTTAATCTCAACACAACAATGACCCAATGCAATGTGTTTCATTTGCCATGATTTTTAGACTGCATATCTCTACAATTTCTAGATCATTAACTTGTCTTCCTATCTTTCCACATGTCTTGCACTTCTGCGGGGTAAGCAAGTACATTTGTGTTGGTAAAAATGCTACCTTTATGTGTTCGATGTTTTACTCGCTCAGTTATTTAATACACAGCTACCGTAGCTAGAAAAAGATCTGTGTCTTTTATACAGCAAACATTTACTGTTTCTTGTGGATTCAATTAAAAGGATGAATTATACTTTGCTAGACTTCATTTTAAACAGAAACTTAAATATTAGGATCCAGTCATTTTACAGAATAATTTCTAGTTTAAAATAAACTTCTGACTTTTTGCATATACAAGAGAGGAGCATAAGTGAAAATGCAGAAGCAGAATGACAAACACAAAGGGGAGGATGGTGCTCTGGTTAAAGCATGGGATTATAAGCCTATAGATTCTGTTCCTACCTCTGCTACAGACTCCCTATGAGACCCTGGGCAAATCACTTAGACTCTCTCTGCCTCAGTTTTTATACCCTATTTCACTGGGATGTTCTGATATTTAATTTCTTAGTATTTAAAAACTACTTTATGATCCCATGATGTCACTATAATTTGCAATTATATAATTATCTGAAAAGTATTTGGAAATATCCAGAGTAGACCAAAGAGGATTATCATTGGATCACAGGTGAAATTTGTACATCCACAGCCTTTTTACATAGGTGAGTTTTACTTTTACATAATACTTATTAACCCAGTGAGATTTACAATTTAAATTGCACACCCTTTTATACACACACAAAAAATTAATGTAGTAGCCTCAGAGAATAAGTTAAACAAAGAAACCGTTTAATGCCAAAGAAATATTACACAACTGTGAGGAGCAATACTATTTCTAATAATGGTGGAGAAGTTTGAGTTAAAGGATGTAGTTACCCCAACTGGCATTTGGTTGGGACACTAAGGCCTGGTCTATACTGGGAGTTTAGGTCAAATTTAGCAGTATAAGGTTGATTTTCTAAACAATGAGTCTACACTACCAAGCCCGTTCTGTCGACCCTAAGGACAATTAAAGTCAATTTCGGTACTCCTGCTTTCATGAGGAGTAACACTAAATTTGGTAGTGCAGACGCAGTGCTGTGAAAGTCGATGTTCTTGGCCTCCCACGGTGACTGCTCTGGCTAGGAATTTCAACTCTACTGCTCTCCAGGTGAACAAGAAAAGCCCTGGGAAATTTTGAATTTAAATGTCCTGTGTGGCCACTGTGGCGAGCAGATGTCAGAGCAGGCAGCACATTTGAGCAGCACACCAGATCAGGAGTTCCATAAGTTCCCAGGGTCAGAGACGAGCACCAGCATGGAACATGCATGAGATCCTGAACCTCACCGCAGTCTGGGGAGAGGAATCTGTTCTCACACAACTCCAAACCAGCAAAAGAAATGCAGACATTTATGCCGAGATCGCAAAGGGCATGGAGGAGAAAGGATATGCCAGGGACACCCAGCAGTGCAGGGTGAAAATAAAGAAGCTGAGGCCGTCATATCACAGGACAAAGGCAGCAACGAAAGGTCTGGCGCATCGCCACAAACATGCTGCTTCTATGAGCAGCTGCATGCAATCCTTGGGGGGCAGGGACCTGACCAGCTTCCCTAGCCAGTCCATGGATTCCTCCCAACACGCTCCTCAGGCAACCTCAGGCAGCAGCGTGGAGGACAGCGTGGATGAGGGGGAGAGGATCTTCAGCACATGAGTGGTGCAACTTCTTTTAACCTTGGAGACAATCTCCTCCTTCCCTAATGTCTCATCATTGGGTACCAATCCCAGGAAAGAGCACTCCTGGTGAATTCACATTTTTTAACTTGAGAAAAGTGGGTTAAGGCAATTGGTGTAATCTGTGGCAGCCACTGTACCTACACAGCAGGAGTCTCCCAGATGGAACAGGAATCCTCCCTGCACATCTCCATAAAGCTCCCAGAGGAACTGTTTGAGCCTTCTTGCCAGGTTTCTGGGGAGGCCTGCCTTATTCTGTCCTCCATGGTAGGGCAGTTTCCTGTGCCAAGCCAGCAGTACATGGCCTGGCATCACTGAAGCACAAAGGATTGCAGCGTAAGATCCAGGTTTCTAGCCACATTCAGTCAGCATCTGTACCCTATCACGCTATGTAATTCAGAGAAGACTGATATCTCACATGACAACCAGGATGAAGCAGGGGAAGCTATTAGCTGATGCCTCTGCAGTAAACCTCCCTTTGCTCATCCCCAATGAAGCATGGCTTGAACCCCTGCCTTGCCACTGTGCCCAGACCCCTTTTCTCCTCCTGCCCGCCCCGTGGGAAGAGAAAGTTGCCCTTTCTTGGCAAATGGAGGGTGCCAAACACACAGGTGCCATGGGAGTCCCTGTCCTGCCCTGCCATCATGCCTGGACTCCCCCTCTCAGTCTACCCCCGGTTGAATTCTTGCACATAGTGGGGACATGCACCTTCAACTTTACAAAATCAGGTGCTAAAAGTCAACCTGAATAAACTCGACCTTATTTCTCAGTGCAGACATGGCCTAAAGTTACCATCTCTTGTCACCCTTGCGGACCCAGTCACCCTGTACCCTTTACCACTTCACCTGAAAGGCTGAGGGGATCATTTTCTCTTGGAGTAAACGTCATGACATGGGCCAGCCAACGGTCTCAGACACTGGAAAAACAAAAAACAACAGACAGTCTTAGAGACTAACAAAACCTTAGGGTATGAGAAGTAAAGGTAGTTCGAATTAGGAGCTTTAATTCGAACTACCTAGCCCATGCCGCGTAGCTGCGGGCAGGGAGTTTGAACTACCGGGCATTTAAAAATGGCGGCGCTCGGGAACATGCAAATAAAGCCCGGGATATTTTAATCCCGGGCTTCATTTGCAAGTTCGAATGACTACATTAGCCACCCTAGTTCGAACTAGGGTGGCTAGAGTAGACATACCCTTAGAGACTAACAAAACACGTAGATGGTATTATGAGCTTTAGTGGGCACAACCCACTTCTTCCGTGCTTCATTTGCATAATGGTGGCCGCCGCTTTTTTTCAAAATGGGGCTTTTGGAAAAAAATGGCAGTGTTTTGAGGAGTACAGGATCTTTCGAAACAGGGCATTTCCGTCAAAAATGCTCCGTCTAAACTGCCGAGGGTTTTTGCCTCATTTTTTTGAGGAGTACAGGATCTTTGAAATGGGGCATTTCTGTCGAAAATGCCTCGTTTAAACTGCTGGGGGGTTTGTTTGTTTTTCGAAAAGCCCCATTTCAAAAAAAAGCGGCGGCTGCCATTATGCAAATGAAGTGCAGGATATTTAAATCCCGGCTTCATTTGCACTTTCAATAATGTCTAATTTACATCCCTCTGCCAACAGAGCAGTGTATTTAGACGTACCCTAATAGTCTTCTTAAAAAATAAGGTAAATTAAAAAGTAGAATATGACACTAAAATAAAACGGTTTGTGTCACAATATCTTTTGTATCCATTCCCTGTGAGGAAGTCTCAGGAACCAAATAATAGAAAAGTTTAGCTTTACTTCCCTCACTACTCCACAGAGCTACATTCTTATTTCTCCATCTCTCTTCTTTACAAATGCAAACTACAAACTATTTGTGTCTAGTTAAAAGCTAGAGTCCATAGGTTTAAATTTCTCAGAAGTTAAAATAGATACAAGAGTCTCTGCTTGGTTACAGAAAGTAGAAAAATATCTTACATCTTTCTACAGGGTGCATATGCAGGCCACTGATGTTAAACACAATCATATCAGATAATTACCCCTCCAAACTTTCAGGTGTTTATTTTCAGCTAAACATTTAGCTGTTGACTTACCAATAGGAACAGTACAACGTGTCCCAGTGAAACATCAACTGTAACCTACATCTTTTTCACAAATTGCCTCAGTAAGGAAATATTGTACTGTTTGAGTTACATGGTAAATATAAGCGAAGTGGCAGCTGTAAATGATACAGGAAGACATAGGCAATGTCTACACTAGTGTATCAAAACTAAAATGACATCATTTCACCATTATCACCATGATGAAGAAATACTAAGTTATCGCATCACGGTTAAATATTGACCTTCTAAATATGAAAACTATAATTTGTATCATGTAATGCATGTTTCCTACTGTGGCAATTCTTCATTGATAAAGAACAAAGCAAAATAATAAATGAACACTTGTCTATATGTTAAGCAAGTGACGCACCTGCAACTCCACAAATATTTGGTCATTGTTTTAATTGATAGGTAGTTGGTGCTATTACTCTACTGCTCAAAGTATAATTACGCTTACCTCTATCTCTTGACTCTCCTTAAATATCTCCTAAAAGCCTACCTCTGCCAGAATGAGAGATCCTTACTTTAGCCAACCTTTAGGCAAGTAATGAGCTGAGACTTTTGTTTCCATACTCTACTTTGTTTTTCTTTTTACATCACGCCCCTCCCCACTCCTGTTTATCTAATGTCATGGTGTCCAACATGCTAGCCACTAGCCACATTGAGTGTGGACGGTTGAGTGTGGCTATTTGGTTGGTTGAGGGTTGCTACTTCGCTATAGCAGAAGCCACTATAGTTCCTAAGTATTAACACACTACAAACAAATAGTAATCACAGAATCATAGAACTGGAAAGAACTTCACAAGGTCATCAAATCCAGTCCCCTGCACTCATGGCAGGACAAAGCACCATCTAGACCAGAGATCTCAAACTTCTGGCATGTGGGCCATCCCCAGCCAGATAGATTGCACAGCTGATTGTATCTTGGGAATCCCAGTGGATGGGGTTGGGGGCTGCTGTCCATTCCTATCCCCCAAGTCTTTCTCCTTCCCATCACTACTCTGCTCTCTGCTCCCCATGGCACCTCAGCACCCAAGGAATATGCCCTTTGGGATTACTGGGAGCGCCTGGTAGGGATCAACCATTGCTGCCATCCTGTGCCAAGTTCCCCCAGTAATCCTCAAGAGTGTGTCCCTCGGGGCCAGGGTGCCATGAGAGAATATGGAGTGATGGCAGGAAGGGGTGGAGTGTGGGGGACGGAAGCGAGGACGAACAGCCTTCCCCCCAAGCCCGCTGGGATTCCTGGGCCAGATTACATAACTGCTCCATCTAGGAATGGCCCATGGGTTAGGAGTTTGCAACCCCTGAGCTAGACCATCCCTGACAGATAGTTGTTTAACCTGCTCTTAAAAATCCCGGATGATGGAGATTCCACAACCTCTCCAGGCAATTTATTCCAGTGCTTAACCATCCTGACAGTTTGAACATAAGGAAAAACTTCCTATTCCTTGCTGCAGTTTAAGGCCATTGCTTTTTGTCCTATTTTACTGGTTTTGCACCTCCTTGAGAAATACATTGCTTTTTGGCTTGAGGGTGCACATTGTAGGTGTGGAGAAAATATGAACATCAGAATGGCCTCATAGGCCTATATCCATGAGAAGCAGTGGTCCATCTAGCCCAACATCCTATATTCCAACAATGGCCCCCAATGCCACATGCTTCCGAGGGAATGAACAGCAAGGGCAATTATTGTCCAGTTCCACATTCTGGCAGTCAGAGATCTTGGGCTACCCAGAGCAAGGAGTAGCACCTCTGACTGCCTTGCCTCACAGCCACTGATGGATCTGTCCTCCGTGAACTTGTCTAATTCTTTTTTTTAACCCAGTTGCAATTTTCGCCTTCACAATAACCCCTGGCAACAAGTTCCACAGGTTGATAGTACTTTGTGGGAAGAAGCACATCCTTATGTTTGTTTAAACCCCCAAATAAATTGCATTGGGAGACCCCTGGCTCTTGTGGTATATGAAGGAGTAAATAAGTCCTGGTTATTCACTTTCTCCACACCATTCATGATTATATAGAACTCTATCATACCCCCTTAGTCATCTTTTCTAAACTGAATAGCCACAGTATTTCTAATCTTTTCTCAGATGGAAGGTGTTCCATATTCCTAGTATTATTGCCTTCTCTGTAATTTTTCCAATACTAACATTTTTTTTGAGAAGGGGCGATGAAACTGAATGCAGTATTCAAGTGTGGGCATACCAAGGATGTATATAGTGGCATTGTTGGATATTTATAGTGGATATTTTCTGTCTTTATTATCTATCCCTTTCTTATTGGTTCCTAACTTCAGGGGTGCTGGAACACTTTTTATAGTGGGAGTGCTGATGATGGTATTTGGTATTAGGTATTACTATTCAAGCCAAGAGGTGGAGCAGCATTCCTAGCACCACTGCTAACATTATTGTCTTTTTTTTAAAATTTCTGCTATATATTGAGCAGAGAATTATCCACAATGACTCCAAGATCTACTTGAGTGGTAACAGCCAATTTAGACTCTCCTTCCTCCCATCCTTTTGAATGTACAACTGGAATTATGCTTTCAAATGTGCATTACTTTGCATCGACACTGATTTTCATCTGCAATGGTGTCACCCAATCATCCAGTTTTGTGAGGAGTTATGTGTATGCTCCAGGTAAAAGTGGTGAGAGACTTGGGGCATCACTCCATGTCCACGGCAGGGCCTAGCTGGGCTGAGTCAGGTTCCTGTCAGGAATCCCAACTTCCAGGAGAAGTAGGATAAAGGGCAGTTTGCGAGGGGTTTGAATGGGGATTCCATAAGCTTAGAGAGGTCACATTGGGAAAGAGGATCTTTGGCCTGGCGGTACAGTCTGCCAGACCCTTTAGGAAGCACCCCACCATGGGATTTCTGAAGATGGATCTACTGCCATCCCCTGGGAGGAATGTCGAGATGGTCGCTGTGTGGACCCTGATGGACGAGATGCTTTAGGTGCAGGAAATAGTCAAGAGTAGCAGGAAAAGGTGTGTGCTGCAGGTGGATGCCCTATTGAAAGATTTAGCCCTAAGTGGCGCACAGGATCTAGTCCAAGAGGTGCTTCCACTTAGTCAGATACATTGTCCAGACAGAGGGCTTGCAGCAACCCAAGAAGCCCTCAGACCTGGTTCAAGTGCTGTCCCTTGAGTTGTCAGCCATGAAGCTTCCACGCCATGAGATGGAGGGACTCCAGATTAGGGTACTGTACATGGTCATGGGATAGCAGTGCTAAGGGCCTTGTTGGTGGCAGCAGTGGTGCCAGTTCATGTGTCAGTGCCGGCACCTGCCATGTCAGAGATTGCGCCATCATAGCACTAATTCCCTGGCAGTCCCAAAGGTGTCAAGTGTAGAGGGAAGGTCCAACTCCTCCTCCAGTTCCTCCCTACCAGAGGAGACAACCAACACCAGACTCAACAAACCCCACAGAGGGGCAAGAGTCAATGGCGCCAGGGCTTCTTTGAATGCCCGACTTGTGGTGCACTCTGCTAGGGTCCTTTTGAGGACTCTTGGCTGGGGACTGGCCTCTCTGTCTTCTTCTTATGCAGCAGAGGGGAGTGGAAAAGGTGCCACATGCTCAAACCTGCCTGCTGAGAGGAGCGGTATCAGTAGTCCCTTGAAGTGACTTTATGCGGCGCTGAGAGGTCCCGCACCAAAGCTGATCTGCTGCAACGGAGGATGGGGGGAAGCCTCCACAAGAGCTTCAAGCAATGGTTCCGCCTTCTCTTAGTTCAAGGCCTAAAGATCTTGTAAATAGAGCACCTACCAGTTTGTTAGCACTCTCCAGGGCGCTTGAGGCTTGACGAGAGTGGATTGCCCTTGGGCATAGGCTCCCTGCAGCTCTCACAAGACTGAGAACATGGCATGCCCCATTCAGGGCAGCAGTAAACTGGGGGAGGGAAACCCTCCAAGCTAACTAACTACACAATTATAAATTGATGTGTCAACTAATTGTGAATGACTGACAACAGATACCATGAACACGCTTGCAAAGCAAGACCGTGAAGAAGTTCCAACCTTCAGCGGTGGTAAAAAGAACCTGAAAGGGTGTGGTGTAGGCCAAGAAGGCTCCACATCAGAGGGCTCTACTGTCAACCCAACGGGTACAGTTAAAGGACATCTCTCCAACAATTGTGCATATGGTGTGTGCACACACCTATTGTAATGCACATGATCAATCACTAAAAGAACAATGCAAAAGTACTCAACTTTTAGTGCAACTGGTTAGCAACATGAGGCTCATTCCTAAACCCATTTCTCCTCAGATATAGCCACTCCTCAATAATGTTGCCCATATTCACAATAATGGGAATGCTGTGAGTTGGGGCAGATTCTTGTGGTAGCCACTACAGGCCATCCAGGAGTTTTACTTGAGCCTTTTCCCATGTCAGTCACTAGAGGATGCTGTATGGCAGGCAGCAGCTTGCCCGAATAGATAGACTGTGCACACTGAACCAAGGCAGTCCTCTAGAACAGGTACAGGACACTGAAGGTGCCCCCATCCCATCTACCACGACTCTGAGCAGTGGTCTGCCTCCTCCCATTCCACACATTGAAGGGGCGTTAGGAAGAGGTAATGCTGGCCGGAAAATGGGAAAGCTCCCTCTGTTACAGGGAGAGGAAGGAAGAGTGTGTGTCTCTCTCTCCAGTTCAAGCCTACCAGTGGGCAGCAGATGCACTGAAGAGCTTGGAGACTGCAGAAGTTGGCAAGCAGATAAATAGCGGAGAGAAGGCTCTGGATTAGATTGGCAGTGAAAAAGTTAGGGAGCAGGAGCTCAGGGCAGCTGGGATCAGTTTCTGCATTTCTGTGTGGGTGTTCTGCAAACATGGGCCTCCGGTGTGTAAGGTGGGGGAAGAGCCTGCCTTCCCAAACTGCCAGCCTGGCCCCGCCCGCACTCCACCCCAGAATGCCTGCGCTAAGTGTTCTAGGGCCCTCCTGTCGATGGAGAGGCTGGCCCAGGCCGCGTGGCATGCCCTCCTTCCTCTTCACCCCCTCCACCCATGCTCCACACCTAGAAAGGCCAGGCTGGGCCACTCCCTCCCCCAGAGCTCCAGGGCTGGAGAGGCTGGGCCAGACCGTGCAGTGCACCCTCTTCCCTCTCCTGGTGCTCCAGGGCTGGAGAGGCTGGGCCAGGCCAGGTGGAGTGCCGTACCCTACCCTCTCCCCCAGTGCTCTGGGGCTGGAGAGGCCAGGCTGTACAGCACGCCCTGCTGGGGGGGCTGGGTGGAGCACGCGTCCACCCACTCCCCTCCCCGTGGGTGGAAGGGCGAGCACATGCGCGGCAGGCTGCCCCGCCTCCCTTTGGGGATGGGGGGTGGGAAAGGGGCAGGGCCTCCGCAGAAGCGACAGGGCTGGAGTGCGGGCTGGAGGGATGTCAACGAGTAGTCAACTAGACAATTAACTAATAAGATTAGGTTTATTGGTTAATTTAATCAACTACTTGCATTTCTTCCCCTTTGCTGCCTCTGTATCAGAGGCAGCAAAGAGGGGAGCAGGAGCTGGTGTTGGGGAGATAGATTAAGAGGCAGTTACCCCCAGGACTGGCTCTGCAGTGCTGCCTTACCTGCACCTCCTACCTCTCCCCACCCCATGCTGCTGCCTCTGAGCTCGGACCCCCCGTGGACAGGGGCTGTTGCCGCAAAGCCAGGCCCCACCACAGGCAGAGGCTACTTCATGGCAGCCTCCTCTGGCTGCTCCCCCACCGTACTGCTGCCTCCGAGTGATGTATGTAGCAGAGGCAGCAGCAAGGGGTGCCAGGTGGGAGCCTGTCCATGAGAGGAGCTGGTTTTTAAACTGGCTCCCCTCACAGACTGGCTTCCGCCTTGTACCACGCACTGCTGTCTCTGATACAGAGGCAACAGCGTGGGGTGGCAGAGGGTTCCCCAGACGCGGGGCCAGGAGCGCACTAGCTACTGGCTCCGCCCCTGGGGACTATAGAATAGTCGAATAATCACTAAGAATACATGCGGTTAGTCAACTATTCTATTACCCTCTATCTAACATCCCTAACATGGGGGAGGCAGGAGCATGAAAGAGGAAGAGGACAAGGAGTAAACAGAGCACAAGTGGTGGAGGAATACAAGAGAGAGCAGAATACAGGATAGACAGATTTGGACAGGAACAGTTGATGTGGATAATACATATTTTTGAGCTGCAAAAAACTCTACATATGGGAACATTGGTGCCTCAAAAGGAAATTTTCACACATGCTAAAAAATGTGTTTTCTGTCATCTGTGCAGATATATATTACTCAATAATGCCTACATTTTACCTCAGGTGTATTTCCATGATGTAATCCCATAACCAACTGCATGCTTGTTTGTCACATTCATGTAGCATTACCTTTATACCTCCTGAATTCTCGGTTTTATGACATTCTCTACAGAAGAGAGAGTCAAAAATATTCAATTACTTTTTATTTTCCTTCTTTGTCTAAACACAAACTAACAGAATCACTAAGATATGCACGTGCCTAAACTGGGATGATATTAGCAAAAACTTCATCCTCTCACGCCATCCCCTCCACATAGTTTGTCCTGTTCATCAACTCATGTCTAAAACTTAGACTGTAACCTCTTTGAGGCACAGACCATGCCATTCTAGGTCTTCAGGAAGCCTCTCCCACATTTTTAGGCACTATAAAGTTAATAAGCAATTTCTAAAGCTCTTTGGAATCCTTCAAAATTTAAGAAAATACATACCTGTTAGATGGTTGATATTTCCAGCTTTTCAAATGTTAAATATGTAGCAAGTGATTTTAAGGTTAACAGAATATGCATCTAAAAGATAGCAACATACAATCAGCAAACAATAGGTAATATCCTCCTGTTTTAGAAGCAGAGATGTAATAGTGTAGTCTATTAACTGATTAACAGATAAGCAAAAGCTTATAGGTTAATGCTATAGACCACATGCATTTCCCCCATCCTTGCCCGTACATTTTTTAGCAGGCTGTCCAGCAGCATGGCTCAGTCTCAGCTTGCTACCCCTGCTGCAGCTCTGCATTTAAAGTGTAGTAGAAACCAGGCGGGCAAGCAGCCCAGCTCAATTCCGACTCACACCGGGTCAAGGAGCTCACACACACACACACACACACACACACACACACACACACACACACACACACACACACACACACACACACACACACACACACACACACACACACACACACCGCCTCCGGACAGGGGCTGCTGCCACCCTGCACTGCTGCCTCTATATCAGAGGCAACAGAATGGGGTGACAGGTAGCTGGTCCGCGAGGGGAACTGGTTTTTAAACTGGCTCCCCTTGCGGACCAGCTCCCACCTGGCACAGCACCTCACACTGCTGATACAGAGGCAGCAGCATGGCGTGGCAGGGGGCTCCTCAGCAGCGGGGCTGGAGTGCACTGGCTGCTTCCCCTGCCCCTGGGGACTATAAAAGAGTAAAGTAACCGATAAGAATTCATGAGGTTTATCGACTATTCAATTAACTGATTGTTAACATCCCTATTTAGAAGATCAGAGTTAATCATGCAAAAGTATTTTCAAATACTGGTTGAACCTCTCTAAACCAGGACTCTTGGGTTTGGCAACATCTATGGTCCTTCTGGACCACGGATGTTCCAGGACCAGAGAGTCCTGGTGGAGGTCTAGTGGCTGGGAACCCAGCAGCAGGGCTGGAGCCCAGTAGCAAGGCTGCCCTGTGGGGGCAAACCTTGAGCCCAGCAGAAGGGCTGCTGCTGCTATGAAGGCCAGGAGGCAGCAGGGCTGCCCAGTGGGGGGGGGGTCAGGAACCTGGCAGTGGGGCCAGGAGCCTGGGAGTGGGGCTGTTCCCAGTGGCACATCCAGAAGCCCAGCAGCCCCACTGCCGCCCAACAGCTGGGCTGCTGCTTGGCAGTGCAGCAGGGACTGGGAGGCAGCTGCCCAGCAGGGGGTTGGGAGCTCAACAGCTAGGCTGCCCAGCAGTGGGGGCAGGAGCCCAGGAGAGTAGATACTGCCCAGCAGCACAGCCAGGAGCCTGGCAGTCCTGCTGCTGCCCGGCAAAGCTGCCCAGAGGGCTAGACCCCATCCGTCAGCTCAACTGCCCGGGGGGGACTGGGTGGCAGTGGGGCTGCCCATGGGGCTGGGAGCCCTGCACACAGAGGGGCCAGTGGCAGCAGTGTAGCCAGCCAGGAGGTTGACAGGCAAGCAATGGCCGGGGGGGGGGCAGTTCCAGGGAGCCAGAAATGACCTCCCACGGTCTGGCAAAATCCCTCATTCGTGACCAGTTGGGTCCTGGGGGTGCCAGACCAGGGGAGGTCCAATCTGTACTGCATTTATTTTTGTAAGCGGGATCAAATGGTTTGGTCCAAGAATAAAGAGAGTTAAATAACTCAAAACTGGTCTTCATTAAATTGTCTTAAACATATTAAAATCTAAACTGCAAATATTTAAAATGTGATAATTTATTAAAAATTTAATCATAAAGCTCCACCAAGTGGAAATTTTTAAAACTACACTATGCAGCCATGGTCTATCTTATATGGCAGTAATTCAAATTATATAAATTAAAGGTAACAAATGCACTTTAACTTTGACTGATTGCCCTGGACAAACCTCTGCTCATCTTCTTTACATGATGTAAGTGCCGTCACAGATTTGGAAAAAGTGCTAAAATACTAATAGAATACAGTAAAATTCCTTCTAATTGTATTTGGATGTTTTCAAAATGTTCCTTTTGCTATATTTGACACGAACTAAAAGGATCTGTGGACAATGATTTACTGCTTCACAGAAATCACCCTTCTGGCTCCCTGGAAATACCATAGGCACCATTTAATCCCTTTCTTAATAGGCAGTCATGGATTTATTAAGAATTAACAGGCATTATCACTCTGTGTGGCATAAGATTCTAGAACAAATGTAGTTTGTTAAATGGCTTGCTCTCTCTCACTATTAAAATATTAATTATCTATGTAGTTTCAACAACCTGATAAAAACCATTAAAAGCATAGCTGTGCTGCCCAACAGGTAATGCCATTTTTAATGAAACCATAATGGTCATAAATAAAAAATAACGAACTTATGTAGTATTAATAATTTATATCAAGAATGGTATCGGTATGAAGGAGTGGGGGCCGTAAAACACCTAAGTCAAAGTGATTTTTGAGAACTCACTGTTCAGTGAGTTCTTAAAACTATGTTCTTTTCTCAAAACATAAACATCTGGAATAACTGCACCGAATACGACAGTTGTCTACTTTTAACTAAAAGTGAGGCCCTAGACCCTAAACTCTAGATTGGCATCTTTTACAATTGTGTGTTCCTCACCTACAGGAGAGGCACAAGCTATGTCTACCCTACAAATTATTTCATTATAATTTTCAGTATAATCCACATCCTGGAGTGATGCAAATTATACTGACCTAAACACCAGGGGTGGACAGTGCTAGGTTACAGGAGAGCTTCTCCTGCTGACATAGCTATTGCCACTAATGGAGGCAGGAGTAGGGTTGTCAGATGGTTTCAGAAAAAAATACAGAACCAAAAAAAACAAAAACAAAAAGCAAAAAAGGACCCAGAGAGTTGTTAAGCAAAAAACCCACCACCAACAAAAAAACAACAGCAGTGTGGCCCCTTTAAGAAACATGTGGTGAGGCTTTTTGGCCCTAAAAGGCTGCCAGTGGCAGCCTGCCATCTTGCCTCCCCTGCATGTGGCCGGACAGCTCTCCTGCAGAACCCAGTAAGCACTAGGGTTGCCAGGCTGCCTCCGTATTGAGCCAGACAGCCCGGGATTTTCTCCTCCTGGCCGGGAAAAAAAAATCAGAAAGTACCAGACACTTTAGGTGTCCGGTATTATCTGAATTTTTTTACCGAACAGGAGGCAAAAATACCAAACCATCCGGTTCAATACTGGATACCTGGCAACCCTAGGCAGGAGTTATTGAGAGGACAGAAGAACTGTCTTCCATCACCTTAGAGCACCTTCACCGGAAGCGCTACAGCAGTGCAGCTGTGCCACTATAAATAATGTAGTGTAGACGCATCCATATACAAATGGCCTTCTTCATAAAGCGATGCATCTTTCCTTCTGCAAGGAACATACTGTCTGAGTAACTCCTTGCAGTCGTTTGATGTAGATAAGAACATCATTCATCCCAGTGCAGAAGAGGGCATTATGTTCAAATAATCAATGTAGGATTCAGCTGAGTTAATATAAACTTGGACCTCTTTAGATAGCAGGAACTTTTGAATAACACATGCAGAACTGTATAGCCTGAACTGGATAGCCCTCATTTATTCTTAGATCTGGACTTCCAACACTCCTGTCATCTGAAGAAGTGGGTTGTGCCCACAAAAGCTCATGATACCATCTACATGTTTTGTTAAGTCTTTAAGGTGCTACCAGACTATTTGTTGTTGTTGAAGTTTTTCCTGTTACAGACTAACTCGGCTACCCTTCTGAAGCAATATAAAATTAGTGTAGGTTGGTAGTGCCATGTGATTATAAGGTATTCTCAGTTTTCATTTAAAATTGGCAGCCCTGATGGCTGCTGAGAAAAGCTCACAAAAATCCCAGAACTTTAAGAATATGAAAACTGTCGTTCAAAGTAAAGATATATCAAATTACCTGGCATTGTTGACATTTAAAACAAATTGTTTAAGTACCTTAGCACTGGCATAGGTCAAATACTCAATAAGGATAGCAAAATTATTAGTTGTAATGCAGAAAATATAGAAGATTTCAGTAATATTTCTGTTCTGCTTCTTTCCAAATACAGAATGATATATTGCTATCACAAAGTGATAAGGAAATACCTTCTGTGTCTGCAGTAGCTTGGAAACATGTTAAACAGCAGCTATTAAATAAATAAAGTTAAATCTTTTTAAACCTGCAGGACCAGATAACTTGCACTCAAGAGTTAAAAGACTTGGCCAGTTAGGCTTCAGAACCATTAATGTTGATTTTTAACAAATCTTTGAATACTGGGGAAATTTCAAAAGAACAAAAGAAAGGATCATGTGGCGTCAATATTTGAAAATGGTAAATAGGATGACCTGCATAGCTGTAAGCCAGTTAGGCCAACATTGGTGCTGAGCAAAACCATGGGCAAGCTCAAATTGAATCCCATTAGTAAAGGATTAAAAGATGACAATAATTTGACTGTCCTGAAAATGGATCTGACCAATTACATTTGGTTGAAAAAAATGCAACTGTGCTTATACAATCATAGAATCACAAAAATGGAGGGCTGGAAAAGCCCTCAAGAAGTCATCCAGTCCACATCCCTGCTCTGAGGCAAGATTAAGTATACTTAATTAAGTATACCTTTCCTGACAAATGCTCATAAAACCAGTTCTTAAAAATCGTCAATTACAAGATTAATATATTTCAATTTCTGCAAAGCAGACTTAGTCCTACATAATGTTCTGACTGAAAAAATCACCACCATGAAAAAAAAAAAAAAAATCAATCAAGCACATATTAAACAGATTCAAAACTGAGAAACTACAAGAAGGGAATTGCCACCCACTAGTAATGATTTAATGAGGTCTTGCAAGGATCTGCTTTTGTGCCAGAGCTATTCTATATTTTTATTAATTATCTGGAAGGAACTAGGAAAATATAAAATCATTAATGGAAAATTTGCACATGAATAAAATTGTAGATTGATAAATAGGGAGGGGGAAAAGGTCAGATATACTGAACAACTTGGATTGTTTGCTGAGATGGACTCAAAATATGTGTTTAATACAGTCAGATGCAAGGTCACATCTAGGAACAAAGGATGTACTTACAAAGATGAGGGACTGTATCCTGGAAACAAGTGATACTGAGGAGAACTTCAGAGCAAGACAGATAAGCAAAAGAACACGAGTTCCCAGTGCCACACTGTGAAGAAGAGGTAGTATGCCATCCTTAGATATATAAGCAGGGGAATACCAAGAAGGAACAAATTAGTGGGGTTACTGCAGTATACAGTCTTATTGGAATACTGAGTCCAGCGCTGACATTTCAAAAAGGATGCTGACAAACTGGAAAGGGCGCACAGAAACTACAGGTTGGACCTCTCTGGTCTGGCACCCTTGGGATCTGAATGGCCCCGAAGGAGGGAGTTTGCTGGAACAGGGGAGGTCAGGCCCAGGGCTCTCCCGGGACTCCCCTCCTGGCCACCGGCCTGGCCAGAGCACTGTCCCCCAGCCATTGGCAGGGCTCCACTCCTGGCTTCTGCCCTGCTCCAGCAGATGAGGCTCCCTTCCCCTGGCCAGGGAAGCTCTGCTCCACCGGCTGCAGCATCTCCCTTCCCCTGGCCAGGAGCAGCTTCACGGCCTGGTTGCAGGGGCTTCCCTTGCCCCCGACACGCAGTGGCTCTGAGCTTCCAGTCAGAAGGGGCTTCCCTGCCCCTGGCTGTGGGAGCTCCATGTCCCCAGCTGTAGGGGTCTCCCTGCCCCCGGCTGGCAGCGGTTCCTCTCCTCTGGCTGCAGCATCTCCCTGCCTCTGGCCAATAGCAAGGGCTTTCCAGGCCCTGGCAGGCAGCAGCTCTGCGCTCCTAGCTGGCAGAGGCCTCCCTGCCCCCGCCCAGTAGAGCTCTGCTTTCAGCTGGCAGGGCTCCCTGCCAGCCGCTGGCTGGGCTTCCTGCCCACGGGCCACTGGCCCTCTAGGCTGCCTGCCGGCTGAGCTCCCAGCTGCTGGCAACCTCTGTGGCTGGGGCTCTTTGGTCCAGTGACATCCGTGGTCCGGAAGCCAGACCAGAGTCCCGGACCATAGAGGTTCAACCTGCACAAGAATGATTTGCGGTCTGGAAAACATGCCTTATTATAATATCAGATTTAAGAATCTTAACCTATTTAGTTTATGAGGTGTCTTAAGATCCTGCATTGTGAAAGACATTTCTGGTTGCTGACAACTAACAGAAAAAATGCATAATGAAATCCAATGGCTGGAAGTTGAAGCTACACAAATTCAGACTAGAAACACGGAATACATTTTTAACAATAAAGGTTTTTAAGCACAGAGACAATTTACCAAGTGAAATAATGGACTCTCCATCGTTTAAAGTCTTTAAATCAAGACCAGCTTTTCCCTCCCTAAAAGATCTGCTGTTTTAGCTCAAGCAGAAGTTATGTGTTTGACAAAAAGTTGCTTGACCCATATTATATACAGAATCAGGCTATATCATCATAATAGTCCCTTCAGCCTATAAAGTTCATGAATCTGTTACTGCACCTTAATTAAAAACTGAATTATTCACTCACAATTTAAATAGTTTCCCCTTTACTTTTTTTTTTTTTTAAACTAAAGGAGCATCAGGCAATTAGTAGATCATACATATTTTCCTGACTGGGAAAAATTTAAAATAAAAAAACTATTTTTTTCTCATTGAGAACCTGTTTTAGGGCCCTTCAATATATCCACGAGAATCCGCATTTGTGGATATCTGCACCTCATTTTTGAGGACATAACGTGGATGCAGATACAAATTTTGTATCTAGAACCCTGCAAGTTTGCAGATATCCACTTTATATTCATGGATCATTTTCACAAATGAGAATACCAATTTTTTATTCATACAGGGCTCTACCTATTTTCATCTACCTCAAATAAACTAATTTCAATAATAAAATTAACAAATTTTGATCCTCCCACTGAAAAGGTTAACACTAAAGCATTACACCATTAGGTTGATCATTGAAATGCCAATGCAAGTGTAATGTATTTATGCCTACTGATGCACTCATAGTAACTTGGGAAGAGCAAAAACTGTCAGGCTGAGTGATCAGGATAAAGATTGTGCTTCTATACTGTTCATACAAGTTTCTCCTAGTCTACTTGCTCATTGGTATCACTTCTGCTTACCTACTAGAAATATTTTTCTAGTATCATACATTTCACAGTTGTAAATTAGCACTACAATCAAACAATGAAATTTAAAGAAATCACAGATTTTAGTTACATTTAGAACAGAAATCCAAAAGTGAGAATGAGGCTTTTTAAAAAGGTGACCATGGCAACTGGAATTTTGTTTTAGTCTAATAAAAGTAATTGCTGACCATTAATTTGCCACGTACAGTTTACTTGTGCCAGTAAATGAAAATCTCTAACTAGATTCTTTGCAGCTAACCTGCTTTAAGTAATATTCCCTGAGAAAATATGTTATCAATAGCAATGAAGTGAAATGTTAATAGTGGTTTTGGGTGAAATAACAAAACACGCTGTTAATCACAACGATAGCTGTGTGGAAGGCATTATTGCTCTTGTAAACCTACCGAACTGCATTCACATTCATAACCTAATTATTAACAGTAAACCACTTTGTTTTTTCTGAATCTAAACCCTTTCATTCCAGTATTCTCACTTGCTCAAATCTCACTAATGTTTAATGTCTTAAATCACTTGCTCTAGTAGTAATCAAGCTGTGATCTGTACCTGCACATAATGCTGACTTCTTGTTGCCTGCTGTTAAACTGCATCAAAAGAAGAGAACTAGTTAACTACAGTACTAATGTATCACGTAAGCAATTGCTATATCTACTAGAGATGTTATGCAATAGTCTCATAGATCACCTCCCATCTCCTTCACAATCTCTCTTAAATTGTGGCCAAAAACAGAGCCAAATACTCTGCTGGTGTAAATTATTGCAACTCCATTGACCTTCAAGGAGCAGTGCCAATTTACACCAGCAGAGTTTGGTTTGTAGTGTTCATCTCTTCTGAAATACCAATTAATAGAGTTCAGATCCTAAAGTGACCTTTATCTTTACACTAATAGCTTTTCTTATCAGCAGCTAGATCGTTACATCTTCCACACAGTTGATCTGTCACTTTGTTTTGAATAATCTTTTACTCTAACATTCGGTGCTGACTATTAATAAATGAAGAAATAACAGCAAAATAATTACCCTTTCACCTAGGAAAACACAGGTGGGCACCATAGAATGTTCTCTCAGTGACACGCTGTTTTGTCTTGTATAATTGATGCAAATGCGTAACAGGATACCGGTATGTTACTTTCACAAGCTGTTACTTTCACACACACACTATTTGTCTTGATATTATTGCAAATGGTTTACTACTTCCTTTTTTTCAAAGAAACATTACTGCTTTTAGCATTTAACCTTTTATTTATTGTAACAAAATAAGTATAGAAATACAAAGCATTTTACTCAAATATAAGACGTAGACTTTTTTGTGCGTGATAGGAAAATTAGATTTGTCCAACAAAAGTGAAAACATGTCACGTTTTTTGAAATATTATTTGCATTATTTCAAATTTGCAACAAACCACTAATGTTTTAGCAGTAAAGTCTAGGGATAACTAAAAATTTCATTATTGTTCTTGAGGAGTGTAGTGAAACTTCATTTTGTGCAGTTAAGATTGCTCTTCCTACATGTTCAACTAATCCATAAAACATCTGAAATGAACGACCAGAGATCAGCTTTCTCCAAAATCTAGAATCAGAAATCATGGTCAATAAATTAACTCAGCTTTGTCTCTTGAATGTTTTATGCATCTGCCAGAACAGTGGTGAACTGAGGTGTTGCAGGCGCCATTGTGATGGACTAAGAAATGCTAAGGTCTGTTGCTTTACATCATCAATCTGAAACCTCAATGAAGCTTTCCATGAAGTTTGACTCCAAGCACATTCCTGAAGAGCAGTGACTGGTGACCAGGGGGGCTGAAAAGTAGTAGTGCAATGCAGTGCAGCAGCAGTTTAACTAGCTCTGCACCAAACCGTGCTGCCTTTTTACGAAACCCTGCTTGTTATCAATATAAGGCTATATACTTTCCATATACAGAAGTTTATTTTTAATATTTTGTACTCAAAGTTCAGAAAGGTTTTCCATTACTTGTCAGTATAATATTTTCACATAATTTACTAGTGTGTTTTTCTTAGTTATGAGTTATACAGTTGATTTAATAAACTGGTTAGGCAACAACTTGTAATGTCAGTTGCCAACTTTCACAGCACTGAGAATATTAGTAAAATATAGTGGCCAAATGGTCCAGTACATAAAGCAGTGGACTTGAGTCAAAAGACCTGGGTTTCATTCATAGCCTTCCCAATGACCAATTGTGTGCCCTCAGCAACTCATTTCCCTTCTCTGTGCCTCAGTTTCTGCATGTAAAGCATGTTGAGATCGGTGAAACACCAAATATGGTCTTTAAATAAAGCAGTGAAGATGTTTTTATTACAATAACATTTATCTGAGTTTTATTTTATATTGGTGGGAAGTTTAAATTATTACAATGTAGCCAAAAAATGGACTGATTGATCTAATAATTGTAGACCTTTCATCTTTAACTCCGAGCCAGTTTTAATATGGATTCACAATGGCTAATCAATTCTTTTAACTATTTATAATTCAGCTAGAACACCAAACTAATGTATTTATATCAGAATTAATCATCACAACATTTAATTCATGTTTGACAAGGATTGATCTGGCTGAACTCCACCTCCCCGCCCAAAACAAGAGAGAATAGGAAAATGGGCATACACCAAGTCACTATTTTTCCCTTTGTTTCTGCTAAGGTGAATTTTTAAAATGATAATTAAATCAAGATCTTTTGACTTTCATTTATCCAGATAATAAGAGTCAGATGCTGATCCTCCTGAGATTATAAAACAAGCCTATGAGTACAAGCAGAAATCAAACTACGAACACCTGTGTGGGTGAACTGATTTCTTATAGACCTTTATGAGAGGCAGACAAACAAACCTGTAACACTTTGCATGAGAAGGAGAAAAGATTATGTTTCCAAGTGACCTCCTTTAGGTACTTCTTGTATTTTTCCTCTTACAAATCATTATATCGGTCTCAATAGTGAAACATATGACATTAACAATTAAAAACAATCCCAAAAATCACAGAGATATGTAATTATAATCCCTTCTGCTTGTCAAATCTACTGTTGAGACAGACTAAGAACTCTATACAGATAAAGAAATGCTCAAAAGAAATGCTGGAGCACAATTTTCTTCTTACAAAATAAAAACAAACATCCCTTTAATTTTGAAACACTGAACAATTTATTCCAGAGCATAAAGGGCAAGTACAGATCCACAGGTACTATAAACTGATATAACTGCACTGAAATCAATAAAACTATACCAATTTACATCAACTCTGGCCCTAAAATTATTGTTTGAAGAATATATAAAGCCAATGTTTTGCTAACTAGACTGGACAAGATAACTCAAGTACTTTGCCATCTCTAACGTCTATGAATCAGGAAGTACATTTGAGAAGGAAAATAATCTCTCTTTTTGTGCTTCTTTAAAAATATTAATATAAAATCAAATTCATTGGCTCTTTACAACTTAAACAAGCCAAAGGCACTTCTCAGTAATTGTGGTTTTCTTTTCTATTTATTCCAGCACGTCACAGGGTCGAATAAATCACCGTGGCGCCTCCTGCCAATAGCTCCAGGGAATTAGTCCTTTCTCAGCAGGACGTCCACTTCTGGGTGGTGTCTCTCCTGTCCACACTCCACACTCTTGTTCCAGACCTGTGTCACTGCCAGACCACAGCGTCCTCTTCAGGACACTGACCTTCAGCAGTGCCCACTCCAATGGTCTCTTGCCCCCTTCTCTACTGACACTGTGAGCTCCAAGCCTAGCCCCTCTGTCTCAGGAGCCAGCCACTGTCTACATGGGCCACGCCCTCCCCCCAGGAGGGAATGAGCACTTCTCAGTTTCAGCTACCATTGTGGACAACTGCAGCTCCAAAGTTTAGCCCCTTGCCTCAGGGGCAAGCCACAGTCTCTATCAGCCACACCTTGGTGGCAAGGTGTGATGCAAGGGGGAAAGGAGGCATCCAGGTCTGCCCGCTACTCTGGTGGCAGCCTTGCCCTGCTCTCCTCTACTCCCCTTTACTGCCTCTAGTTCTCTGGGCCACTTCTCCTGTGGCCCTTTGCACCCTTCTGCCCTTGTAGCAAGGGCCAGCATCCTGGTAGGTATGGGGCTGTCGCCTTCCTCTCTAGCCCCCCTGAGCCTGCCCAGCACTGCTCTCCAAGAGGTACGTTCCCGAGAACCGGATCCAGTACCTTCTCTTGTCAAGGCCCAACTGCCTATTCTCTGCTGGGCTGCTCCTTTTATACAAGACTGCTCCAGCAAGCTACACCAATTGGTTCCTCAAAAGCCTCTCCCTGATTGGCCAGAGCTCTGCACAGGCTCCCTCCTGCCTGCTTTAACCCCTTCCAGCCAGTGTGGGGCAGTCACCTTACCACACAGCATCACCACAATAACCTTTAATATTATGCTGGGGCATTAGATTTAATATTAATTGGGAAGAAACAGACTTACAAACAGCACATCCGGCAACATCCAGGTGGACCTCAGAGATTGCCTATCCAACTACTCACCTAACCCAATCTGACTTGTCAGATCTGAAAACACAGGGTCCTATAAAACAGTCGTTCCCTCAGCATGGGACTCTCAGTTTCACTAGGCACATAAAAGTTGTCTCAAGATTCTTCCATAGTCACTTTTAATAAAAACTGGCCCTGTTAGTTTGGCCTGGGTAAGAAGATCACATGAGGGTGGATCAGGACTGAGTGACCATCAGACATTAAAAATCTCTTTTTACCTTCTTACTGCATGTACTCTCCTTAACTCAGGCATCCTATGACTCTACAAATTATTGGATTACTCAGTATTTCAGTTTCCAATGTGGTACTTAAGTGTGGACCCTCATACCGAGCCATCAGTTATACCCAGGTTTATTATATCAGGAAGCCATTTTTGTAAACATAAAATAAACTCTTCTACTTCTTTTCCACAAGGAAGGCTCCAAAATTGCGACTTATTGCCTGACTACCATTTTCCAACATTTCCATTTCACTTAATATAATCCTTGTTCTTACTATTTACAATACTAACTGAAAGTAATAGTTAATTGTTCACACACACTTCCCCTGCCTTTGGGCCATGTCCTAAATTCTATCATCTCTAGGAATTTGCTTAAGAGAGAATTTGAGATATTGGCTCTTTTTCTTTATATAGATTACACATCAGACTCGCCCTTTATTTTTATATATGTATATGGAGATATACCTATCTCATAGAACTGGAAGGGACCTTGAAAAATCATCATGTCCACTCCCCTGTCCTCACAGCAGGACCAAGTACCATCCCTGACAGATTTGCCTCAGGTCCCTAATACCATCCCTGACAGATTTGCCCCAATCCTTAAAGAGCCCCCCTCAAGGATTGAACTCACAACCCTGGGTTTAGCAGGCCAATGCTCAAAACACTAAGCTATCCCTCCCATTTATTTTTCTGGTGGGACAACAGAGTGGCAGCCCATATCCCTGCCTCCGCCCTCAGCCACTTTCTGGGGCCAACTGCTCCACGTGGGCTGCTGCAGTTGGTCTGGCCCTGCCCAGTGATGGGGGAGGAAGGGCAGGATCCAGGGCAGCCTTGGGGCCAGGTCCTCCCTGGCAGCTGGGGAGGAGGAGGGAAGAGCTGTGGCCTGGGTGGCCTCAGGGCCATCCCCTCCCCAGCGGCAGGAGGGGGAAGAGCCAGGGCCAAGATGGCCTCAGCCCCGGGCCTTCCCCAGCTGAGAGAGGGTTGGCGAGCATAGCGAGCAGGGGGAAACAGCCCCCTAGTGTATATATATATATATATATATATATATATATATCCAAATTTTCTATCCAGTCCTCAACTCCTATAAGGAAATACAATGCACAAATCTTATTGTGATGGAAAACCTCTGAAATCACTCAGATTCACACAAAAAAATCACCACAGATTTGCTGAAAAATTCACAAACCTTTAGGGAAACCTGGGCTAAAGTTTCTGATTTGTAATGAAATACAAATCCAAATTCCCACCACTCCTACTCTCACAGATCTTAATCCTGATTTGCAAAACCCTTGTTTGTTCTTCCTTGAGGAGTGAAAACTAAACATACGGACTTGTGCCAAACTATGAGGCTATGTCCTGATTTGAATGAATGTCTTGCTGATGACTGTTTTATAACTAAAGTCATTTTATTTGTGATCTCATTTAAAATTTCACTAAAATCTCAAGCGATGCTAAGCTTTTTCATTAAACCACTATCTCTTTGCAAACTAAAGTAGACTTTTACTTTCCTTAAAAACCTGAATAAAAATCTGACAAAATCCATGCTGACAAAAAAGAAATCAGCATTGTTCTAAAAATTGTGTTATAATGGTGCGAATCAAAATATTATCTGTGCTAAGGAATAGATCAGGAATGATTTATGTGTACTGTGGATCCCACACAGGAAATAAGCCTAAAAATTATAGAGGAGGTCACACAACAGGCAAAAGTCAACTTAAGGTTAGAATGAAAACTTTAAAAGTGTGGAGAACAATCCATATATAAGAACATTCCACCACAATTCAAATTAAATTAAATTGTGATGTCAGTAAATCCTGATGTATGTATATAAAACAATTGAAAACTGACTATGCAAAATATTGAATATGCTAAATCGTGTTAATTTTAACCATAAAGAATCCTAGAAAATGGATGACTTTACCACCCAGTCCATTTCCCTGCCAGTACAGAAATGAGCCCTAAAAGACAACACTCAGTACATTTCACTTTTGTCTCCATCTTCGTTGACATTTTACAACATAATGCTAATTTTTTAAACACTGTAAAATATATTACCCAGGCTCTGACTAATAAGCAAGAATTTGCTGTCCACTGCAACTATAATCTAGCTTTTAAAGACATGTACAGTACAAAATACTACACACAGGAACAATACATTAAGGAGGGCTCATGTATTTTTATTCACAAAAATATTAATATCCTCAGTAATTATATTTTACCAAATACAAGGCACAGGAAATCACAGTTTTAAAAACAGGAGATGCTCATTTAGGAAGCTTGTTTGTAATCATTAGGTTTTATACTTTGGGGTGGGGGCAACATCAGACGTGATTATCATTTTGGTGATTTTTATCCTTTTCGTTCATCATCTTAATAATATCTGGACTCTGTTGTTTCTTTCCTTTTAATATAAGATTTAAATCAAAATACATACCCTTATTTAAACAGTTCAAGAATCATTCAGGCCCTGAAGCAGATTAATTGTGATGTATAAGTACCACCTGAGTTTAGCACAATAGGTTCTGTCCTAGGATCCAGGCTGTTTTCTATTACTTTGGTTGTTCTTACAAATGAACACTAGAGGGCGCAGCTCTCCGCAATCCGGAACTAAGCTGATCAATTTAGGGATGTAAGCCAGTAGTCGAGTAGCTGACTACCCAATAAGCCTAGGTTTATCGGGTGGTCAACTACTCAACTCCTCGCTTTCCCCCCACCTTCCTGCCTCTGTATCAGAGGCAGCAAGTGGGGGGGAGCAGGAGCCTGTGCTGGGGGGAGCCAGCTTAAAAGCTTTTAAGCTGGCACCTCCCAGCACCATCCTAGGATGTCGCCTGCACCCCGTCACCTACACTACTGCCTCTATCAGAGGAAGGAGGGGTAGAGGAGGATGCCACAAAACAGCCTCTGTTCACGGCCAGCCCCAGCCACTGAAAACAGAGGCTGCTCTTGGCAACTGCCCCTATGCACACGGAGGTCCCAGGTCCCCGCTGGAACCTCCCACAGACAGAGGCCACAAGACCTGGTGCTAGCCAGGACCAAGCAATCCCGGCTCAGTCCTTGCTTGCACCAAGTCAAGGAGATACCCCTGCTGTGGCTCTGCAGTTTAAACATAGTAAGAGCCTGACATGCAGACAGCCTGGCTCCTACTATATTTAAACTACAAAGGAACAGCGGGGGTAGGCCCCAGACATAGTGCAAGCCAGGACTGAGGAAGCCCTCCCTTCTTGACTAATCATTTAGATGATACAAATTTTATCGACTACACGATTCTACATGATTAGCAGATTACCCGCCTCTGAACATCCATAATGGCATTATATTCAATGAACGCACATTTCTAAAGTACCTGGCAGAGGTCCAAATGCCACTCAGCCAAAATCAGAAAGAGGTGGGGAGGGAAGTTGAATAAATTGCTTCTAATAACATCAGGATCATAAGTCAGTAATTCAGATGCACTGTATATAATGTGAAATGTCAAAATGTGAAATAATATAGGATTTCTGTGAGACAGAAGTGAATCTGGGTTCAAGGAATGGGAAAGATGAGCAGAGTGTTGAATTTACTAGCAAAAAACACTTTGCTTCATGATATTCGACAGCAATACGGTCTAAAGAGATTGGATATAATACTATATTGTAAAGGAAGGAGAGCGTGTGTGGGGAAAATGGTCTTGAAGCTAAGGCAATATAAGTAAAACAAGGAGGTCCAAATCCATTCTGTTTTCCTTTTCCCATTTTCCAGGCTACTTTCTGTTATTTCAGGTTTGGCCTGGCATGAGCAGGAATGGAGTCAGGCTGCCTGCCCACCCAGCTTCCATCAATTTAGGAGCCAGGCAGGCAGGCAGCTCAGCTCAGTCCCTGCTCATGCCGGGTCGGGTATCAAACCCCGCTGTGGCTCTGCAATTTAAAATGCAGTAGGAGCCAGGGGGCAGCTGCCCGGCTCCTACTGCCTTTTAAATTGCTAAGCCGCAAAGGGGTTTGATCCCCAGCTTGAGCCAAGACTGAATGGGGCTGCCTTCCCCTATCGATAAAAATTCTATCAACTACTCGATTACTAAAATAACCCAAATTTAACACCCCTAGTTTAGCTTTTAAAATACTTCAGTGAAGGAGCTTCCTTTGGAAGACAATTACATCCCTGTGCTACTGCTGAGTCCTGCACAGGGATTAATAGGGAGAAGTAACATTCTGCCCTGATCCGACCATGGGACTGTCACAGGCCAATTCACCCCGACACTAGATTGAGCTACCCCTAAGCCACCATGGCAGACAGAAATCGCCAGTTCTTACTAATGCCAAGCCACCCTTGGCATAACACCTGTGGATTTTCTACACAGATCACATGAGATGAGTCACAAACTTTGCATTAGTTTCCACTTCTGTGAATGGCAATAATATTACTTACCTTATTATTTAGTATTTTCCAAGCACAAAGATAAAAAAGCTAAAACTGCTAAGTATCATCATCACACCAACTGTGTCATCTGCAGATACAGATGTTCCTGCCTACTCTCACACAAACAGATGCTAATGTCTCCTGAAAATCTTTGAAAAGTCTTCTATAGTGCATGTTGCTTACATTAAAAAAAATTCAAATGAGGGAAGCCAGGCAGGAATATAGGGGCTTTGTCTGCTTCGTTGTAAGAACTTCAGTACTTTAACATAGACAATACAAGGAAAGAGCAGATGATATGGGTAGTTCCTTCTGTTAAAGGCCTAGGGCTCAGTCTTCAAACTACACAGTGCAACTGGGAAGGGAGGCAAAGGACCTATGCCTCTCCCAACTCTGCACTAGCCAGGTGACTGAACAGGTCCCTGATCCAAATCTGAGCAGCCAAAGGGCTGCTCTAATTTACACAAGCTAGAATGGGCCCCTAGAAACCATCTTGAGTGCTGGGAATTGGCAAAGTACATAATGCTGGTGATAAGCAACCTAGCTAGCAAGTGGGGCGCATGAGTGGCCCTCCATCTCTGTAAGCTGCAAGATTGTCATAAGCAAGAGAGTCTCCCAGTGTAGGATAGTTTTGCTAATTGCACTTTAGTACCTCAGATTTGCAGGGTGTGCTGACTGAACCACAGCAGCACTTGCATTGGATTCAGAGGAAGCACATGGCTCTCGTAGTCAATGTTGTGTGCACCTCACTTCATGTGCCCTTGCTTTACATGTGTGTCTTTTTAGTAATACTGGTAAGAAAGAATTACAGGGACAGAAGCGAGTGGAATCTGACAACCCTGTGCATGGGCAATAGCAAACAAAACGTCTTGTGGGCCACACATAGAACTCTGATAGGCACATGCAGCCCATGGGCCGCAGCCCTCAAGTTGTCCCCACTGCATTGTGCTCTTACTACATCCCCAACTTTTCTGACCATCACACCCTCCCCCCAACCTAGAATGCATACGCTTCCAACCTATGTGCCCCTAAGATGTACCTTATGCTACCCTCTTTCAGAGAAATTTTATATTCACTTCACAGTCTTCCCTTCCATATATAAGTTGCCCATGAACTTTACTGGAATTTTCTATATGTGAAATCACTTTAATATTTACTTCACACTCTCTGCTTATATACCATTTTCCATATTTCTAATTTTCTATATTTCTGTATTTTCTGTAACCTAATGCTTTTTCTTACTAAGTGAAAGAAAGCAATATTTCTGGTTTTACCTGCTTCTTCTCTTATTCACCACTTCCACTGACAATCCTGTATTTGTTTATTCCAAAATGACTAACTGAATTTGTAGGGTGCCATGAGCAAACAAATTATGGATACAATAGCTCTCTGAAACATGTAAGAACAAATGAACTTTCAGCAATCGCAGTTTCCCATAAGCCTCTTTGAGAACGGGGGGGGAAGGGGGAGGCAGAACCCAGAAGAAACAAGAAATATTTATTCTATACAGAATAACATCTGGAAAAAAAAACAGAACTTATTTCAAGTATCTATAAGGATCAAACAAAAAAATCTGCTCTTAAATATGCCCCATGAAAGCATGCTCATTACTACAATTAACAAAGTAAGGAAGGAATAATTCAACAGCATTCAAGTTATTTTAAATGCTTGTCTCCCAGGAGTTCCTCCCCAGTTTTTGGTCCTCTCGCTAGGATTACTTGTTTCCACTATAGGCGATATCTCAGTATGCTGTGTCCCATTGAGCTGGTGGCTAAACAGGTCCACCAAACTCAGCAGATTCATATCTGCTATATGTGCTTTTATGCCCATTGGTGAGGGTAGTTCTACAAGTAATCCCCAAGTACAGCTGCAGAACAATGGACTATTTTTCCTCAAGGTTTTCTATTTTTTTAATGGAATGAAAATATTGTTTTAAAGTACCAAGTAAAGTATTGCTAGGAAAAATATTTGGAAGATGTATTTGGGTTATGCTTTATCACTGACATCAATTATACTAGGTTTTATGATGAGATAAGTCAGCCAAATACACAGTTATTTTGTCTGAAACAAGCGTTAGTGACAAAATTAACCGCATGTCCCATACTGTTTATTTTATCTAAGTGCATTGTGTCCATTTTGCCTCTCTGTCAATAATGCCTGAAAGGTAATAAGGTTTTGTGGCTCCTTTACTACCAATTACCAGATCAGTACCAGGTCTCCAGAGTATAATGCAAAATGAAAGGAAGTTAATGGGGTGTGGGTGGCAAATGGGTAGAGTAAGTTATCCCAGTCAAAGAACTTACAATTTCTTCCAATTAATTTAAATAGTGGTATACTAAAGCAGTCTTCTTAAAGATGTATCTGTTCTCCAAAAGTTACCATCATAGGTACTAGAGTTGTCAGAGCCATCATACTTAGCTACTCCAGTAATAACAAGTACAATCTTTGCCATAAAAACAGAATTAAATTTTTCTGCCTTTTAGAAGTTACCACAACAGAAGAAGTAACAGACTTTAAAGAAAAGCAAAGTTCACATCAGTCTACATTAGTTACTGGCCCTGTTCTCTGAAATGCTATATGTTATCTTGCACATGTTTGTTTTTATCTGTCAATGTAGTTTATTGTTAGGGAAGTGTAGTATCAGCTGTCTCTTCCTTGCCATCAAAACTACTTCATTAAAGTTAATAGTGTTTGACTTGTAGAAGATCTTTTTCCAAGGTAACACAAAAAACTTCTGCTCTCAGTTATTTTTCCAGCAATAAAGGCACCAAATGGATGTAATAATTCCCTTAATCTTAAAAAATCCATTGCATTAATCCACTGAAAGCATTTAAAAATTCTACTTGTCATTTATTATATGACCTTATCTTGGCTAAATGTTATACCTTTTGCCAAATGTTATAAGAACATACCACTAGCTGGCAAACACATTTACATGAATGAAAATCTAGTTTGGTCCCAGTAAGACTTATGTATATTAGTTCCAGTACACCTGTAATGTGTTTACTTAAGATAAGCTATCTTCCATTTAATTTTGCTACTTTTATTATGTTTATTAAAATGAAACATTTTAGAAGTAATAATTGGTATAACTACAGATGGTATTAACTAACTGATTTGAATTAAACTGCATTCCAAGAATAAAATAAAACTGGCTTTATTACAAGCATGCCCCCTTGTTTTGGCTCATATAATTATTAGCTAAAAAAAAATCTTTTGACAATACATATTATTTAAAAACTCTTGGTACATTTCTGAAACCCTAATCCTTCTTTATAAAGCAGCACCCCTGATTTTAGTCCTCTCTACATCTTTCCTTATCTCCATTTTCTGTCAGGTACTTGACAGGTACTCTATGAACACATCCATTTCAGAAATGTGGGTTTTTTTGTTAATTGGCATTGCTTCAGAGAAACTGGCATTACATTTTATTGGCTTCAATTAAAAAGTACTGATTCTGTGAATATCTATTAAATGAGTAAAATAAATCTGAGTTTGGAAGAGAAATGGGAAAACATAACCATACATGCACATTCAAATATATTTGTACTGAAAAATTATTTGTGTTAAAAGTGGATGAAAATAATCTGTTTTACATAAAAATCTGTTTGTTTTCATAAAACCACTTAGGATCTGATCATATTGGTTTTAATACAGTACATATGCATCTAATTAACTATAAACATTTAAATAGACATGACACATGCAACCTTGAGCTTGTTCATGTAAAATGTCAGCACTCTTAAAAATGATAAAATGCATTAATTAAAACAGGATCAAATGCAATCTAGAATGCACTAAAATAGTTTAACTTATTAATAAACCAAAAACATTTCTATTTGACAAGAGTTTGTCAGGACTAGAGGACTAAACATATCACTTTTTATTCAGACGCTATACGGCTATGGACATTTATAAAAAGCTCATGCATAATACTGACCTGTAGCAAAATAAGAAACCAAATACTTTACACAAAGAAGTGGTCAAGCTTCTAAAATAGCTAAGGCTGTGCTGGAAAACATGGAATAGAAGTGGCATGTTTAGGGAGGGAATATGTCTAACATTTAGTGCAAGAGTACAGATCAGGATTCATGGACTCTGCCACTGATTGGGTGTATGAGCTTGGGAAAGTTACATCTGAACTTTGTAAAATGGGTTTAATACTTACATACATCACAGAGATTTGATCATTTACTGATTAATAATTGCGGATTCATATTTTAGGTGAAATTTGCTAGAGAAGTATTGTGTTTTATTGCTAGAAAATGTAATGTTAGCTTTAATATAAAGGACTCCAGCAAGAAGTGTATGTTTAGCAGTCCATTACAACTAGTATATCTGATATTAAATACTACTACTACTACTTCTCAGAGAATGTAAAGATCAAGTTTTCAGAGGATTCAGCCCAGCTTCCAACTGAGCATGCACAATTTTGTAGAGAATAGCTTGCACAAAAATTCTATGCACAAACATACGTCAAATTAAAGCTGATATATTGCATATTTGAAACAAAAAGTCTTCATACTGAGGTTTTTTTCTATTTGTCAGACAATTTTCCTCCTGTATTGAAAACATTTTGTGCATCAGCATTATTAATACCACCTTAGGAATATAGCTTGCTATTTAACTGCTTGTGTTGAAAAGCCAGATATCCAAGGATGGTACCTATATTTTTAGGAATGTGGGTTTTTTCTTCCATGATCAGTGGATTTTTAAAAGCTTCCCCATAATAAATATTAAATTATTTTTCTACTAAAATCACATAATTTTAAGTGTGGAACATGTGCATCACTATATTTAACTTTTAACAACATTGAACCACATTTTTAATTATGTAAAATTTCAGGTATAAACTTCCTGACATTGACTATTTAACATTTTTGGGGGCGATTGACAGTAATAATAAACCAACAACATGTATCAATAATTAATAAAATATAATTGTAAAAAATGTAAATAAATATGGTTCTAGTTTAAATACATACAATCAATAAGCACAGAGGTGGGCAACATATGGCCCAGAGGCCAGATCCAGCCCATCAAGCCTTTGAATCCAGCCCACAGACCGTTGGAAAGCTCAAGCAGGAACTGCTCAAAGCGGACGGCTGCTGGGACCACGTGCCTCTAGGTGCCACACGCCCCTTGCAGGAGGGAGATTTTGTGCATGGCCTCCGTCCCCAGCAGAATCATCGCAGTTCTCACTGGCCGGCTGTGATGATTTTGCTGGAGGTGGGAGCAGCACTTGAAATCTCCCCTCCGCAATTGGAGGTTGCAGCAGGCAGAGAACCTGCTTGAGGATACCACTGGACTGCTGGCTGGGAGCCACCAAGCACCTCACGGCCAGAGCCTACATCTGGCACTCCACCCCTACCCAGCACTCCAATCCCCTGCCCAAGGCCACCACCCAAACCATCGACACCCCCTTCTGCATCCCTCTCCCAGGCCAGAATCCTCTCCTGCACCCATTCCCCCTCCCAGGCCCTGCACCCAAAACCCCTGCCTCAGGTCACAACCACTTCCTTCACCCAATCTTGCTCTTAGACCCTACACCCTCCCCTGCACCCCAATCTGCTACTCCAAGCTCCCTTCTGCACCCAACCTCTGCTCAGACCCCTTCCATAAAAAAATGCAACCCTTGACCACTTACCAAAATCTTGGAGTGGCCCCCATGAAAAATTATTGCTCACCTCTGATTCAGCATGCATTTAAAACCTTTGCTGTCTAGCACAAGAGGGAGCAGTTGGGCAATGTTAACAACGTCTTAGAGGGGTGGCCGTGTTAGTCAGTAACTGAAAAAAAAATTAAAAACAACAAATGGTCCTGCAGTACCTCAGAGACTAACAAAACATGTAGATGGTATCATGAGCTTTCATGGGCACAACCCACTTCTTCAGATGAATGGAGCCAGGGGTCTAGAGGTACAAATAAATAGTAGGGTTGCCAGGTGTCCAGTTTTGAACCGGACAGTCCAGTATTTGAGCTTTCTGTTCAGGAAACAAATTGAGAAAATATAAATGAGAAAATATAAATGTCCTGTATTTTCTAAATAAGATGTAATGTAGATTGTGATGTAATGTCAAGTGTGTCCGGTATTTTTGTTGAAACCATCTGGCAACCCTAATAAATAGCAGAAAAAGAGGAGAGATGGGGAGGGAAAGGGAAAAAACACTGTTGTCAATTAGAGTGTCCGTGCTAAATAAGGCTATTTAGAGGCCTCATTTAGCACACTCTAATAGACAAATTAGTCTCTAAGGCAGGGGTGGGGAACCTCAGGCCCAGGGACCAGATGCAGCCCCCAGCTTGCCTAGTTCTGACCCATGAGGCTCAGGGCCCCCTCCCGAACCTAGGGAGCCCGCACTGGCACTCAAGCCTCCCTCACTCCCTCCCCCCCCGGTCCCACTGTGGGGCTGGCGCACCCAAAATCTACAGGCTGGGCCCTCCTAGGCTCTGGTGTGCAAGGGGAATGTGGGGAGTGTCTTTCTCCTTCTCAGTTGGACACCACGTCAGTGAGAGGTTTGTTTTTCCTTTTTTGCTCTTCACTTGTGTGTGTGGCCCCCGACTGGTTTTTCTGACGGCCCCTGACACAAAAAAGGTTCCCCACCCCTGCTCTAAGGTGCTGCAGGACCATTCGTTGTTTTATAACATTAACAATGGTATGGCAATGCAACTAGCTATTAAAGGCTTCACATATAGGTTTACCACACCTAACTTGTTACATAAACTATTTGCCTCCAGAAATCCTCTACCAGCCTCTCAAAACAGCACCAAATACAATATAAGAACCGAGCTAAAAAAAAAAATCTCATACATTTACTTACTCTTATGAATGATTTTCAATTATTTGCTGTTACTGAAAACTGGCATACCTACAGAATCATGCCCTAAGGAAGAAAGAAAATCTTAACTGCTAACTACAGGAAAGTTTGGTTGCTATTTGTCCACATTTTGATATCTGTCTAAATACCTATTATTTAATTCTGATAATGAAGATACACCACAAATCTCAGCCTTCTTTATTTTCTTATTAATTTGTCATGTAAGACTGTAGCTACTGCTGTGTTTAAATGTATTTCCTACAATCCTAAATGGAGCTACTACAATTCACAACCTCTGAGGATCTGTTCCATACTAGGTAAAGCACTAAACACTGAAACAAGGTGAGAAACTGTATTATTTCATTCCAAAGCAGTGCGTGGAAAATGGTGGAAAAGCTACTTCAAGCAGACATAAGTCGAAGCAGTTTAATAGGCAGGCAAAAGAAATGAGCAACCTTGATCCAGTTGCAACCCTGAGCTTTCCTCAATAACACTGGTCTACAATTTTTTAGAAGTCGTCTGCTTCAGAGATAAAATGTGCTATTTATTATGTATTTTGATGTGCCGAATTCAAATATGACAATTAAAACAACTGATTGGCTACTGTTTCCAAGATATTTAAGTTTTTACATTTTACGTCTATGTATATTGTGTAGATAGTAGAGTTTTAATCATAAATTGCAAACCTAGGTCTTTTCATGTGTTTATGGTTGCTTTACATGATAATATTTCACCTGTCCTGTTTATGTAACACTTTAAAAATCAGCAAAGGGTTATATAAATAAAATTTATTATGAAACAAAGGCAAAAAACTATTATGTACATAGTTTAGTCCTATTCAGTGTCTACTTGGCGCTTCTTGGCTTGTCTCTTGTATTCATTAAATGGAGCATCTCTTGTCACTGTCCAGCAATAGTCTGCAAGCATTGATGGGCTCCATTTGCCCTGAGAGCGTTTCTCCATTGTTGCAATGTCCTGGTGAAATCGCTCGCCCGTGCTAAATCGCTCACTGCTCCATGATTGGTGGAAAAAATCTAGATGAGAGTGCAAAAAAATGTATCTTTAGTGACATGTTGCAACCAAGGCTTTTGTATGCCTTGAGGAGGTTTTCCACCAACAACCTGTAGTTGTCTGCCTTGTTGTTTCGAGAAAATTTATTGCCACTAACTGGAAGGCTTTCCATGCCGTCTTTTCCTTGCCACGCAGTGTGGTCAAATGCATCATCTCGAAGAAGTTCACGAATCTGAGGACCAACAAAGACACCTTCCTTTATCTTAGCTTCACTTAACCTTGGAAATTTTCCACGGAGGTACTTGAAAGCTGCTTGTGTTTTATCCATGGCCTTGACAAAGTTCTTCATCAGACCCAGCTTGATGTGTAAGGGTGGTAACAAAATCTTCCTTGATTCAACAAGTGGTGGATGCTGAACACTTTTCCTCCCAGGCTCCAATGACTGTCGGAGTGGCCAATCTATCTTGATGTAGTGGGAATCTCTTGCACGACTATCCCATTCGCAGAAAACAGCAGTACTTTGTGTATCCAGTCTGCAGACCAAGCAAGAGAGCAACAACCTTCAAATCGCCACAAAGCTGCCACTGATGTTGGTCATAGTTTATGCACCTCAAAGTTGTTTCATGTTGTCATAGGTTTCCTTCATATGGACTGCATGACCAACTGGAATTGATGGCAAAACATTGCCATTATGCAGCAAAACAGCTTTAAGACTCGTCTTCAATGAATCAATGAACAGTCTCCACTCATCTGGATCGTGAGCGATGTTGAGGCTGCCATCACACCATCGATGTTGTTGCAGGCTACAAGATCACCTTCCATGAAGAAGAATGGGACAAGATCCTTTTGACGGTCACGGAACATGGAAACCCTAACATCACCTGCCAGGAGATTCCACTGCTGTAGTCTGGAGCCCAACAGCTCTGCCTTACTCTTGGGTAGTTCCAAATCCCTGACAAGGTCATTCAGTTCACCTTGTGTTATGAGGTGTGGTTCAGAGGAGGAGGATGGGAGAAAATGTGGGTCCTGTGACATTGATGGTTCAGGACCAGAAGTTTCATCCTCTTCCTCTTCCTCGTCTGACTCAAGTGAGAATGATTCTGGTGCATCAGGAACCGGCAGTCCTTCTCCGTGGGGTACTGGGCGTATAGCTGATGGAATGTTTGGATAATGCACAGTCCACTTTTTCTTCTTTGACACACCTTTCCCAACTGGAGGCACCATGCAGAAGTAACAATTGCTGGTATGATCTGTTGGCTCTCTCCAAATCATTGGCACTGCAAAGGCATAGATATCCTTTTCCTGTTCAACCACTGGCGAAGATTTGTTGCACAAGTGTTGCAGCATGTGTGGGGCCCACCTCTTGTCCTGATCTCAATTTTGCAGCCAAAATAAAGGTGATAGGCTTTCTTAACCATAGTGGTTATACTGCGCTTTTGTGATGCAAAAGTCACTTCACCACAAACATAGCAGAAGTTATCTGCACTGTTCACACAAGTACGAGGCATCTCTGCTCACTTTGGCTAAACAGAAATGTGTCCCTTTGCAAAATCAAACACTGACAAATAAGAGAGCACGACACTGTATGATTTCTAGAGCTGATATAGGGCAATTTGTTCAGCAGAGTGATGTAAGCTTCGTGGATTGCATCATCCATGACTTCTAGGAATAACATGATGCAATTCATATCATGTATGATGCAATACCAGCTTCAGATTGCATCATTCATTGTTTTGCCTAAAAGCAAGTACTGTCCAAACCCAGTCATAGATTTATTCATAGATCCAGTCAAAGATGTATTTTAGTCATTTCTGGTTTAAATTGAGATCCCTTCCCTTTATAACTCACTTATCCTCCGCCATTCCCGAGTCAAGGGTTGTATATACTGACCCAATAGCATATCTTGAAAACTAGAGCCAATCAACAATTTTAAGCATCATTTTCGTTCTCAGTGACCCAGAATTAGTAAAGTTTGACTACATTTATTTCAGAAGCATTTTGGCTGTACAGCAGTGTAATAACTTTCTAGCCAATGAAGTAAACTCATTAAAGGAATTACACAACCCACGTATTTGGTCCTTGTGCCTAACAACTATAAGAAAAAAATAAGTGAAATACCCAGTGAATAAAATCATGTATCCAATGGCTCATCTCAGTAGTGTGCTCTGTATTAAGATTAGTTTGTAGGGAAAATTCATACTGTTTCAAGTCCAATCCAAATCCCACTGAAGTCAATATGAGTCCATCCACTCAATACATGTAGACAACAGCACTGTAAACAGCATTGCTGTCTGCATTTTCAAAGCCATCCTCACCACAAAGGACTACAAACTTAAATTATTAAGACTATATTCTGAAAAATAAAAACCTTAAATGATACTCTTAATTCCAGTTTTTCATCAACATTTTCATAAATACGCTCTTCAATCTGATATTACTTTTTATATCACTGACAGACAAGCAACTTTTAATTTCACCACAATTATTTTAAATTTCCCCATCTATCAATACTATGTATATGTAAGGTCATCATTAGAGGAAGTACAGAGATGTCATTCCAGTTGAATAGATTCCAAATTACACTGAGGGACCAGTAATTCAACCACATTTCATCAAGAAAGCCACGGGAAGTGTTATTTTTATTGGAGACATTTCAAAAACATTACAGGTAGACCAAGTAATTCTGGCCTTTGTTCTGAGTAGAGTGTAGATCTTATTTTTCGCCACAACAGGTGGTACCAAATCTTTCATCTGGAAAGATTTTTCTGATTTAAACCCACAAAATGTTTTTCCTTTTTCTTTTTTTAAATTTGCTGAATGCTCTTGCAAAGAGAATGAAAGATTTAAGAGTTTTTAAACCAAAATATCTGTTAGAAGTTCGGAGTAAAGCCTTGATAAGGTCCAGCTTGCCAAGAAATGCACTTTTCACCACTAAGCAGCCAAGCCTACTTTATCCAACTCTACAACCTTGCATTTCTGTTGAAATTTACTCTGTTTTCCCTTCTAATTATTCCTTGTGTTTGATGTCCAACATAAACAAAACATCCTTCATAAAGCACTCCCACCAGAAACCTTGGAAATCTAACAAATGCAAAGGATCACTCTGAAGTGCTAAGGTTAGAACATTTACTCTGCCAGGCAGACTTAATCCCAGTTAGAACTGTTCATTATTAAGCCTCCATTTCAGCCAGAAGTACCCAAACTTTGTATAACTGAAACCCACATTAGCAAGCTGCCAGATGTCTTAGAGCCAAATCTAATTTAATTTTTAATATCTATAGGTCCACACAGATATAACATATAATAGTACGACATGCAACAACGCAGACTGCAGATGTGCTCACTTTCAATATGGTGGGGATTCCAGGATTAGATCTGGGTGAAACTTTTCTCCCTCACCCTCTTTTTTTGGCAAAAAAAAAAAAAAAAATGCAGATTTGGGCTGATCGAATGTGTCAATTTCACCAAATTGTTTCAGCTGGAGAAAAATAGCGCTATTTTCAGAATCGTGAGTCAAAGTAACTCACAACTTTTGTTTCCACATTTACTGAAATGTTGCATTCTGAAGCACTAAAAACCCCAGAAAAAGGAGGGAAATGTTTTATTTGTGGGTGGAACAAAACATTTTGTTTCACCCACAGTGATGTGAACGTTTCAATGTCCTGAGAAGCTCTCAATGTGCTGAGTCCCCCCGAAAGTCCCGCCTCCCCCATGCCTGCGAGGGAGCAGCCCAGCTCTGCCCTGCGGCAGCCGAGCCCTGGAGCGCCCTGAGGCGCCGGCCGCGCGGCTCCCCCCAGCCTCTCCCTCTCCCGCGCACGAGCCCCGCCCGCTCCCCCGCCGACCGGCCCGCGCCCCCTCGGCTCCTCCCTCCCCTGCCCTGGCCCCTCTCACGCGCCGCCAGGTCGCTCCTCCCTCTCCCGCCCGGCCAATGGTCCCGCGGCGCGGAGTCTTGGGGCGGCCCGGAAGTCGCGGTGCCGCCCCCAGGGCTCTTGTGGAGTGAAGGGGCCGGACCCTTCCGGCATGGAGACTGCGTGGCCCAGGGACCCCTTTCTGCCTCACCGGACCCCTAGTCACCCCCCCCACACACACCCACCTGCGCCTGGCCCCCTCCTCTAGCAGCTTTCTTCTCTCCCACCCTTAGGATTTAGGGGGATATATTCCCCCCCTCGGCACCTTGGGGGGGGAGAGAGAGCGCTGCTTAAGTCTACAACCCGCTTTTGAAAATACAGGTGTAGCTTGATCTGCATACTCCCCCAGGGCAGCTGCTACCAGCAAGAAAGTGCTTGGGCCATGAGGGATAAACTGGTTTGTTGAGAAAAAAGAAGTAGACGTGTAAAGCCACATGTATGCTGGAATAATTGCACCCCCACTACATCCCTTGTTCCCCTCTTCCCAGAATCACACTTGCAGCTGGCCTTACTATAGTGGCAAAAGTTTCTAATGTAAACATGGCCTTAGAATGTAAACTCTTTGAGATCTTTTTTGTTCTGTGTTTGTATAACCCCTAGTACAGTTGGGTACTAGTAGTACTGGGTAATACTAGGCACTACTTTTGGTACAAACAATAAATAACTGTCACAACACCCTAGAAGTTAAAATCTTCCATGAGAGGGCCACTATGTCTGACAGCCTAGCCTTTGCCTTTAATAGACAGGGTTATAGAAGCTCCATTATGGCATGGTGTAGGGTTCTCAGCTAAGGCATTTCCCCCCTCCGTCCCCATATAAGGGCAGTTGCTAAATATCTCTGCCAAATACCCAGCCTTTGTGTTTGCCACTTTCCCTCTCGCTGGCCAGCCATCCCCCCACCTGTCACCACATTCTCCAATAGGAGAATACAGCAATTTTGTTTTATGAAAATCTAGTCACCTGAAACATACCTTTGTATCTAGTCAATATTTTACTAAAATATTTCCAGTTCCATATCACTGTGTTAAACACACTTCATTTTTACTTATGCAAAAAGAAACAAAATAAATAAGCGATAATACCAATTCAACCAAGGTTTCAGGAATGGGTGTTCTAACACATTAGAAGTGAAGATCACTGCTTAGTAGATTCTTTAATTGATCCCCTTTAGAAACTGCACCAAATATTCTCCAGAGGATATACCAACGTGTCCATTTTCAATAGGTGATACCAGATTTCAGCACAATACCAACATCACATAGTTTTCAACAGCTCTTGCTTCTGTTCTGTCACGCTCCTGTTCCCCCTAAAACTTTCCCACTACTTTATTTCAACATCGGCCACAAGATTAAAAAAAAGTACTCATTTTGTTCATACAGTCACCTGTTAGTAGTGGTGAATTTCTTTCAAAAGTTTAATCTCATAGGATGAAAGTGTAGCATGTCTAGTAATTAAGACAAAAACACTGAAGATAAACATGCAATAATAGAAATCTCTCAAATATAGTTAATGATGGAAATTTTTTTTTATAAACATGCAAATGTAAAAATCTTACAATATATGGATTTGAAGAAACCCTGGCAATCTGTACAGGCCCCAGATTTGACTTAATAGTATTTGGAAAAATGTTATAGCCCTATGGCAGTGTCCTTTCATTTCTGCATATCTTGTATACTAAATTATAATTTATATATATTTCATGTAGTACCTATCTTCATGCAATGTTTTCTGTATTAGGCTGTGGCATCCTTAGCAGGAATATACTATAAAGCAAGTCAGGTGTAAATCTACATGGACCAGTGCCATGCTCCAACTGTCCATGTGGACCTTGCCTCTGTGAACTAAGAGTGCCATCATGCACAGCTGGGAACTCTTAGTGTGCACTCGTGTACATGCACTTAGTGCACAATATGGAGGAGCTCTATAGATGTGCACAATAGTGTACCAAGCACTAACTCATAGACAAGCCTTTTGTAAATTCTGTACACCGAGTTGTGCTGACATCACTGCTAATGCTATGGAATGGGACAGTGTTGAGATAATTTGTAATATCTGGGAAGAAACAAAACACATCAGTTGGCTGCAAACCAGTTTAGCTAAAAGAGTGAACACAGCTTTTAATCCTGTGATTTTTGTCCTACCACAAGGCCAATAATAAGAGCTAGCATATATGATTATCAGATTTTTTTCTTTATTGTAGTCTGTAACCTAAGTCATATGAGAGTGAAAGATTTATATGATCTAAGGAAACCAGAGTAAGTATGAGAGCTTACATGGCTTGTGTGGTAGGATTAAATCTAGGCAGGTTATTAAAGGGGGTCTCTGGTGTGTAATCATGAAAAGAGAGAGAATTCCAAAGGTAACCAAGTGCAGCCAATAGTTGAGTTGAAACAACTTACTGTAATTGCCAAGAGGAATATGGCTAACACTCAAAAATTTTTAAAAAGCAGAAACATTATGATAAGAATAGAAAGGATGTTCATTTTCAAGCAGAAGATAAGATAAATTAAAGTTCATTCTCAGAATAGTTTTTATGGCTAAACTAACCCCAGAATGGAAGATTCCATGTTGAGTTCTTTGAACTGTAAACTAATTGGATCATGGTGCTTACCGTGAAGAAAGCATAATGTTACTGGGATGTAAATCCTGGCTGTACTCATGTTTCTATGGACAATGTCAATCTTTGCAGGCCACAAAAATTAGATATCTGGAAAAATTAGTTTTCCCATTCTTTACATGCTTTCACGTAATTTATTTTCTCTTAAAAGACACTGAATTCAGTCATTCCGCGGTATCACTGTTTCTTCCATGGATCCTACAGACTTTGGACTGACAAAAAGAAAATAATCCAGTATAGCTGACTTCAAATCAAACAACTTTAAAAAAAATAGATTTCACTTTATTCTTTGTATTTCAGGAGCATCTAGAAAGTTCTAGACATTGTCCACACAGACACAGCACCTGCCCCATTGAGTTTACAATCTCAGGCGATAAAAAACATGAGAAGGCTGACAAAGGATTACAAGCAAATATGAACAGTTTATATATATAAAGGTGATATACATTTTCTTCTTTAAAAAACTAAATACATACCAACTGTATCTAAGCCCCCATCAATCTATTATAGCTCATCCTGAAATAAGATTTTGACAAGGGATCGGGGGAGAAGAAATTTGGCCTTTTGGGACAAGTATCAGTGGAGTAGCTGTATTAGTTTTGTATTGCAAAGAGGAATCTTATGGCATACATCTGACAAAGTTGGCCTTTGCCCATGAAAGGCTATGCCCACATAAAACTGTTAGTCTTTAGAATGCCACAGGACTCCATGTTTCCTTCTGGGACAGTTCATGAGTTCTGAACCACACAGAGCAAGGTGCAAAGACAACTGTGAAAGAAGCAAACAAGAGGGCAGTCGGGGCCATTACTATGAAGCTAAAGGGCAAGACAAAGTGCTTGGAAACAACAGCAGATAATCAGGGAGGCGCAAAAGTGGTAGGGCCATAAATGTAAGGACAAAAACCATGAACTTGATGGGGTGGAAAAAGGAATCTTGAGGAGAAATGAGTGAAAATGCACTTAATTCCTCAATGCCCTGGTAATGAAGCATGCCACATGTAAGTATGTATTAATTCTTGAAAAGTGATCGCGGACCTTTAAACCCTCAAGGTGAACATAGTGTACATTTATTCTTGACTGGCATTACACAAAATGGGGATTTGGTATTCACTTTTGCCATTAAAAAGATCTTGTGATTAAAGTTCTTAGCTGAGACAGTGGAAATTCTAGAGTTGATTCCCAGCTCTGCCAGAAACTCCGTGCATGACCGTGAACAGGTCACATAATCGCATGGTGCCTCAGTTTCCTAAATGTAAAATGAGTATGGTAACAATACTTCCTTTCTCCCAACCCTTTGTCTATTTAAAATGCAAGCTCTTCAGGGCAAGGAATCTCACTTGCTAAGTGCTTGCCTTAAGGTACCACTGTCACAGAAATAATTATTTCTCTTATAAGTTTTAATAATTTTGAACATTTGGTTCATTGAGGAAAAACATTGTTGGAAAGACTTCAAGGTCTTTCTTCAGTGTTAGGTTAACCTAACATAGCTGGATTACTTTAATTTCTTATCTACTCCCGTGCCAGGTAATATTGGTGTATCGATCAGAACTCACCAAAAAGCTGGTTAGTCAATATATGGGGACTGACAGGGTTCACTCATTGCAAGGGGTACCTCCTTGTTGCTACATCTGGGGGGATCAGCTCTCACATGGTCTAACACCCTGTTCTATTAGTTACTCATGTTGTGACCCTCCTTCCTCTTCATGACTCAGCCCTCCAGCCAGGTGATATACTGCAATTTTACCATGGCTCCAAAAGCAACAGTTGCAGAATTCCCCCAGGACTACTAGTCCTCTCCTTTCAGGGTAATAAACTCCCTCAGCACCAGCTGTCATCTCTGATAATCCTGTGCTACTTCCTTGTGACTGGTAGGGGAACCTGGGCCCACCTTCTACACTGATTTCTGGAACAGAGATCCTGTAACGAGCAACTATGGTCGTGTCCCAGGGCAGGTTCTCTTCCCCCCTCCTGGGTCTATGGCCAGCCTCGCACCCTCTACTCCCAACGGGGGCCTGCTCCCAACACCAGGGCCTGATGGGCAGCTCAACCCGAACTGGTCACTCAGAAAGGCTCACTGGCCCTTTAAGGCAGGGCCCACCAGCCCACTGGCCAAAGTCCATAACCCGAGTCATTAGCTGGCCCTTTAAGGCAGGGCCCGCCGACCGGTGGCAGCACATCAGAGGACGGGGCTATCCCTACCCCCGGTAGGGGGACCCAGGCCCACCCTACTCCACCGGGTCCCAGCCCAGGGCCCTGCGAGTGGTAGAAGGACTCACCACTCCCTCGGCAGGGAATCCGTCCAAAACGCGCCGAGGTCCTCGGAGTGGGAGAGGCAGCTTCTGTCCCCACCCTGGGCCACTTCCTACCAGATCCTGTGAGATAGCAACCCACAAGCTCGCCAGGTCCAGGCCTTTCCTGGTGGATGCTTCTCCCTCATAGGCTGCAGGGGGGACATCCCAACTGGCGCTCGGGTCGCTGCCATCCGCCCTCTGATCAGCTGGCTGATGCTGGTCCAGAGCTCCACACAGAGGACCTTCTTCCCTGGCAGTCAGCCCAGACTGAGCCTCCTTCCAGGCCTTTATACCTGGGCTGCATTCTGAGCATGTGCAGCAGCGTCGTGGGGGAAGGGCTTTTTCGGCCAGGTGGTCCTGATTAGGCTCAGCCTTCCCAGTGTGGGGCTGATATACCCCATCACAGGTCTGTACAATCCTGTTGCTGTTTCCGTGGTCTTCCTGTGCAGTCCTTTCAGGCTTTCACACCTTCCACTAGTTCCCCGATCCTTCTTCCAGAGCTAACATCTCAAAAGCTTATTCTCCTAAGGGGATTTCCCACCTCTCTGTTCCCAGAGAATGACTGCAGCCTCCTTGTGTTCTCATCTTCCTGGCTGTATACCAAGCACCTTGGTTCTGCCCAATGAGGCTTCATATTCAGTTAAACCTGGCTCTCCCTTCAAGTGCAGCCATGTTCCATAACTGGCCCCTCAGGTCCACATTAACCTGTTCAGGGCTTGTGTGAGGTGCACTTCCATTTGAGGAGTGTGATAATATGTCCTGGTCAATTATCCTGAAAAGGGCTAGAAACCCTTCTCAAGATCTCTCTTCTCCCAGCTGAACTCATCTCCTCCTCCCACTTGATGCCTTTTTCCATGTTGCCTCTTACATTAGGAATAGCTTCCCATTTACAATATTGGACATATACTTCAGAGCCTTCCTTAAAACCCACTTCCTTCACATAGCCTATTTATACTGATATCTTTACCAACAACATCTCTGTTCCTTCCTCATCTGAACTATTGTCCCATAAATTATATTTGTCTCAGATTGTCAGCTCTAAACATAAAGCATGTCCAGTATATTATAACAATAATTCCTACTCAGTTACCACATGGATGATAAAGGGGGCTTGTATCAGTTTCTGTTACATTTACCAACAGGCTGGAGAAGAACAAAATAATTCAAAAAGCTCCACAGCAGCAGTTGGTTACCATACACAACTGGAAACAAACATTTGTTCCTTCTCTATGCTACAGCTAACAATTGTTAGTTAACCTAGGTTAAATACAACTAAGAACAGATGTTAGATCCTTATCCTAGAGCATGTTAGTTAATGCACATTAGTTAAAACATGATTTGAAACAGTAGAGAAAAGCTCTCACTTTCTTCTTGGTTCCATACATGTGTGTTTAAAAAATAGGGACTAATTAGTGCTACATACAAAATTCTTAGCCTCTAATAGTCAATATTAGGGCATATGAGTTGCTGAAAACGATGAGAAAGATCTCTGAACACTTTTGAAAATTAATTTTATAAGGTCACTTTCAGTCAACAACTCTATTTCAGTTGTGAAGATAAATGTTTTTTCCATGAAACTAATGCCAAAAGTTTGACTCGCTGGAAATAAAACATTACTTTAAAGAGCCACTCGGTATCATGTGTTTTACAGTAAAAAATAAATTTTATGAATTAAGATATAAACCATTTTGTCACATAACAACATGGTGGGAAAGACGCTGAAAGTGATCCGTATACAAATAGTTCTTCCATCATTGCCAAGTTTCCAACTACTGTTAAATTTGCACAATTCACATGAAAAGCCCTTGGCTTTTCACATGGTCAGATTTTGGATTTCTATACATTTTCCCCGTCTCCAAAGTGGCAGTAGTGACACTGTGCTTAGTTACTTACAGGAGTGTGGTGAGGATTTAGTACAATTTGTCATTATATTATGTGCCTATGCGTATTGCAGAACAAATTGTATCCCTGGCCAAAGACTAAGAGCACTCTTGCCTAGAATTAGCAAAGCATGGCTCATGGGAATGAACCCACTTTGAACCAGTTTATTCATATGAGTGAATATTGGACAATTACAGGCTAATATAATGGCTGATCCTGAAGACCTTTATTCATTTTGATAGTCTTCACTCATACAAAAAAATTGAGCCTATGTTGAAAGGTGTTGAATGTTTCCTGCGAGAGGTTGAGGCCTTTAAACTGAGCTTAGCACCTCACAGGATAGACACATCATTATTGTTTAATTAAGACAGGCAATTTTCATAGCATCCTAAATTGAAATACCATGTTAGCTATTCTAAACATCAAATGGTAAATTAAAAACAAATCTTTAAAACCTAAATTAGATAAAAAAAAGTAAAGAAAATTAATCTGTTTGTAAACCACTATAGAATATCATCTATGCAAAATAGTCCAGCTATGGGGCAGTACTCAAAATAAGCTAGGGAAGCACTAGGCATTCTTGAAGAACTAGTCATTTAATCGAGATCCACAACTTTGTGAATTATCTAATCCAGTGTTTCTCAAACTGTGCTCCACGAGCCCCTCTCCAGGGGCTCCGCGAGGTTGACAAACTAGAACATCGATAGGTACAACACATACAATCAGTGGACTGCTGGGGCTCCGCACACACAGTCAGTGGACCGCTGGGGCTCCGCATAAATTTTTACACATGTAAAGGGCTCCAGAGCCCAAAAAGTTTGAGAACCGCTGAGCTAATCATTATGTCTGCAGTCTACAGCACTTGGAGTCATTACAGATAGGTTGAATTTGAACTCTGAGGAACCATATATATGGGTGTGTCTAGACTACAGGGTTTTTTCGAAAAAAGTAGCCTTTTTTCGAAAAAACTTCCCCTCCATCTAGACTGCAGCTGCGTTCTTTTGAAAGTAAATCAAAAGAACGTGGCAGTTTTTTCGATCGCGGTAAACCTCAATTTACGAGGAATAACTCGCCTTTTCTTGAAAGTGCTCTTTCAAAAAAGCGCCTAGACTGTCTTTCGAAAAAGCGGCTCGCTTTTTTGAAAAATCTGCTTGTAGTCTAGATGCTCTTTTTCGAAAAAGGCTTGTAGTCTAGGGGTAGCCTATGTGTTTATGTGAGTGTGTGATCATTTGCTTTTTATTACAGTGGCTTGCCCACAGAACAGATAAGGAGTCTGACTACTAGTGTGAGCTGTGTCGTGTCCTCAAATGGTAGAGGCTTTGGCTGAGTTGAGGACCAACTCCTCCACCTTGCACCTGTACAGAGCCCAATGTTCTGGCTTTACCAGGACTCAGTGTTTTTACCTTCATGGAATATTGTACTGACTGCATTATTCACTTTCATATTTAATTCAGTTAAAATTTCTGTTGTTAAATTTACCTGAAGATGTTGCAGGATTTCTAGTCTGCTGCAGAACCCAGGGAGCCTTTGTTCAATCTTGCACAGAGTACTATAGAGGGACTTCTTAGAACCTAATTTGCAATAGACTGCTTTTATAAATGTGTCTTTATATTTGTGTAGTGATATGTATGAAGTAAATATATAGTACAGCTTGAACCTCTCCAGTCTGGCACTCTGTGGTCCAGCAACCTCTGTGGTCTGGTATGATTTTAGTTAGCTGGATGTTCACTTCTTGTGAGTGAGGCCCAGTTTCCTGCAGTTCCACAAAGTGTGTTTACAGCCACCTGGCTCTCAGTGCTCTGTGCTGTTATTTAGCTCTAATTTATCTCTAAATGTCTTCAATAAGCCCAGTAAGCAGTGGAAGTGTTGGTAATGTTACTAGATAATATTGACCTCCCAAGGTCCAGCACTGGTCAGGTCCCAACGATGCTGGTCTAGAGAGGCTCAAGCTATACATCAGAGAGCCTAATTAAATTGTTGGTGACCCAGTTATACTTTGTATTCATCAAACCTTGAAAACGTATGTTTTTATATTTTGTGTATATGTGAATGATAGCTGATTCTAATAAACAAGAGACTGGTTTAACTCAAATCTAGCAATTTAGCAATAGTTTTTATTTGGAAAGCTTAACAAGCCCATTCATCAGACAACTGAAATCTTAACTTCTCACTTGCTCCGGTCACCTAGAACCATCAAAGATTTATGTGAGCAAAAAACAGTTGCTATATTAGGTGGTGGTGTTTTTTTAAGCATTGTTTCTCTGTTAGAAATTTACTCTCATGGTGCATACAAAGGGCTTTTGCTTTGAAAATATTTGGTATGAACTGGGTCACAAAGGCAATCAAAAGCTGTAAACCAGATGTATCATGTCTGTCCAATCCCTTTTATTTGTGTCAGAGGGTGAAATTGTCGCCTGGGATGCACTGGTGCATTTCGTCATTCTAAGACGAAGTTATGTAAACAAAACAACTTTCTCTGATTTTATAATACTGAAATGGAAAAGCTATTTATTAATATACATTCATCTTCTTGAGTTGGATTTTCATATTTATCCTTCAATATAATCAGTGTATCCATTTATTTAAAACATGTAATTTGACTTTAATGTGAGCAGGACTAGAGTCTAAATAGTTATTTTCTGCTTCCATGGATGATAAGTTTTAACAAGTAGGAATAAATGAACCATTTATCTGGATTACACACCAGTAAGCAACTCAAGTCATTTATAATTCTGTTGCTTTTGGCAAATACCTAGTACTTCAATGTTTACTGTAATAATCTGGTGGGAGCTCTAAGCCTCTTTTGAATTGCGTTTACTATGCATAATTCAATAACTACAAACATACTGGAGTGAGTTTTTTGAATTCCATAGAAGGCTTATTAGCTACTTTGTCAGCCTAGTCCACTTGCAACAGAGGAGAGTGAAGATCCCACTACAGGGTGTCCCTGCTATAAATTGCCCCAGTATATATCCGTTCCACACTACAGTCATTGATGCTTGTCGGAACTGATGCTAAGTCCTCCCATTCCCCATAAATGGAAGTCAGCCATGGAAAAAAATTCCCCACTTTACATTGTTTCACTATAAATCCAAGTGTTTTGGAATGTATCTTGGACTTATAGCGAGGACAGACTGTACCCCAAACTTCTGCAACAGAAGTATTTAAATGCCACAAAGCTAGCTACACTTATTGAGGAAGGGTCAGATTATGGGATTATAAGCAGAGTTTTATACAGTAATTAGAGAGAGCTTCTATAATAGCCTGCCTCTTTACAACCCAGAAGTGATGGCAGGGACTCTTTTTGCTCCTTAAATCTGCAAAGACAGTAGCTGCTGCAAGTGGAGGAGTGACTCAGTAGGGCCATATCTTCACTCCCATCTTCACATGTGGGACTTCTTCCACATCATTGTTTTATGGTGAAAGACGGCATTATATGGCCTCTATGTGCAGGGTGCTTTTTTGTACATCCACACACATGCAATGATATGGCTATGCTTGTACTTTACCCTTCTAGTATTTTTGTCAGAGGAAACTATTGGGGCATTAAGTTATTTATTTTCTCCTCTACTTTATTGGGTTATTTCCTGTTTTTCTTCCTGTTCCCTCACTCTGTCTGATTAGGCAGACTGATTTTCTTCTTGCACTTTCCTCCCTTTCAGTTTGTTCTCCAGGTCTCTCTCTCTCTCTCTCTCTCTCTCTCTCAAATTTTCATGTTTTAAGTTAAAGCTTAAAAAGTAAAGCTGGTTAAAATGTTACTATTTGGAGATTTTTTTCAGCTCATTTCAATATTTAAAACTTATGCAAAAATTTGGTATAGTTTTTGCATATTTGTTATTTAGATGGAGTTTCTCCAGCACCTGCACTCCCCCCTTCCTTACCTTGCTGGACCCATTTTATCTCTCTTAGGACCCTATATGAGCTTTATTACCGTTATATGTGAGTGCTTCACAATCTTAATCCTCATAACACCCATGTGAGTCAGGGAAGTCTTACTACAGATTGAACCTCTCCAAATTGAACCACTCTCTGATCCAGCAGTATCTGTGGTCCACCATGATTTTAGTTAGCCGTATGTCCACTTATCATGGGGGTAGCCAAGTTTACCGCACCCCATAAAGTTTGTTTACAGCCACCAGTCCTGGCTCTCAGTGTCCTGTGCTGTTATTTAGTTCTAATTTATCTCAAAGGCTACGTCTAGACTACATGCCTTTTTCGAAAGAGGCTTTTTCAAAAGATACTTTCGAAAAAGCCTCTTTCAAGAAAGAGTGTCTAGATTGCATTACGCAGATCGGAAGAAAAAAAAAAAGGCACCCAGAACTGCTTCTGGCAGGGCATGGGGGCAGCCTTTACTTCCGGGTGCTCCTGCATGCCCTTTGCAGAGACATGTACTTAAAGGGATCCCCCTGGACAGCTGTTGCTCTGCTCCTGCTTCTGGCCTGCCGACCTCCTAAAGGGAAAGCAAAGCTGCTGCAGTGCTTGCTCTGGTTGCCCTGCTTTCTTGGACACCACAGCAGTTTATTTTCTGGGGTTTTTTCCTCCTTTTCACTGTCTTTTTGGCCATGGAGCCTGAGCTGCCCTGGGCAGACGATGGCCCCAAGCTGCCATACTGCAGCTTCGGCTGCATCTTCATGACTCTGTCATGAATCTCCTGACCCATATGGACCCAGACCAGACCTACGAGACCTTTGTCCAGGATTCAGGAGCTCTGTCCTTGCCTCCCAACTTTTTGGGGGACAGGCAGATTTGGAGGCATGAGACAAGTTCGGACTGGTGGGACCGGTTTGTCATGGGGCTCTGGGACAATGACCAGTGGCTCTGTAACTTCCGGATGCAGAAGGCCACATTCCAGGAACTGTGTGCCTGGCTCGCCCCTGCTCTGCAACACCAGGACACCCACCTGCGGCCCGCCATCCCTCTGCAGAAGCGGGTCACAATCGCCCTTTGGAAGCTGGCCACCCCTGACACCTACTGCTCTGTGGGACACCAGTTTGGTGTGGGGAGGTCTATTGTTGGGGCCATTTTAATGGAGGTAAGTCACTGTCAGGGGACAGGCCCTGCCGAGTGCAGGGGTTGAGAAAGGGGGACTGCCAGGCAAGAGCAAGAGGGAGTGGGGGATGGAGTGGCACTTGGAGGAGGCTCCTTGGCCAACCCTGCACTGATGCAGGGGAGGGGGCCATCCTGACAAGGGAAGGGGTGGTTCTCCCAAGCTCTTAGGTAATCTGTCTAACTTCCTGGTTTCTGTCTGTCTATTTGTCTCTTGCTGCAAGTGGTGAGGGCCATCAATGCGGAGCTGCTGAAGAGGCTCGTCCGTCTCAGGGACCTGGACAACATCATTGCCGGGTTTGCCGCCCTTGGCTTCCCGAACTGTGGAGGAGCCCTCAATGGGACACACATGGCAATCCGCGCACCGCCCCATCGAGCAGCCCAATTTATAAACAGAAAGGGCCACTATTCGATGGTGCTGCGGGCCCTGGTCGACCACCGGGGACACTTTATGGACATTTGTGTCGGGTGGTCGGGTGGGCACATGATGCCTGCATATTCTGCAACTCCTATCTGTACCGCAGGTTGCAGACAGGAACATTTTTCCCCCAGTGGGACTTCGCGCTCGGGGACGTGCAGATGCCGGTGTGCATAGTGGCCAACGCCGCCTACCCCCTGATGCTGTGGCTCATGAAGCCCTACACCGGCCACCTGGATGTGAGCAAGGAGCTTTTTAACATGCATCTTAGCCAGGCTCGCATCCAGGTGGAATGCGCGTTCAGACGTCTGAAAGGGAGGTTCCGTTGCCTCCTAACACTCCTAGAGATGGGCGAACACCACATCCCGGAGGTGGTGGCCGTATGTTGCGCCCTCCATAACCTGGTGGAGAGGAAAGGGGAGGCCTTCCTGCCAGGGTGGGGGACGGATGCTGATGGCGAGGGGAGGCAATTTAAGCAGCCCCGGACGGCTGCCATCCACCAGGCTCACCAGTCTAGTGTCCGAATCCAAGAGGCCCTGAGGGAGAGATTCTCAGTAGAACCCCACTGACTCTCCCCAGGGCCTCCCCCATGGGGATTTGGCCTGGCCCACCCCTACCTGTCCCTCCACTACCCTCACCCTCTTCCCATAAAGAATACATACACACCCGGTATTCTTTGTAAACAGACATTGTTTTTTTATTAGAAACACTATCAGTAAAGAAAATGTGCTGTTTAAAAAAACTTTCTCTTTTTACTGTTCAATTGTTTATATAGAAGGTAAATCTTTCACTCAAAAATAAAGATTTTGTTATATCACTGAAATGTCCTTTAACTGGGGTGGTAGGGGACTGAAAACCTGGAGGGTACTCAAGTAGGCCGCTGCTTCCCTGATCGCAGGGTCCTGCCACCTTTTTGTGTCCTGGCACCACCTCAGCCTTGCGCTTGGGTGGAGCGAGAGCCAGTCCTGGCCTGGGCAGGAGGGGGGGCAGCTGTTGGGCCTGTGAGGGCTCGGGAGCAGGAGGGGCTGGGGGAGCAGGGAGGGGTTGTCCTGGCTTGCAGGAGGAGCAGTGCCTGTGACAGGGGCAGGCAAGGCTAAGACCTCCCGCATTGTGGCACAGATGGCAGTGAGCTGCTGGACCAGCTCATCCAGCAACCTGGTGCGCCACTCGGCCGCTGCCCTCTGCTGAAGAATCCTGTTGAGGTCCTGCAGGGCCACTACGTGCTCTTTCAGCATGTCAGTGTAGACACACCAGTGCCTGTGGGTGCCATGCATCCAGGATGGTGGCGGGGCAAGTGTGGTGCTCCCCTCTTAGGTGGAGAGTCCGGCTGTCGAGGAAAAGAGGAGGAGACAATCAATGTATGTGTGTATCCCTGCTGTCCCCGAGGGCATGCCGTCGCTGTCAGGGGCTCTCCTTTGGACAGGAGATTCAGGGGTGTTACATGTGACACTGTGTGTGAGTTGGGCAGCAGCCTGAAAGCATCACAGGGGCCCCACAGTGGCAATGGGACTATATGGCCCCCCACACTGCCAACCTACCCGTGAGTGGTGACCCCTCAAAGCACTCACCTGATGTTCCATCCCCGATGTCCACTGACGCCTGGGAGGCCTCTGGGGTCTGGAGGACTGGCTCCTGGGAGAGGGTCCCTGCTGTCTCTTCCTCCTTCTCCTCCAGGTGCAGCTCTCCCATCCCTCCTTCCTGGTCGTCGTCCCTCAGGGCTTGGTCCACAATATGGTGGGGTAACCTGGACTCCACCACACGCAGTGGAGTCTGGGCTTCCCCACTGCCCAGAATCTGCTCCAGGTCTGCATAATATGGGCAGCTCTGTGGGGCTGTCCCAGAGCGGGAGCTCTGGTCTCGGGTTTTGGCATACCCCTGCCGCAGTTCTTTCACCTTGGCTCTCGCTTGGTCCATGGTGCAGGGGTGATGCCCTTTCTTGGCCAGTCCCTGGGCCATACGCCCATATGGCGCGACTGCAGGGCTTGCAGGGATTCTTCCTGGGACCAGAGCTCCAGGAGGTTTTTAATTTCTGGCCCTGACCAGGCTGGTGCCCGCCTTTTGGTGCCCCTGGGTGGGTTCTCCTCACTGTCCCGAGAAGGACCAGGGGGGTCTTGAGACTGGGACATGGCTACACAGGTGCTCTGGCTGGCTTCCTGACAGCAATGCCTGTCTGGGCGCCTGTGCCTTTAAGAGGCTGCGGACAGGAACCATAGAGGTGCTCAGCATGTAAAGGATGGACTGTCCACCAGGGCTTCTTCCTGAAGGCCTTTTTTTCCGAAAGAACAGGCTTCCCGCATCCACACACACCTTTTTTCGACAGATTTACTGTCGACAGAATGTGGCAGCAGTCTAGATGCAGGTACAGTTTTTAAAAAAAAAAGACCACTTTTTTCGAAAAAACCCTGTAGTCTAGACACACCCTAAATGTCTTCAATAAGCCCAGTAAGCAGTGGAAGTGTTGGTAATGCGGCTTGACAATATTGACCTCCCATAGTTTGGCAAAGGTCGGGTCCCAAGGGTGCCAGATTAGAGAGGTTCAGCTTGTATACCCATTTTATATGTAAGCAGGGTCTGAATCAATGCTTCTTTTACAGCCAGCTGGAAAGGGAAAGAAATGCTGGGCTTGTTTATATAAATACAGTTTGCCCCTGCTTTGCTTAGATGTGTTAGATATTCAGCTGGGAAATACAAAAGAAGAAAGTCTGTGCTTAACCTGGCACAAAGGAAGGTAACATTCTGGCTACGTCTACACTGCCCAGTCTTGCACAAGAACAAATGCAAATGAGGCACGGTGATGAATATTGCTGCACCTCATTTGCATACTTAATGAGCTGCCATTTTTGCACAAGGGGGGGCTTTTGCACAAGAAGGAGCAGTGTAGACTGTTCCTTCTTGTGCAAAAGCCCCCTCTTGCTGCTTATTTTCAGGAAGAACAGTTCTTGCACAAGAGGGGGTTTTTGAGCAAGAAGGAGCAGTGTAGATTGCTCCTTCTTGCGCAAAAGCCCCTTGCGCAAAATGGCAGCTCATTAAGTATGCAAATGAGGCGTGGCGATATTCATCGCCGCACCTCATTTGCATATGTTCTTGCGCAAGACTGGGCAGTGTAGACGTAGCCTCTCAGTTTAAAGAGTTGGCTTGTAAATACAGTTCACTCAGTTGGCTTAGACCTGCTAGATATTCAACGTTTTGCCCATTGTAACCAAATTGGCTGTTGTGAGGTCCTAAACTGTGTTAACCCTAAAGGCAGGAATTGTGAAATATGATCACCAATGCTTGCAGTTATTGGGGGAATGCAGAAAAGTCAGAGTGTGTTTAACTCAGTTCAGAGGAGAGAGACTGTCAGTGTAAGGAACCTCAGATGGACACGGGTCCCCTGAGCTCTGTGAAGTTAAGTGGGGAGGGCAGGACTCTGAATCAGCAGGCTGCAGGCTCCAGGTGTGAGCTGTAAGACTGGTTCAACTTGTTTCTAATGATAGAACTAGAACAGATTCCATAAGGAGTCTTTTATTATTTTAAATGCACTCCGTGGACGCTGGAATCTCTTGTGGCTGGTCTGTGCTTTGGGCCAAGAGCTGAAATCACTAGGTTTGGCCCAGAGCCAAATCCACCACAAGCCAGTGGAAGATGCAATGAGCAGCCAGCAGCGCAGCAGCAGCAGCAGCACAATGAGTAGCCAGCAGAGAGGTGACAGGGAGGTGCAGTGAGCGTCTAGCAGAGCAGCAGCAGTGGGGCGAGATGAAAGGCCGGCAGGGCAGCGGCAGAGAGCAGTGAGCAGGTGGATGGCAAATGACCAGCAGAGTGAGTGAGATGCCTCCTTACCTGCCCCACTCAGGATGGGAGGTGAACTCTGTGGATGCTCCTCTGAACTCTAGGTCTGCCCTGACCAAGGGCAGCGAGTGTGAGTGGGGTGCAGAGAAGGGTTGAGCATGTGAAGGAGACATTTACGTGGCTGGACTTAAGAACCTGAGAGGAAAAGGACACTGCCCAACCTAGTTGGGGTGGGACTGTTACACGTGCTTTTGGTTATGAACTCGGTTTGTGGTGTTCTCCCAAATTAATGCCACGTTACTTCCTTCCCCTTTTATGAAGGGTTTCTTTTCCACACTCAGACTCTGTGTGTGCAAGTGGGGAAGCATTGCCTCCCAGAGGCACCCAGGAGTGTGTGAATTTCCCAGGTTACTGGGTGGGGGCTTGAGCCAGTTCTGAGTTGGATGGATGGAGAGGAACCCCTAGATATTGAACCCAGCCCTGGCTGCTGCTGGCGCTACTTGACAGAAGAGTTACACATAGACAGACAACACACGCAGAGCAACATACCCAAGATCACAATAAATCTGGGATAAAGCAGGGAATTGAACTTTAATCTCCTGTTTACTAAGCTAGCAGCCTAATTACAGGCTGGATCATCCTTACTTTCTCCATCAGTGCCAGTAAGCATAACCTATGTGAATAACATTCATTTTCAGCTCAATTGACACACACTTCTGCTTTGACCTCTAGCTTCCTCTCTGCTCATTATATTAAGGAAATGAACGAATTTTCTCCAACCAAAAGATGAGTTTTCCTACCTGCTCTCAATAAACCTTATTTCTCCAGTTTTAATGAAATACAACACATTTCAAGGCAATAGTCACTCAGAGCAGTAGCATCCCTTTCGATTGAGACACATTGAACAATGTCAGCTGTATCTACTCCATCACTTCAGGGGGAGAGACCAGGAAACTCAACTCATAAAGGAAAAGCCCCAAAGTGCTTGATCCTGGAGAGTCAGGCTAAGCACACACCGTCTAAATCAACACAGCAAAAATCCCTAAATGTGGCATACTCTGACTATTGTTTTGAGTTCCCAAATGGCCTTCAAATGTACTGTTTTGGAACCCAGAAACTATTTTCTGTGATTAGTATCACTCATCAGCTATATTAATAAATGTACTAGGAAAGTGGGTATATTACATTATTGGGGTATACTGAGTCTTCCTTGCTTTTTACAGAAAAATAATCCAAACATTTATGTTAAAAAAAATCAGGTATTGATTGTCCTAACTCTCACAATCAAACATAGCAAAATGATTTAATTCTAATACAGAAACCTGCAAGTACGTGAAACAGGCTTTCCAAAACATTATTGCTCCAAACCCTCAGATGAGAAAAATTAATATATTTTAAATAAATATTTAGTACTAATTGTACTGAGTTCACCAAAACTAGAGAGTAAAACTCCTAACGTTGCTTTTTTAAATCAGTTTACAAACATCTACATTTCAACAGTGTTATTCTAAGTAACTAAGCAAAAATTTAATACAGCTTGATAGGAAGAAATAGATTACAAAGACAAAATATGCTGATACTAAAAGCAATGAAAAAATATATTTTTCATGCCAAAAAAGAAAAGATCCTTGAAGTATGACCTGGATGTTTGAACACTTGAAGAACAAGGGTTCAGCATATATTTACTTTTTGGCACACTCTCTACTCATTCCAATTTACTGCTCATGTGTTTGGACACAGACTTCAACTGTCTCTTGTATCCAAGGATAATGACCTAGCACTCCAGTGATTTAGGAAACCTCAGCTCTGTGTAGCCACTCAATCAATGATGGGCTAATCCCTTAATGGCTATTCATGGCTTTCCACTGCCTCTCAAAGAATTCCGCAACACTCCAAATTGGGCTACGTGGAATTACGTGCCTGTCTTCCACCCTTGTTATCTTATCTGGTAGCTAATTCCCACAAATTATCATGCAGTTTCAAGTAAAAATTAAATTGCTGTTGAATCATAAATTTGTCACTCTTCAGACAGCTGCTAAATCAGTAAAATCTTGATCAAGTGGGGATTAGTCACTGGACTGAACAATTAAGACCTCTAAGTGCATTTGGCCTTCTGTCAAAGAAATGTTTATTGATAAAAAAATAGTTTATGTAGCGGTTTAAAGTGTTATTAATTCTTAAGAGGGGCATAATCCTTTATCTGGTATATTGTGACACATAGCATGCTATCCCACTACAGTCTAGTTCAGCTCAGCTGACTGTTTTAAACAGAATCTCTTGAACCGATGTTTGCTTATTTATAAATTACCAGAGCATAAAGCGGAGATATCACTTGCTGAAATTGTTTGGTTCAGCTTTAGTCTGTAAAGGGAAACCTGATTCTAGATGATCATTTAGATATATTTCTTAATGGAGTTCTTGTACATATTGGGTGAAAGATTCCTGCACAAAGAAAATGAGTTTTATTCAATGAATATTCTCTCTCCCTATCCCTCATCCCGACCTATTTGAAAAATATGTTAGGATGCGAGGTGCTAGTGAAACATTACAGTGATTTTTATATAACAGAAACATCTAAGGAAATAGACCCTTTTCTCCAAATTAGCAATCTCTGCTCAAAAGCTTTGTTTGCTTAGGCTATGTCTAGACTGCAGGCTTCTTTCGAAAGAAGCTTTTCTGGAAGAGATCTTCCGAAAAAACTTCTTCTGAAAGAAAGTGTCCACACTGGCCAAGCAGATCTAAAGAGCGATCTGCTTTTTCGAAAGATAGCGTCCACACTGATTGGACGCTATCTCCCATATAAGGCCACCAGGAGCGGCCCGAGGCGGGCTGCGGCAGCTGGTGCCCCAGGCGGAACGTGCGATCGGTGCCCCCTCCTGCACGGCCGTCAATGGGCCATCAATGGGGTGACGTCATCATCGGGCGCCCCGGGTGCCCCGTGACGTCATCATCGGGTGCCATTGAAGGCGGCGCCCTAGGCGATGGCCGAGTCAGCCTATAGCCACGGGCCACCCCTGAAGGCCACCTAGAACCACTTCAGGCAGGGCTTTAGGTCACCAGTTACTTCTGAGTGGTGGTGTTGGAGCCTAGCTGAGACACGTGTTTAAATGGACCCCCGATCAGTCGTTTCTCTGCTTCTGCTGCATGCTTGCTACCTCTTCGAGGGAAAGCAAAGCTCTTGCAGTGCCTGCTGTGGCTGCCCAGCTTTTTTGTACACCACAGCTTTTGTCTTTGTGCCATGGAGCCGGAGCTGCCCCTGGGCATGCGATGGCCCCTCACGGCCATGCTGCAGTTTTTGCAGCACTTTATGCCGACTGCCTTCCTGGTCCTGCATGAGCTCAACTCCAAGCTCCTTCTTGGGTCCCTCTCCCTGTGTGAGGGAGCAAGACCCTTGCAACTGCAACCCACAGTGAAGAGGTGTTTCTGGAGGCTGGCCACCAGTTCCGACTAGTGGGACCGGCTGATCAGGGAGCAGTGGGATGACCAGCAATGGCTCCAAAGTTTCTGCATGCGGAAGGCCACCTTTTTGGAACTGTGTGGAGAGAAAGGGGGAGGCCTCCTCCCGGGATGGAGGACAGAGGCCAGCTGCAAGGGGAGACCCTTTGAGCAGCCACCATCTGCCAGGCCCATCAGGCCAGGGTGCACATCTGGGAGTCCCTGAGGGAGAGTTTCTCTCAAGGACCCCAGTAACTCTCCCCAGGGCTTCCCCACTAGGGGCCTCTGGCTTGCTCCACTATCCCTTTCCCACCACAACCCCTCACTTTGCCCCTTCCCTAACCTCAGAATAAACACCCCTGTTTGGATTTGAACACAACAAACTCTGTATTCATCTTTTACAAAAAAGAGGGGGAGGGGGGAAGGAGGCTCATAATCTGGAGGGGGAGAGCGGCTCGAAGTGGCATGGGGGGCAGCTGGATGTGCCACCTTGGGTGCGGGGACCTCGTCGGACTTGGGGTTGGGTGGGTCCTGGGACCACAGGGGGTTGGGCAGGAGGGGGGCTGGAGCAGGGTTAGGGATGGCAGGGGGAAACAGGGAGAGGGGGCATGGGCATCACTTGGGGAGGGGGCATGGGCATTGCTTGAGGAGGGAGCAGAGGCATCGCTTGGGGGACAGAGGGAAGGGGAATGGGTACAGTGGGGGGAAGGAGGGTGGTAGGCAAGAGCAGCAACAGCCGGGTGTGCCGTCATGTCGCGCATGGTTGCACACATGCTATCACACTGCTGCATGAGCTGGTCCCACGCGCGGTTCCGCCACGCTGCATCCTCCCAGAACATCTGCGCCAGGGTCTGCTGTATGTCGCGCAGGATGCTGAAATGCTGCCGCGTCAGGTCTTCATGGACACTGGTGCGCTTTCGGGTCCCCTGGGTTCTGGCAGCTGGCTGTGGTGGTGTGGCTCACCCCTCGGTCCCGACTGGTCCGGCTGTGGAGAATAAAGAGGGAGAGGCGATCAGTCATCCATGTAGACACTGTCCCTGAGGCCGTGCCCTCCTCTGTGAGCAGCGACCAACAGTCCTCAGGCCAGAGGAGGGGGATGTCCTGGGTGCAAGGCCATGTGTGGCCTGCACAGCAGGCCCTGCCTCACAGGGGCCCCGATGTGCCCAGAGGACCGTGCTGCCCACTCCCCCCGCCCTGACCCATGGACAAGCAGGCAAGGGAAGTGTCTGGCCACAGTGGAATCCCTCCATGGGTGGCGGGGGGGCGGGGGGAGCCGGGAGCAGCCTGGCCCTCCCTGGGGCCCGCACACACACCTGTACCTTGCAGCACTGCCTGTGGGGAGCAGGTGGTGCCTCACATGTGCAGGCATGCCCGTGTGCTGTGTGCAGCACTCCTTGGTGTGTCTGGGGTTGTACCTACGCCCGTGTAGCTAGCCTGCTTCCAGCCATGGCAGGTGGTGGGAGGGTGTCCCTTCCCGCCCGCTCCCCCCGCCCCCGGGCCAGACGTGTGTGTGGCCTCTCTTGAGCCTGGGAGCAGGATACTGGGCGTGCTCAGGGGCTGCCTTCTGAGTCCGTGTGGTGCACACTAATGCTGCACGTGGTTTCACGTGCACAGACTGCAGCACGATGTCCAGTCTGAGCAGGCCAACTGACGTTTGCACTCCTCCCTCTCTGCGCCCACCTTCCCCGCCCTGTGTGTGAGACAAACTGAGAGCACTCACCTGAAAATCCTTCCCCGGCATAAGACGATGCCTGGGAGACGTCCTGGCTCACAGGAACCAGCTCCAAGGACAGCGTGACGGTGGCTGTCTCGTCCTCCTCCTGCTGCTGTCCCTCATCCTCCTCCTCCTCCTCCGCCATGACCTCCGGCTGGGTGATGACACGTGTGTCAAGGCTGGAGTCCACCACAATGGATGGGGAAATGGCTTCCCCACCCCTCAGGATCTGGTGGAGCTCAGCGTAGTAGGGACAGATGTGATGTCCTGTCCCAGAGTGCGGGCTGTGCTGTCTGGCTCTCACGTATCCCTGGAGATGCTCTTTCACCTTACTCTGGACCTGTTCTAAGGTGGGTGTCTCTACCAGGGACTCGGCCATCCAGCCATAAATGTCTGCATTGCGGCACTTGGAGTGGAGATCCTGGAGTGTCTCTCCTCCTCCCCACAGCTCACGGAGGGACAGGATCTCCACTCCAGACCAGGAGGGCACCTGGGAGCCCTTCTCGTGCTCCCTGTGAGGGCCAGGAGGGCGTTGGAGGGCTTGTGGGTCTGCCATGGGTAAGCAGGCCTGTGGTAGGGAGAGCCACCAGGGCACCTGTGTTATTTCCTGGAGGCCTCTTCTTTTGAAAGAAAAGCCTCTTCCCCATCCACACGCCTTTTTCCAAAAGAGCTCTTTCAGAAAAGGTGTTCTACCTCATAGAAAGAGGATTACCGCTGCCAGAAAAACCCCTCTGTTCTTTTGATTTTTTTTCAAAAGAACACGATTGCAATGTGGACATAAATTAAGTTTTTGGAAAACTTCTAGGAGCATAGCTCTGAGATTTTTTGTAACTGCAAATGTGTATATATATATATATATATATATATATATATATATATATATATACATAGCCTCTGAGATTTTTTGCAATTTTATCATGTATATTTAAGCAAAAAGTTCATTTTTCTTAATATATCTGTAGAAACTAGAGGTTAGACCTTTGGATCTCAAAGTATGGGGAATATTACTGTTTCCACTGCTGTAATATAACTCTGGAAACTCTTCATAGCGAGATCATTAAGACAATAGTGCCTTAACTGTAGGCATATTTGCGTTAAGGTTTGGATGCTTTTATATTAGTTGAATTACTGAGGTTTTTGTGGTGTGGGCATTTGTCTACTGAGAATAGGACTGAGACCACCAAAAGCATTTCACACACACCTCTCATGGGAATAGCTTTCTATTACTGTTGTCCTTGGCTGGATTTGAGCCAGCAGCCTAAACCTATAATGATCTAGAGCAGGGGTTTTCAAACTTCTTTGCACTGTGACCCCCTTCTGACAACAAAAATTACTACACCTTCCCAGAAGGGGGGATGGAAGACCAAGCCCTGCTGCCTGAGCCCCACTGCTCCAGCTGGGCGAGAAGGAGCTGAAGCCAAGGGCTTCTGCCCTAAGCAAGGGGGAGGAGGGGCATTTACCTTAGTCCTGGGTGATGGGGTTTGGGCTTCGGCATCAGACTTGCTTGGGCCAAGAGTAAACACCAATCTTGGCAACTCCATGAAAATGGGGTTCTCACCCATGTTGGGATCCTGACCCACAAATTGAGAACCCCTGCCTCAAACCCCAGCACCATCCAAAGCTGTATTTAAGTAGCATCTTAGATTTGTGCACATGTTCTGGAGAATATTTTTCCCCTAATGTGGTTGGCATAAAAAAATCAAACTCTTCCAACACAACTAATACCTTTTCCTGGTGTGAATAGTGTAAGGAAATAGCATGGTACCTCTTTGGGTTAATGCCTGGTTTAACCAATTTCTTGAAATGTCTGTGTACTAGTCAGTTGTTTTGAAAATGATTCTCTGAAACTACTTTAGAAATGTCATTTATATATAACGCCAATAGGCAGAACAGATCTGGGACCTTTGGGGCTTAGTGCATGCTGCCACTACCACTGGAGCTAAAAGCCATTTGGCTCTCAGCTAAGGCCATAGACCAGTGGCCTCCAACCTTTTTACCCCAAATCACTCTTTAAATGTCAGGGCAAGCCAAGATGTACCCCATCCCTTCCCCAAGACCCCACCCCTTCCTGGAGGCCCCACCCTCTCCATTGCCCTCCTCTCCATCACTTGGTGCCCCCCGCCCTTACTCACTCTCCCTGGGTTGAGACAGGAGATGCAGGGTCTGGGGTGGGAATGAGGGATTTGGGTGTGGGAAGGGGTGAGAGGTGCAAGCTCTGGGAGGGAATTTGGGTGCAGGAGAAAGTAGAGAAGGGAATGCTGCCTCAGGGAAGGGGGCCCAGGCTAGAGAGTGTTGGGGTCAGGTGGAGGGTTGGGGTGCTGAGGGGGCACGGGAGTTTGGGTTGGAGTGTATGAGGGGCTCAGGGCAGGGGGGCTGGGAGTATGATGGGCTCAGCGCACAGGTTTGCAGTGTGTGGATGGTGCAGGAGTGTTGTGGTGGAAGAATGGGGATGTGGGCGTGCAGGTGTTTGGGGATGTGAGGGGTTCAGGGCCAGGGGTTCAGGAGTATGATAGGCTCAGGGTTGGGGTCTGTGAGGGGTGCAGGACTGTTATGATGCTGTGGCCAGACGGGGGCTTGGCCCCAATTGGGGGCTTGTTGGCCAGGCTTCGTTTTTAAATAAAATATTATGTCCAACACAAAAGGTTTCAGCGTTGTCTTTATTTATGGGAGGGGCAGGGAACCAGTTTTGGGTCAGGGGTCACTGACCCACAGAAAAATAAGTTGGGGATCACACAAGTGAGATGCAAAAAAACAACCCCTCCAAAACCCCCCAAGCCTCACTGATGTGGCCCCAATTGAGACATCCCCTTGCCCTGGCACTCCAGCCCCATAGGGGGAGAGGAGGTAGGACTGAGGTGCAAGGCTTCAGGCCAGATTAACTTTTCTGGGATTCCAGGGTTAGTGGATTTTGTGGGCCCCTCTACGCTCTGAGGTGGGGCCAAAAATGAGGGTTCCAGTGTGCGGGACAGGGCTGCCAGTGAGTGGGATGGGCATGGGGGTGCAGAATCTGGGTTGAAAATAGGGTACAGGAGCAAGCTGGGGGTAGGTGTCTGGCCAGGAGGGAGAGGGCAGGAGCAGTGTGCTGGTGAGTGTCTGGCCAGGGGCAGTGTGCTGGTGGAGGTCTGGGCAGGGTGGAGGTGGGGGTCTGGCCAGGGGCCAGGATGGTGGTGGGGGTCTGGACAGGGAGGAGGGGGCAGGGGCAGCTCAGCTGGCAACTGGGGGTCTCCAGGGATGAGGATCTCTGGGGCAGTATCTGTGGGTAGTGCTGAATGAAGCGCACGTGCATCTCCTTTAAAAAATCCAGCTGCTCTGGATCCTGTGCCACCATCTTAACCGCCACCCCCCCACCCCCGGCCTCCCTGGAGCGCGGGGAAGGAAGGGAAGACAAAAAAGCATGCACACTGTTGTGGGCAGGGATGGAGTACGCACTTTCTTGTCTTTCCTTCTTTCCTTGTGCTGCCTGCCTTGCTTCCTGTGGCATGGGGAGGGAGGGAAGTCCTGCGGCTGTGCACCAGAGCCAGAGTCTCAGGAAATGTGTCCACTGTTGTGGGAAGGGGAGGAGCAGCAGGCGTGCTTCCTGAGAAGCTGGATCTGGCGCAGAGCCGTGGGACTTCCCCCACACACACATGCTGCAGGAAGCTGGAGCTAGCTCCATTTTCATGGGAGTTTGTAGCACCAGCACAGACTCCTCATTGGGAGTGGGAGGAACAAGAGGGACTAGGAACACCTCGCGATTGACTGGCCGTACTCCCGCAATCAATGATCGACTGGTTGGTGACCATGGCCATAGAGCAAACTCATTCTCTCTCTCTGTAAGCAGTCTAAGTGCCACTACATGGGACAGTACAGAACATAAGCACAGAGCCTGAATGTACAAAACAATTTTAGTAAAAAGGGGAGCAGAGTGAGCTGGCGTTAATTTGGGAAAACACCACAAAAAAGAGTCCATAAACAAAACCGTGGGCGGTGTCCTTTTTCTCTCAGGTTCTCAAGCCCAGCCATGTAGATGTCCCCTTCACATGCCCAACCCGTCTCTGCACCCCACTCCCAGGGTACGTCTAGACTACAGGCTTTTGTCGACAGAAGTTTTGTCGACAGAATCTGTCGACAAAACTTCTGTCGACAAAGAGCGTCTAGACTACATCAAGCAGATAGACAAAACTATTTGCTTTCTCGACAGAGAGCGTCTAGACTGCAGGACGCTCTGTCGACAGAAGAAAGTACCCGGAACTGCTTCTGCCAGGTCACAGGGGCAGCATGTACTTCCTGGTGCTGCTGCCTGCCTTTTGCAGAGACGCATGCTAAAAGGGACCCCCCCGACTAGCCGTTGCTCTGCTGCTGCAGCTGCCTTGCTTACCTCCTAGAGGGACAGCAAAGGTTCTGCAGTGCTTGCTTGGAGTGCCCTGCTTCCTGGCACAGCACAGCAGTGTGGGGTTTTTTTTTGGAAGGTTTTTCCAAACCTTTGTTTGCCATGGAGCAAGAGCTTCCCCTGGGCAGGCGCTGGCCCCACTCCACGGTGCTTCAAATGCTGCTGCAACTGCATGAGACTTTCATGCTGTTAATCCCTGGTCCGGATCCTGAGCCCAGACTGGAGCCCCTCCTTCAGGATGTAGCAGCACTGTTCCTGCCTCCGAACTTTTTCCCGGAGAGGCGATTTTGGAGGATGGAAATAAGTACGGACTGGTGGGACCGGCTCGTAATGGAGCAGTGGGATGATCAGGCTTGGCTCCGAAACTTCAGGATGTGGAAGTCCACCTTCCTGGAGCTCTGCAACTGGCTTGCCCCCACCCTGCAACGACAGGACACCCACCTGCGCCCTGCCATCCCGCTGGAGAAGAGGGTAGCTATTGCCCTCTGGAAGCTGGCCACTCCTGATAGCTACCGGTCAGTGGGACACCAGTTTGGTGTGGGGAGATCTACTGTTGGTGCTGTGTTGATGGAGGTAAGGCCCTTGGGGGCAGAGCGGGGGGGCAGTCCGTAAGGGGACTGTAACAGAAAAAGGGTGGGTGGGGGCAATGGAGGGGAGGTGGTGGAGGGTTCCTGTGCCTTACACCATCATACTACTGGGAGCAATCCCTGGGATACTGGGGTCTTGGGGGACAGTCTCCAAGGACTTGGGCAACCCTCTTACTTCATATTCTGTGTCTGTTTGTATGTGTCTATTTCTGCAGGTGGTGAGGACCATCAACTCACAGCTGCTGAATCGGATTGTCCGCCTCGGAGACCTAGACACCATCATGGCCGGTTTTGCAGGGCTGGGATTCCCAAACTGCGGAGGAGCGCTTGATGGAATGCACATTCCCATCCGTGCACCACCCCATCGAGCCGCCCGGTATATCAACAGAAAAGGGTACTTTTCCATTGTGCTGCAGGCCCTGGTTGACCACCGTGGACTATTTACGGACCTTTGTGTGGGGTGGTCGGGCCGGGCACATGATGCTCGGATCTTCCGCAATTCACACCTGTACGAAAGGCTACAGACAGGAACCTTCTTCCCCCAGCGAACCTTTGCTATTGGGGACGTAGAGATGCCGGTCTGCATTGTGTCCGATGCGGCATACCCCCTCATGCCCTGGCTCATGAAGCCATACACAGGGCATCTGACCACGAGCAGGGAAGTGTTTAACGCGCACCTGACACGCGCATGTTTACAGGTGGAATGCGCATTTGGCCGGCTGAAGGGAAGGTTTAGGTGTCTGCTAACTCGCCTTGACATGGGGGAACACAATATCCCAGAGGTGGTGGTAGCATGTTGCATCCTCCACAACGTGGTGGAGAGCAAAGGGGAGGCCTTCCTCCCAGGTTGGGGGCCAATGGCTGAAGTGGAGGGGAGGCGGTTTGCGCAGCCTCAGACAGCTGCCGTTCGCCAAGCCCATCATGTGGGGGTTCGCATCTGGGAGGCTCTGCGTGAGCGCTTCTCAGCTGGAGCCCAATGACTCCCCAAGGTATCCCCAATGGGGTCTGTGGCCCAGGGCCCCCCTGTCCCAAAACCTTCCCTCCCATAATCCATCCCTGCATCAGCCTCCAAGCAGTTAAGACACACACATCATGTTAAATATGAAAAATATAATGTTTATTAACAAGTAAAGTTAGAATTAGGAACTGTTATAAAACATAGTACTGTTCAACAACTGTTAAAAAATAAACTTTTTTTGGAACTATTAACCTGTGTTTATAACTGTGGTAGGAGGGGGGATTTCAACCTGGAGGGAGAGAGGGAGGGAGGGTGGATTTCAACCTGGAGGGAGGAAGGGAGGGAGGGTGGATTTCAACCTGGAGGGAGAGAGGGAGGGAGGGTGGATTTCAACCTGGAGGGAGAGAGGGAGGGAGGGTGGATTTCAACCTGGAGGGAGGACAGACAACTTAAGGGTAATGGCGGTATCGCCTGGGCCGCGAGGCTTTGCCACCTCTTGTCCGTGGACCCTGCCGTCCTCGGGCTCGAGTTGGGGCTGAAGATGACTCTGCTCTAGCACGGGGGGTGGGGGAGGCAGGGCTGGAGGGGTGGCAGGGGCTGAGGGAGAGGAGGGGGTTAGAGGGGGCTGAGGGAGAGGAAGGGGGCCAGAGGGGCTGGAGCTGGATGGGCAGGAGGAGTCCCCAGGGGGAGAGGACCTGGCACACCCAGGGCCTCCCGGACGGTGGCACACATTGCGCTCCACTGCGGGAGGAAGTCCTCAAGCAGGTGAGTATGCCAGCGAGCCTCCTCCCTGGCTCTTTCAGCCATGGTCTCCTGCATTTTGGCCATGGTCCTCAATGTTCTCCATCACCTCCACATGCCTCCTCAGGAGGTCGTTGTAGGCCCTCCAATGCCTGCGGGTGCTGTAGGACCAGGTGGGTGGTGGCACAGGTGTCGCCGGTCAGCAGCAGCAGGTCCGGCTGTGGAGGAGAAGAGGAGAACCGATCAGTGTTAGCAATTCACACACAAGTCCTTACAACAAGGGATGGGAATGTTGTTACCAGGAGACCAAGACGCGTTATGTTCATTCCACTCCTCTCTGGGCACCCTGCTGTTATAGGACAATGTCCACCTCCACCCCTACATCCTACATCCTCCCTCCACCGTGGCAGTCCAGGCCAGATCAGTGTGCAGCCACAGTAGGACAGGGGCCTGCAGCACCTTGGGTCTCCATGGCCCCCACCCACATACCCACCACCTGCCCGCCTGCTTGCACATGTACAGAGAGATGCAAGCTGTCCAGGAGGACCAAGACGTGAACATTGCTCTGCATCCTCTCTGCTCCCACCTCCTGTTCTGTGTCTGTGACCCTGATTGCACTCACCTGATGTTCTTCACCAGTGTTGGAGGAGATGCCTGCGAGGCTCCTGGGTCCCGGGACAGGCCGCAGAGTCAGGTCAGGTGTCCTCCGCCTGCTCCTCCTCCTCCCTCCTCCTCCTCTCTCAGCACCCTCCCTGGCCCTCCTGCCGGCTCTGCTGCACCGTGCAGAACCCTGTCTGCACGGCACCGTGCAGACAGGTTCCTGGCCTCCCAGGATGCGGTCCAGCTCATTAGTGTAGCGCCGGGTATAGTTTTGTCGACAAAGTCCAGTTTTGTCGACAAAACCCTGTAGTCTAGACACACCCCCAGTCACTGCCCTTGGTCAGGACAGACCCAGAGTTCAGAGATGATCTGCAGAGCTCCTCCTGAGCTGGGGCTCAGCTATCAAAGGTCCTTGGGGCCCTGGCTCTGGAGCTGCACACACATGGCCACGTGCAGGTGAAGCTGGAGAGCTCTGTGCTGACAGGCTTCTCTGTGGCCAGCTTCCTGTCACAATGCCTGCCAGGGATGTCTGTGCCTTTAAAACATGGCTACAGACAGGAACAAGAAGAGGTTTTTCCTGAAGAAGGACTCCGCCCAGACTGCCCTTTTGTCGACAGAACTGCCCATCAGTCTCAAATGATTTCAGCTCCCAGAGACTTCAACTCTTAGGAAGCAGGGTAGAAAAAACACAACTCCAACACAATTCACATAGGAAGAGAGGCGCCTACTAGTGTCTCTTTAGCTCTGGTCTTTGAACAGTGTACTGGGAGGTGGGAGGAACAGGTCAAACTTGTGCAGGCAGGGGAAGCCATATAGCTACATTTACCATCCGTCCTGGATTTTGCAGGACAGTCCCATTTTTAATCTCCTGTCCTGGTGTCCCCATGAAACACTTAAATGTCCCAAAAGCCCCAAGACTTCAAATGCAGAGAGAAGTGGCTGCGTGCGGCTGTTTCCCCTCCCCTCCCTTGGTTGGGGGAATAGGAGTCAAGGACACTTCCTTGAGGTTTCCCCTCCTGGGAATGCAGCCAATAGGGGCAGCGGGAGGCGGTGCCTGTTGGGAACATGCAAAAGCAAATGATTTGTGGGAGGGGAAGGGAGATACAGGGAACCAGCATGGGGCTCAGCTGGGCTGTAGCGCAGGCACCAGGAATCGGTGCAGGGCTCAGCTGGGCACAGGGAACTGATGCAGGGCTCAGCTGGGCTGCAGGGGAGAGAGAGGCACAAGGAACCAGCACACCGCTCAGCTGGGCTGTGGGGGAGGCACAGGGAACAGACGCATGGCTCACCTGGTCTGCAGGGGGGGTCAACAAGAACCCCATGGGTGGGGGGTGACAGCAGGTGGCCTGAAATGACCTCCCCTGGTCCAGAAAATTCCCTCATCCAGGACCAATCAGGTCCTGAGGGTGCCAGACCAGGGCGGTCCAACCTCTACCCCAAATCCCCTCCTGCACCCTCCCTCCTGTCCAGACACCCTACCCCCAGTCCACTCCTGAACCTTCCCCCTTGACCAGACACCCTATCCCTATCTTGCTCCTGCATCCACCGTTACTCCTGCACCCTCCCTCCTCACCACACATTGCACCCTCCCTTGCTCCTGTTCCCTCCCCGTGGCCAGACACCCTATTCCCAGCCTGCTTCTGCACCTTACCTCCCACCCAGACCTCACAACCTCTCGCCCTTCTGCACCCACCTCCCCCCCAGATCCTGCACCCCATCCATATCCCACTCATTGGCATCCCTGTCCCACACACTGAACCCTTCATTTTTGTCCCCACCCCATAACCTAAGGGCATCTTTAAAATCCACCAGAAAAGTAAATCTGGCCTATGGGAAGCCCTGAACCTCAGTCCTCCCTGTTGCTTCCCCTTGCCCTGTGGAGCGAGGTGTCTCAGTTGGAGGCCACCTAAGTGGAGGTTGGGGGTTTTGGAGGATTTTTTTATTTCTCACTTGTGTGGTCCCCAACTGATTTTTCTGTGGAACAGTAGCCCTCAACCAAAAGAAGGTTCCGCACCCCTGCCATAAACAAAGAAAACACTGAAACCTTTTGTATTGGACATAAATTAATATTTTACTTTAATTAAAATGAAGTTTGATAAACTAACATGAGAAAGTTAAAATGCTTAATTGTTTTATAAATTAAATTAAACCATTCTCCCCAGCTGCAGCACTAGCAAAATGGCTTGGGTATAATTATGTAATTAACAGTGAGTTTCCATTAGCAACTGGTTGTCTGTGGAAAGGTTTACATTGAGCCAGGGGTCCACAGGCCAAAAAGTTTGAGAACCACTGAAACAGAGGCACCCCCAGCCTCTCTCCCCAAGAGACAGCCCCAGGCTCCCTGCTGCTCCACAAGCTCCCAAGTGAGATCAGGTCTTTTGCCACAGCGGTGAAATCACTGTGTCACTCTGGTGTGGATGATGGACAGACTCTCTGTGAGTTTTCCTCATCCAAGCAGTTGATGATTTAAACAGCATGGGTGTGTCTAGACTGGCAAGTTTTTGCGCAAAAACTTGCCAGCTGTCTACACTGGCCGCGAGAATTTGCGCAAGAGCACTGACGTTCTACTGTGCGAAATCAGTGCTTCTTGCGCAAATACTCTGACGCTCCCGCTCAGGAAAAAGCCCTCTTGCGCAAATGTTTTTGCGCAAAAGGGCCAGTGTAGACAGGCAGCTAAGACGTTTTGCGCAAAAGCAGGCTAAACGGAAAAAAGCCCTAGTGGATGCTTGGAGGCTCCATAGCCACAATCAGCTCCCGGACTTCCTGGTAACCCGAGCCCCCTTAAAGCAGACGCAGGCTGCTGAGGTCACAAGGCAGGAGCCCTTCTCTGACCTCTGGCCAGAGGTCTGCCACGTGGCCCCTGCTGTCCAGCAGACACCCCCAAGCACGATGGCAGCTCCAGGTGGGGATCAGCCACCCGCACCCCTAGCGCAGGAGGCCCCCAGGGCCAGAAAAAGAAGGGCCCCATCCTGGTCCTCGGGGGAGCTGGAGGCCCTGCTCGACCTGTGGCAGGAGGAGGAGGCCCTCCATGACACCCGCTCCTGGCGCCGGAACGCGGAGATCTTTGCCCGCATGGGCCAGGCGCTCGCCCAGCAGGGTCATCCAGCCCGGACCCTGGAGCAAGTCCGGGCTAAAGTAAAGGAGCTGCACCTGGGCTACGTCCGGGCCAGCGAGGGCCAGGGGGCAGGAGCCGACACCTGCCCACATTACCAACAGTTCCACACCATCCTGGGCCAGCCAGCACCGCAGGCACCGGACGTCCCCGTGGACAGCAGCATGCGCCCCACCCCATCACCAGGACCACCGAGGCGGGGGAAGGAGACATCAGCAGTGCGTTGGAGGACGAGGCCAGCACTGCCACCCTGCAAGCCCCCTCCGGCAGCCCCGATGTCTCCCGTGCATCCTCGGAGGCCGGGGAAGGATCCACCGGTGAGTGTTGCACTTTGTACTCACAAGGGTGGGGGAGGGAGGAGCCAGGCACCCAGAGGGGGGAGGAGGAGAGCACGTCACTCAGGCCACGTGAGCTGCACGCTGTGTAGCATTAGGCAGTAAGCAGCACGTGCAACCACGTGCAGCCTGGTGACCGAGTGGGATGTGGCCACGGCAGGCAGCTGCAGGGCACGCCTGGGACCGTGCTGCTCACACACATCCGGCAGGACCAGGATGGAAGGGTGGATGCCGGCTGGAACCTGCCAGGGCCCCAGGGACTCAGGCCAGAGCCCGTACCTCCACAAGGGTGCAGCACGCAGAACGACACACTGTCCCATGCCTGGCTGTGAGGCACAGCCAGCTGCTCCCGGGAAAATCGCAGCGTCACAGCCCTGTGAGCGTGGCCCCCCACTGAGCCCCTCGCCTGCTCCCGGTGCCTTGGCTGGCTCCCCGAGGGAAGTCCCCACTGCGGCCACACATGTCGCTGGGCTACGTGTGTGAGGGCTAACGGGAGGGGGAGGAGGGGAAGCGCTCGGGCCGGCCCTAGGGCCACCTGAGTTTTGCTGCAAGGATGGTACACTCCCCCAGTCACCCCTGGTTCTGTCCAGGAGACATCCCACGCGATGGGGATCTGAGAGCCCAGGCCACGTCTGCCAGATGTGCTCCCAGGCACTGTGTGGGGATTCATCTCGCTCCCTGTCAAACACCATTGATTAGCCCAAAGCCTCACAGCCTCCACCGGCAGGGAGTTCCACAGGTTAACACAACACAAGCGCCCTCCCACCCTCCACGGGGCCAGGACACAGACCGGTGGTTACAATACATGGGAGGAGGACCCTACCCAGGGGCGGTCCTGTATGCAAACATACAACACGGGGAGGAGGGGGGTAACCGAGTGGGCCCAAGCCACACTACTGTGGTGTCACCTGGGCTCAGGGGTGGAGGGCATGAGGTGTGGGGACAGTGGCCGGGCTGCCTGACTGACCCATCCTTTCTTCTGTTCCCTGCAGCGGGACCAAGCACAAGCCGGGGACCCTCTAGTCCTGCAGCAGTGGCAGCAGCAGCACCCCCAGCCGCCCAACCACCGAGGCGGCGGCTCCGCCACCGGGACCAGCTCCTTCGGTGCCACGTGCAGGCCATCGAGCACGTTGAGGCAGCCATCACTCGGCGCGTGGAGGCAGACCTGCAGCGGCACCAGGAGGCCTGGGGCGCCTTCCAGGCCCAGTGCGTCCGCATAGCGGATTCGATCGCCACCCTCACCGCCCACATTGGCCATGCCATCCATTATGGCATGGCCTTGCCCCATGCCCCCGCCATCCCTCCCCTAGCACTGCCCCTGCCCCCTCCTGCAATGGCTCCTCCTGCTCCTGTCCCTGCCCCTCCTGCAATGGCCCCTCCTGCCCCTCCTGCTCCTGTCCCTGCCCCTGCCCCTCCTGCTCCTGCTCCTCCTGCCCACCTCCCCGTGCAGCCTGCCCCGATGCGGCCTGCCCCCCATGTGCAGGTCCGCCCCTGCAGGAGCGGTCGCAGGGGCCACCCCTCCCAGGAGTAGCTCCTTCCCCTCCCAGTTCAAGGTCTCCTCCCCCTCTCCCCCTTGTAAATAAAAAAATACAAGTTTTTTCTGTTCAAAACAAAACTGTGTTTGGTGTTTATTAGGAGGTAAGGGGAGGGGATGGGAGGGAGTTGTAAAGGGGAGACCGAGGTGACCCTACTATGGAGCATGGGTGAACATGTCTGTCAGGGCCTCCCGGATGCGCACCCCATCCTGGCGCCTGGCGGATGGCGGATGTGCGCCTGGCGGATGGCAGCTGTGTGGGGCTGTTCATAGGCCTGGCCCTCGGCTGCCATCCATGCAGGGAGGAAAGCCTCCCCACTCCACTCTACAACATTGTGGAGCACGCAGCACACGGCCACTACCTCCGTGGCATTCCACTCACCCATCTCGAGACGGGTGAGCAAACACCGGAAGCGGGCTTTCAAGCAGCCAAAGGTGCACTCCACATGATTGCGGGCCCGGTTGAGGCGGTCGTTGAACCGGGCCCGGTTCTGGTCCGGCCGCCCCGTGTAGGGCCACATTAGCCAGGGCAGCAGGGGGTAGGCCGCGTCCCCAATGACACATATTGGTATAGGCACATCCCCGACAGTAAACTCCCGCTGGGGGAAGTAGGTGCCCGCCTCCAGCCTGCGAAACAGGCCGGAGTTGCGTAGTATGCAGGAGTTGTGTGCCCTGCCGGACCAGCCCGCATAAACGTCTAGGAAGTGGCCACGGTGGTCCACGAGGGCCTGGAGTACGACCGAGCAGTACCCCTTCCTGTTCATAAAATGGGCCGCTCGATGCTCCGGGGCCTGGACAGGGATGTGGGTTGCATCCAGGGCTCCCCCACAGTTGGGGAACCCGAGGGCAGCGAAGCCGGCCACGGTAGCGTCCACATCGCGCAGGCGGATGACTCTTGGGAGCAGGACGTCGTTGATGGCGTGGATGACCTGCAGAAGGGTGCAGAGAAACACAGGGGAACACATCACATAAGGCAGGGTGAGTGTGCGCTCCCTTGGCCCCCCCCCCGTGATTCCCTCTGTGCTCACACACACCCACACACCAGGGCCCCCTCGGCCCAAGCCCCCCACCAGCAGGCCTGTGCAAGGGAGGGACGGCCCAAACCCCTGGGTGACCCAGCCTGGAGTCTTGGCTGCCCCTGGGCATGGAGTGCAACACCCTCCCCCCACCCCACTCCCCACTCCCCCTGGGACTTACCTCCATCACGATGACACTGACGGTGGATCTGCCCATCCCGAACTGGTGTGCCACCGATAGGTAGCTGTCCTGGGTGGCCAGCTTCCATAGTGCGATGGCGACCCTCTTGTCGACGGGGATGGGTGCCTGCAGCCGGGTGGTGGCTCTCTGGAGCGCAGGGGCGAGCCAGGCACACAGCTCCAGGAATGTCCGCTTTCGCATGCGAAAGTTCCGGAGCCATTGCTGGTCGTCCCATTGCCCCAGGACCAGCCGGTCCCACCAGTCCGTACTGGTGTCCAGTCTCCACAGTGGCCTCTCCACCCTGGGGTGGGGATGCCACAGGACGCCATGGCCTCCGTGGTGAGGAGTCCAAAGCGATCTGCGCCTCCAGGTCCTGGAACAGGAGGGCAGCAGCCTGGAGCACCAGCTGCAGGCATTCCAAAATGGCCGGCAGGGGCCAGAGCAGGCACATGGCCACCCCTGGCTCCATGGCAGAAAAAACAAGGGAGATGAAAAAAAAACAAGCAAAGGCACTAAGTGACAAAAGGCAGTGGTGTCCAAAAAGGCAGAGGGCAACCACCAAAACTGCTACGGCTAACAGTCCCTGCAAGATGTCCTATAGCACGCAGCAGGAGAGAAACGGCTGTCCAGGGAGATCCCTTTAAGCACGTGTATCAAAGGAGCTCCAGCCCCTGCCCCCGGAAAGGGCTGGTGCCCTTTTGCCCTCTTCAAAATGGTTCCGGGCTTCTGCTTTTGCACAAAAGCATCCCGCCAATGTAGACGCGCTTTGCGCAAAAGCGCATCGTTATATCAATAACTCCAGGACCAATCTAGACACGCTTTTGCGCAAATACTTTTAAGGGAAAAACTTTTCCGTTAAAAGTATTTGCCCTAAATTATGCCAGTCTAGACGCAGCCCATGTTAAAATGCCACATGAAAACACTTGGCGCGTCCACAGAGAGGCATGATGTATCGTCTCTCTCCAGAGAGGGTTGTCGTGACTTGTGTGTCTGGGTGAACAAGCCCTTTGTGAGCTCTGGGAAGAGCTGAGATGTTTTGACTTCCAGTTGCAAAGGGATTTTTTTTTCTGACTTTGGGCTGCACATTGCCTAGACCTGAATGGAGTGAGCTGTGACAATGCATTTGAGTTATTCTGACATATAAAGTGAAACCTGTGCTAAACACCCCACATCCAGTAAGAGAAAGTGCTGCTGTCAGAAGAAGTAAATTCAAAAGCCTCTCCAATTTTCTTCAAAGGTCATCTCTACCAGGCAATGGGGCTTTTACTGATTGGTCTCATATTTTTGAAGGGTGACTAAATGTTAATTGGATCTTCTTGGGGAATGTCAACACATTGCTTTGGGCCCAATCCTAGCTTAAAATGTAAATTGGATCAGGCCCTTTGTAAGCAGGTTGGGAAGTGGTCTCATTTGGCAATTAGTATTAGGTGTTATTTACATAATATAGGCATTGCTATCATGGGATTGACATGTACATTTCTCAGTAGCTTTACATATAAAATAGCCCAACCCCATTGATCTCCCTGGGCAATGGACCTTTCAAGCAGTGGTGGGGAGGGTTAGTGACATGGCCTTCTCCACCCTGTAATTGTCATGGTTAGTTCAGTATTGTCATTCTGGCTTGTAGAAACGGAGGACACTTGATAGTTTTGCAGTTTTGTAACTCAAACAATGCAGTTGCAGTCCATCTCATTAGGGATGTAAATTCCCATTAATCAGTTAACCAGTTAATGTTGGGTCACAATGGGGCTGCTGCTGGCTCCCAGCCTCTTCCAGAGCAGCCCCTGTCCACAGCAGGATGGACCCCCCCATGGAGAGAGGTTGCTCTGGACACTGGCGCCATCCCTGCCTGTGGGGCCTTCAAGTCCCGCAAAGACAGGGTGTGCAGGTGGGGAGCTGCACCAGCCCCTTCTGATTACCAGTTAATTGGAGCTGGTAAGCATCATCTGTTAAGAGGACTAAGGAAGTTGTCCCATGAAATTGTGGGCTAGTTCTGGATGACTCCCAGGCCCTGAGTCAAATGGGGCTGCATCTACACTGCAAAGTAACAGGTCTCAGATCCTGGATCTCATCTTGAATTGAGGTTGGAACGCTAGTGCTGCAGTATCATGGCACCCTAGGTCTGGGGCCTGGGTCAATGCAATTGCAGGATAGTTGCATGAGGGAGGGTCCTATTGGACCCAAACCCATCCCTATCGGTAGAGAATGGTGGGAAGAGTTCTTAGAGGGGTCACACATGACACCCTTTACTTCTGATCACGTGTCCATCCAAACCTCGGAAGTACTACCCATAGGAGTGGGGCTTCCTGTGGCAGGTGGTTGGGGCCTAAGGGGTCAGTGGCAGTGTTCCCTCTAAGCTGCGTGGAAGCACAGCTTCACAGGTGATTAAACAGCCTCCCAGTCAGAGGCTCAGGGCTCCATGCAAGGAGCTGATTGACTGGACCAGGCTGATTAATCACCTGTGAAGCTGTGCTGCATGCAGCTTAGAAGGAACACTGGTCAGGGAGTTAGGCTAATGCCGTGGTCACCAACCCATCGATCGCGATCAACTGGTCGATCGTGAGGCCTCGACCAGTCGATCGCGAGGCGTTCGGGCAACCACGCCCCCCATTTTCCCCCCACCCCCGAGAAGACCCACTACCTACCTCTAGTGTAGTGCCGGCTTCCCACGGGGTGGACAGAAGTCCTGTCTGAAGCCCGCGTCACTTCCAGGCCTTCCAGAAGTGTGCGGGCTTCTCCCCCTCCCACAGCTCTGTTGCGTGCTGGGCCCTAGAGGGTGCGTTGGCCCTAGAGGAGGAGTGCGGAGGCTTCCCTGCGCCACCGGCGCCGGAGGGGTGAGTTGGACGCAGAGGTTTCCCTGAGCCGTGGGAGCGGGAGTCGGCCCTGGGGTTTGGCACGCTGCGGGAGGGGAGGGAGTTGGCTGGGCTGGGCCGGGCCGCGCCGTGGGAGGGGTGTTTGACCCCGGGGCAGGTGCCCGCGGGGGTTGGCCATGCTGCAGGAGGGGGTTGGCCGCGCTGCGCCGCGGGACGGGGGTTTGGCCCTGGGGCAGGTGCCCGCGGGGGTTGGCCACGCTGCGGGAGGGGAGGGGCCGGGCTACGCCGTGCCGTGGAAGGGGGGGTTTGGCCCCGCCGCGGGAGGGGTGGGGGTTGCCCCTGGGGCAGGCTCCCGCGGGGGTTTGGCTCCGCTGCGGGAGGCAGGGGTTAGCCCCGGGGCAGGCACGCTCGGGGTTTCCCTGTGCCGCGGGAGTGGGGGAGGGCCGGAGGAGGCATGTGATGGCTTCCCTCGGGGAGAGAATCCTGGGAGGAGGCAGATGCAGGGGACTCTGCTGCCACTGGCACCCTGGCCCTGCTCCCCAGACTCCACTCCCCTGGTCCCAGATATAGAATTCTGTCCCCACTCCCTGAACTCTGTCCCCACTCCCCCTGTCCCCAGCTACAGAACTCTGTCCCCACTGCCCTGTCACCAGCTACAGAACTCTGTCCCCACTGGCACCTGTCCCCACTGCAGAACTCTGTCCCCACTGGCACCTCTGTCCCCTGCTGCAGAACTCTGTCCCCACAAAATATATAATTATAAATGCTTCATTTTAGATTTAAATAGCATGAATAAAAAACAGACCATTTATTTCATAACTATAAACATGTGATTTTAATTTTATATATCGCATAATTTAAAAATAAAGTGTTTATCAGAGTGTGTAAGTAAGGGCTGGGGATAGCAAGTGATGGACAGGAGGAGAATAGAGAGGGCGGGGCTTCAAGGAAGGGGCGGGGCTTCAAGGAAGGGGCGGGCGGTAGATCTTCGCCTGTTCTGAGATTTAAAAAGTGATCTTCGGTGTAAAAAGGTTGGAGACCACTGAGCTAATGTGTCCCAATTTTGGGTTCAGAAAATATAGTCACCATAGCTACAGTAGGAAATGTAGGGGGGCTGCAACCCACCGTAGCCCCCCCTTAAATGGGGCCCTAGGGATGGGGTGAGGAATTGGCCTCTGTCTGTCCACAGCTGCAGCCCGGTGCTGATGATGGGGCAGGCCCAGCCCCCTCTAGTCGCAGCCAGGGAGTGGGGCACAGAATTGGCCCCTGTCTAACTGGGATGCTACTGTGGCAGAATGACTCCAGCCCCAACCCCAATCTGCCACAGAAGGGGCTGGCAGGGGCCTCAATCTCAAGGGGGTAGGTAGAGTGGAATTGGCCCCTGTCTAGCCATGGCTGCAGCCACAGTCACAGCCCCAATCCTGAGGTAGGCCCTGCAGTCTGGCCTCCATCTGGCCATGGCCCCACTCCTGCTGCAGAGGCCCCACCCCACCCTTGCTCCTGCTAAGGGGTAGGGCACAGAATCTGCCCCGGTCCAGCCACGGTTGCAGTGACCCAGCTCCAGCAGCAGCCCTGAGGTAGGCCCCACGGTCTGTTCCCCATCTGCTATGGGAGGGATTGGTGGCAGCTCAGCCCCAGACCTGCTCCTGCACAGCAGGGGTGAGAAAGGAGATGGAATTGGCTGCAATGGCCCTGTCCAAGCCAGGTATGTTAACTCCTCCCTCCCCCGGACATTCTCCTCCCACACCTCAAATCCTCTGGATTTTGTCTCTATGACAAAGGTTAAACAGACACAAGTCAGATATCAGAAATGGTAATACACAAAAACCTGTAAGAGTACATTTTAACCTACCTGGGCATTCATTAATGGATTTAAAAGTAGTCATTCTTCTACAAAGGAATTTCAGAAACCAACTACAGAGTCTTGTGGATAAGGGAGAAGCGGTGGAAATGGTATACCTAGACTTTAGTAAGGCATTTGATACGGTCTCGCACGATCTTCTTATCAATAAACTAGGAAAATACAACTTAGATGAGGCTACTATAAGGTGGGTGCATAACTGGCTGGATAACCATTCTCAGAGAGTAGTTATTAACGGTTCACAATCCTGCTGGAAGAGCATAACAAGTGGGGTTCTGCAGGGATCTGTGGTGGGACCGGTTCTGTTCAATATCTTCATCAACAATTTAGATATTGGCATAGAGAATACGCTTATTAAATTTGCAGAAGATACCAAGTTGGGAGGGGTTGCAACTGCTTTGGAGGACAGGGTCATAATTCCAAATGATCTGGACAAACTGGAGAAATGGTCTGAGGTAAACAGGATGAAGTTTAATAAGGACAAATGCAAAGTACTCCACTTCGGAAGGAACAATCCATTTCACATACACAGAATGGGAAGCGACTGTCTAGGAAGGAGTACTGCAGAAAAGGATTGAGGGGTCATAGTGGACCACAAAGTAAATAAGAGTCATTAGTGTGACAGTGTTACAAAAAAAGCAAACATAATTCTGGGATGCATTAACAAGAGTGCTGTAAGCAAGACACGAGAAGTCATTCTTCTGCTCTACTCCACTGAGTAGGCCTCAATTGGAGTATTATGTCCAGTTCTGGGCACCACATTTCAAGAATGATGTGGAGAAATTGGAGAAGGTCCAGAGAAGAGCAACAATGATTAAAAGTTTAGGGAACAAGACCTATGAAGGAAGACTGAAAGAGTTGGGCTTGTTTGGTTTGGAAAGGAGACGACAGAGGGAACATGATAGTGGTTTTCAGGTATCTAAAAGGGTGTCATAAGGAGGAGGGAGAAAAATTGTTCTTCTTGGCCTCTGAGGATAGTATAAGAAGCAATGGGCTTAAACTGCAGCAAGGGTGGTTTAGGTTGGACATTAGGAAAAACTTCCTAACTGTCAAGGTGGTTAACACTGGAATAAGTTGCCTAGGGAGGTTGTGGAATCTCCATCACTGGAGATATTTAAGTCAGTTTGGATAGACATCTATCAGGGATGATCTAGATGGTGCTTGGTCCTGCTGTGAGGGCAGAAGACTGGACTTGATGATCTCTCGAGGTCTCTTCCAATTCTAGTATTCTCTGATTCAATACCCAAATGACATCAAAAACTAACTATGGGACACTTACAGTCCATTGAATTAGCCTCATTAGCATCAGCACTATAATTGACAGGGGTTTTTCCCCTCTCCCTTCTTTTTCTGTAGTAAATGGGGAGGATCCCCTATTTTTCTACTCTCATCCGAAGAAGTGGGTTTTGCCCTCAACAGCTCATCATCACCATCATCATCATCATCAACAGCTCAGCCCAGCTCAGCTTCTCTCTCTCTCTTTTTCTCTCTCTCTCTATATATAGTAGCCCAATGTCTGTGACTCTGTAACGCTGAAATGCTGGCTGTTCCCTCTGGGCAGCGCTGTTGCCTCCCTGGCTGTTCCCTCTGGGTGGCGCTATTGCCTGAGTCACGTTCTTCGCCTCCTGCCATGGCACTCAGCTGACTTCTGCGCCACTTGCTCCCCCGCGGCGGCCTGGCTGAGCAGCGCAGAAGTCAGCCGAGCGCCACGGCGGGAGGGGAAGGGGGGCAGGGCGATGACATGCAGCGTGACAGTGGGTCAGGCCCCGTCCCCTGGCTGTGAACGTCACCACCCTGCCCCCTTTCGCCTCCTGCAGTGGGGCTCGGCTAACTTCTGCGTCGCTCAGCCGGGCCGCCACGTGGTAGCAAGTGGCGCAAGTGACCATTTGGGCTCTGCGCTCCCCATGCAGCACGGGGAGCGTGGTGCCCAAACGGCCATTTGGGCTCCACGCTCCCCCAAGTGAGAGGCAGGAGGGGGAGGAGAAGAGAAAGAGAGACACAGAGAGAGAGGCAGGAGGCGGAGGAGAGCTGAGAGAGAGAGAGAGGGGAGGCAGGAGGAGGAGGGGAGAGAGAGAGAGACACGGAGCGAGAGACCAGAGGCTCAGGAGAGAACACCGACCTGGAGGAGAGACCTGAAAATCCCGTCTTATGACAGGCTAATTGGCTAGTATACATATAGTTAGTCTGTAAGGCATTACAGGACTACTCATTTTAAAAAGAAATTGTACAGCATTTTACCTAACAAGAAGAAGAGTAGCTCTTTAGCTTGTAAGCACTACCAATACTCAGAGCTGGATTAAGGCAAACTCTCATCTCTGATGGGCAGCAGCAGAGGAGGAGAGGGTTCCCTTTCCTTGGAAAAGGTAAAAGCATGGTTTCCAGGATCATGTGACCATGTTGCCTAACTCCAGAACTCCAGGTTCACATATCATGGGTCCATTAGTTAATCCAGTCATACTAATAATTTCATTTTAACTTTCTTTTTTGGCCTTTTGGACCTCCCAGTCTTTCTTTCTTCTGGCTACCCTTGTTTCTTTTCTATGAAAAGGTAAAATAATATAGTACAGCACAACTGTTGCCATCCCCTGTCAAAATGGAAGAACTGTGTGGGTGTGGCTATGGGAAGTTACTAATCAGACACAGGTAGCTCACAATGGATTTCTTCACAAATCAGAATGAAAATGCGTCGTCCAGCCATTGCCTCTTGGTGCTCTCTATTCACATAACAACCAGGAGCATCAATTAAGAATTACTTAAAATGCTACATGAATTGGCCATGATAAATTCCTGCTTACCTTAACTACAACTGATTAATGAAAATTAAATTTTGTTCTAATGAGCCCAAGATATCCAGTGGCCATACAAATACTCAGGATTTTCACTAGTGCAAACATTTTCATTCTTACTATTAATGGTTTCAGAAAGGTTGGAATATTAAGGGCTCTTGTATCAAAAAAAGAGGTTGTGAAAAAATGAAGTTATGCTAAAATTATATATGAAGATATTCTTTTAAAAATCTACTGGGTTACTAATTAATTTTCCTGAATTTAGTGTGAGTCAGAGAAACAATATTTAACAAGGATAAAAATAATCAAGCCTCATCAAGATGGGTTTGCCAGGAATGCAGCTAGCCATTTCCAGCAAATAGCCAAGTTAAACATGCCATGAAATTCCAATCAATTAAAAAAAAGTTACTCGTTTCATGCTCATTCCAATTGGAAAAAAAAGACAATCTTAGGGTTTTTTGTTGTTGTTGCCTGAATTTTTATTCTGTTTAGTAGCAACCAAAGTCCTTAATGAGATTTATTCAAGCATATAGCAAAGGGAGTAGGGTCCTAAATGGAATGACTCATATTCTACAGACACAATGTGAAACCACTTCCCTTTTCCCAGTAACTCACCCACAAGGTATTTTATTGTTTCTTTCCCTAAAGCTGGTACTGATCCACACCCTTTGGGTCAAATCCTGCAGTTCTCAGGCAAAATTCACATTGATCTTGGCTGCAGGGAAATAGGCCACTTTGCCCACCTCTCAGCAAAGGATTAACAGCACATGGCTGTAGCTAGTAAGGCCTGTAACTAAAACTGTATTATGTTTAAACTGCAGTACATTTATTAACACATGATACCCCATCATAAATGGCTAAAATGACAGTTCTCAAAATAAATTTGCATGATTCATTTTGTAATACGTAGCCTTTGCTTTTACTGTTTGTAACTCACAAACTTCAATGAGTTGCAGTAATTCTCCCAATTACCATTAATACAAAGTTCCAGCAAGTAATATGTACTAATGTGTCATTTTCTAACTCCCATTAATTTTAATTGGAGATAGGCACTTAATTATCTTTGAGGATCCAGGCCTCATTATATAGGTTGTAGGCCTTTATTAAATATAAATGATGCATCTACTGTTAATCATTTTTAAATTTGCAGCCACATCAACTTTGATTCTGAGTATGCCATATTTCAGTTACAATAATCATCACTGACATTAAATGTTTCAAGCTTTATATTATGATTACAGAGTATTTCATTATTAGCATTAGTGATTTTGAGTTAGCTTAGGTTAATAGTAAAAGAACATAGGTATTGTCTGATGGATGGTTTATGTGTAGTAAGTATTGTGGTATCAGTACAGCTCCTAGTGGACACATGCTCAACACACACAGCCACTGCATCTGCAGATGGTACCTTGTTGGCAGTCTAAGTATGGAGGTTAACAACTGGTCTACTGTATCCTCCCCTAAAAACAGACTTTCCAGAACAAATGTTGAGGCACATGGGCAAAACACTTCAGTGAAACTTACACTGCTACTACCTGTTTCCTGCTAGTGCTATGGATAATTAGGGCTGGTGTCTTTAATGAGCACTAATTTAACTCAAAACTTTTCCCATATGTTTAGATTGCAGAGTAAAACATCTTCCAGTAATTTATTCAGCTTTAGAAAACTGGAGATTTCAAAACACATAACTATTAGTCAGCAGTGGCTCAAGTGACAACCAAGAGGTTAACAAAACTCTAATCGTGCTACCATCAAGCATCAGAGAGTAGCAAATGTACTGGATATGAATAGGTGATAAAAGCTGATAAGAAAGATGACAAAATTAAGAAAATAAAGAATGCAGTTCTAAAGATTTATAGGTCAGCTAAAGCAGAGCAAAATAAATGATAACAAACACTGATAAAAAGAAAAGGAACATCAGCGATATAAACACACAGGAAACTTCAATGCTTCTGTATAGTACTATGACACTGGTTTGTTTACATCAGTATTGACCTTTTGCTCCCAGAGAAGTTTATTAACTATCTTGGCCTTCTTTTGTGTTGCTTTACTCACCAAGAGAAAGTTGTACAGGGTTGATTCTGATGAATGGCTTTTTCAGAAAGTCAAGTTATCCTTGACTAAGTGCAGATGGCCCAGTAAAAAATGAATACTGCCAGCAGACATTGTCTTTATCAGTTGTAAAAGTTCAACAGGGACTAGACTTCCTCATCTCTGGCCCGAGAAGCATAGCCTTCTGTTTCAGCACCATATCACATATTGTCCTAATGAATTCTTGTAACACACTGCAGCCCAGATAAATATGCTTATATTAATGTTTTTGGCAGTCTGGAGCATGGTACAGAATTGACATAAGTGTTTGGATTCTGCCTAAAGCAGACATCAGGAATGTATACAGCTTAGGAATATTAGACTGTTGTGAGGTTGTTTGTCCTGCTTGACGACCCTCAGTATCATAAAATGTAGTTCATGCTCCCTAAACTGTCTTCATATGGGGGAAGTCTACATCACACTTGTGCTGAACTCCCAGAACTCAATCACAAGAGGGGGAGAAATCAAATCTGTCACTGGGGGTTCCATTCATTCCAAGGACAGCACAAAAGATTAGAGATATATTTTCAAAAAGGTGCACAGGCATTTAATGTGTTCAATTCTATTTCAGTCCACGTAAATCATGATGCTCAGCCACTCTCGGGCGCTTTGAAATGGTCACATGGCCCCACACATCATATTATTCCTTCTAAACAGCAGCAACACAAATCTTATCTCCTTCCATCTCAGAATAACTGAAGGATTGTGAGACATATTTAGAAAGTAAACTCTTTTTGTTATACATGCACACAGCATCAGCACAGTGGGACCCAAATCTTTGCTTTTGGCCTGTAGACAACACCAAATATAAATACATAACCACGACATATTTAAAGTGTGGTCTGTATAACTACCAAGTAAATTCCACTTATTAGAAATAAGCACACAAGCTCAGGCTTCTGAAACACAGTTTGAAATGTGTTGTGCAATATCACATGGCTCTGATTCTTCCATTGTAAGCCCTGTGACTTAGTCAGTTACTCCATATGTTAAGTGTTGGTTGAGTTTCCTTAGTATACACATTGTATTCCCAGTAATGTGTAATGGTTCCTAAAGAGAGTAAGTCATCTGGGGAGAGCCATCCAGTAGCTAAAAGTTATACGTAAGTATAAATCTTTTAACCTTTTGCTTTTCTAAAATTAGTTCCTTATTAGGCTGAGTTACCTTTTTGTTGGATTACAAGTCCTCCATTTGTACCCAATATGATATACTTTTAGCATACAGCCAGGCCTATCATTTAATTTACAGAGTTAAGTGATTTAAGAGAGACTTTTACAGGCAGAAATCCACTGAATCCTGTGCAATTGTTATAGTACTAGTAGTTGGCCAAGAGAATATGCAGCTTTTCCAGAGGGACTTGAAGCAGAGATTTTTAAGGAATAAAATGTAATGTCATGTTTATTTGAATGCTATATCTCAACACTGCATTCATAATGTGCAAACTGAAAATAAAAGTCAATAAGAAATAAAGTTCTATATCTCATTTTAACTTTGGGTACTTCTGTGGCTCCATTACAAAGGTATCTGTGCATTTTGACATATTTAATGTATGACAAAATACTCACAGTGGCTCCTTGGAGGTAGGAAAGTTCTTTTCAATTTTCTAGTCTAGCACATTAGGGGAAGGACAAGCAGATTTGTATTGGATTTATCTGCAAACTGTTACTGTAACACATTCTGTTTAGCCAGTGACACTAGAGACATCGTCTGTCTAGCACTGCTTTCATGTGTTGTGTGGTATTGTGGTTCCTACTGTGCAAAACTTCAGTTAATCAAATGTGAACAATGTGTTACAGATGGATAACAATGATGCTATGGAATGAAAAGACGTGGCAGCTACCAAGAACGAGAAAGCTCTCTTTAAAGCTGCATTTTTATTCAAGTCTTTCAGTTCCTTAAAAAAAAACAACAACAACAAAACAAGTTCATGCTACAGGCGAAAAAAAAAAATTACCTTACCTCTCCTTGAGAGTCAGTGAAGTCCAGCAGGTGGTTCAGCTCTGCCACTATTTTGCTGTGTGACTTTTCACTAGTCATTTAATCTCTCTGGGTATGTCTACACTAGCCCCCTAGTTCGAACTAGGGAGGCTAATGTAGGCATTCGAAGTAGCAAATGAAGCCCGGGATTTAAATATCCCGGCTTCATTCATCTTCCAGCGCCGCCATTTTAAATCCCCCTTAGTCGAACTCCGTGCCTGCGGCTGCACGCGCGGGTAGAGGTAGTTCAATTAGGATCTCTAATTTGAACTACCGTTACTCCTCTCCGACTTTATTTAATTGAGATCCTGTCTTAGCCTCCCTAGTTCGAACTAGAGGGCTAGTGTAGACATACCCTCTGTGCTTCATTTTCCTCACTGTTATCACAGGGAGAATACTTACCCTTGCAAAGCCCTTTGAAAAATGCAGAGTAGTAGTATATTTCTGAATATTCACCTTTGTCATTAAACAGTAATAATATTATACTGCTGATATTTTGTAGCAACAGATGGATATCTATGAAGTGAAAATTGGAACTGCAAATGAAGAGAAAAGAGAAGTCTTTGAGGTGGCAAGGGACTGGAAATCAAGAGATACGAGATATTAATCCAATTTTGGATGAGACCCTTCCACTGTAAATTTAGGCAAGCCATTTATGCACAGATTTTCCAGTAGGATATTGAGCATTTCTTAAAGTCTGGCCATTAAACTGCAAAAAATAAAAATAATATTTCTAATTTCCAGTGCTTTGTCTGTCTTGTATATTTAGATTGTAAGCTCTTAGGGACAGGAACAGTCTCTTATTAGGCTTTTTTTTTTTTTTTTTTTACAGTGCTTACCTTGTGAAGCTTATGAATGAGGAGGCCCTGATAGCAATTTGAGGTGAAACTGTAATATAAATAATAAATATGTTCAAAATGAAATAGATGACATGTTAACATAGGTCCTGAGTACTCATGGTTATTTGAGATCCCCAGGCCTTTTTTTTTTTTTTTTTTGGAGGAGGGAGTAAGTTACCATTTCTGTTTTGGTCAAATTCCAATATGGAAAACTACATTTTACCTAACTCAATTTTCTTATCCATATCAACTGAATGTGCGATTCTGGTGCCAAACCATTTTAGAGTGTTGTCACCCTTAACCCCAGAGGTAGCTGAAATGATCTGTCCATTAACACCAGGCTCAACCATGCCCCCACTCATGTCATTGTTTCTAATGGGAGCAGGTTCAGACTCTGTTTACAGTGTGGTTTGGGACCCTTTGAGTTGGATGATGTTACGAAGATGATAAACTTACATAAAGATGTATTTCCTTGCACTTTGAAGCATTTAATGGTCTCGTTCATAGAGTTCTTTCTTGTCCTACAGACATTCTTAGTCTTTTAAGAAAAGTTGATAAAATACCTTTTCAGATTTAGCATATCTGTTCCCCACATCATGCACTAGAAGGTAACAAAAACTCAGCTGCATGGGTACAAGTTCTTCATCAAGTCTGTGCTTTCATGCTGACTTCTTGCAGTGAGTCTGTCGTAACCATTGCATTAACAAGCCTGCAAGCAGCAATAATGAGCAAGGCTGCTGATAGCATACAGATTCCTGTCTGTCAGACACTGCTTCCCCTCGAACCATTCTGGCATTTTACCTTCAGTCCTCACGTTTGTTGACATGTATGCGAGGCTCCTCAGGGGTCTGGTAGTCTTCTCAGCTACTTTACAGAACTCCTGCAACTCACAGTCACTCTCTGAATTATAGAGCCACTTGGCCCACGGAGCCTGTCCTCTGAGTTTATCTCAACTCTTCCCCCTCTTTTGTCACTATATCCTTCATTCCCCTCGCTCCCCATAAAAGTGTCTAGCTGTCTCTTAAACTCACTTTCCCATTTGCTTCTTTGACCTCACTTGGCAACTTATCCTTATATTTATTATTTGGGGTGGAATACTTCTGGCTGCATTCCTGCTTTTCCTCTTCATTGTCTAATTTTTAGATGGTCTCATTGTGGTTGAGATTTTTCTCATGATTAAATAATACAATCATCACTGTTGTGACCAGTCCCATATTATCGAATTCTTTCCTAATTCTAACTTCTTTCACATCTTCTGTCTTGAAAAGTTATTTATTTTATAAAACTAAGGTCAAGCCAGTGGGTCTTGGCAAATGTATATGTTCATAGGACCAGATTCTCTGCCCCACTTGTGCCATGTTGCCCTGGATAAGCCATGCAATGTTGCCTTAAGACAGCAGGAGCTGACCAGTGGAGAATTCCCACTTTGCATGGACTCACCCCACAAGCTGCTGGTAGAGGCAGCTCCACCACATCCTCAGCCAGCTCCTCCCCCCCCTACCAACAAAGGGGAAGAAAGCGGCATGCTGGGGCATTACTCCCAATCCTCTACTGGCATCTGCCCTGAAATTTGTCACTGTGCGGCCCTAATTTGTACCAGGCTCAGGCAGCCCCAAATCATGGAGCTGCAACTAGTTCCTTGGTGCCCCTTCTCCTTCCTGTCCATGTGCAGCTCAATTAACCTGGCAAAAGAGGATCTAATGTGTTTGAACTCGGGATATTAAAATGTGTTTTATTAAGTAAACATGTAACTGCTGAAAAATTCAGTGGTTACAGGCTGCCCCCGACTTGCGACGCGATCGGTTATTGGGACAGCATTGCAAGTCAGAGGCATCATAACTTGAGCCCGCATTTATGACAGGTGTCGTGCGCCATCGTAAATGCAGGGCCGAGGACGTAAGTCGGGGATTTCAGCTCATTCCGCACTTACGGAAAAGGTTATAAGTGCGGGGGGTCATAAATCGGGCCGTCGTAAAGCAGGGGCCTCCTGTACATGGGTGGAGTGGGGGAAGCATCTCCCCAGGATCTGGTGTGTATGGGCATCCAGCTTTTAAGCCAGCTCTCTGTGCATACTGAGAGCCTGAATGTAGCCATGAAGGTTACCCATTGAGCCCAGGCTCATTGGTTAACCATATACACAGTTACACTTTCACATCCTTAGTCTAAACCAACCTAGGTACCCTCTGACAAACTGCGCAGGTCCACTCATATTGGTTCCTATTTGAAAGGCAATATGCTGAATAATGTTGGCAAGATGGGTTTTAACCAGTGCCTATTCAGGAAGATAAAAATGCTTTGTTCAAAGTACATACCTATATCTTCTGACCCCAGCTGTCTGTTTAAGGCTGATTGGTAGAGCAATGAAGTCTGTTTTGTTGGCACCCTGAAATAGATAGAGATGATTGTAGGGCCATCTAAAAATCACACACATTATAGCTATGTGCATGATTGGGCCAGGTACAAACTGATTCCTCAATGCTGTGCCATCTCAAATGGATATAACTATGACTATAGGCTAGATTATCCAGAATAGTACTCTATAGTGCTAGAAAAATGAAAACTGCTCAATACCTCATCTTGATTTCCCATAGTACATAGCCTGAAGGAATAAGACACTACCCAAAAGTACAATAGTGTGATTCAATACAGGACATTTTAAGTCACTTCTTGTCACGAAAAAGGCACATTTAGCTGTATTCAGCTGTCTTAAAAAATATTTGGTTTAAATGATCCCCTTGACCTCAGTAGATGAGGTAAAAATTGGAGAGATTAGGCTGTTTACCCCTACTATATGTATACATAATTCAACCAAGTAAATGGAATAGCAGTGAATTGCAAATGCATTTTATGTAAGTGGGCCAAAGTGGGCAAGGTAATATCTTTTAGTGGATCAACTTCTCTTGGTGAGAAAGAAGCAAACTTGTCTTTCTCACCAACAGAAGTAGGTCCAGTGTAACGTACTTCCCCACCCACCTTGTCTCTCTCCAGTAACATGGCTACAACAACACTGCACACTTTATGTAGGTAACACACTACTATACACTTGCATGGCTACTTTTTCTTCCAGGACTTAGTTTATCATTTCTGATCTGTAGCTTCAGTAAGCACAGTAACAAACATATAAAGAAAACAGTCAAAATAGTAGCTCACTATTTTCAGTGTCAGAACACAAGGCAGAGACATGCAAGATTTGCTCAATTGTATCATTGACAACTTTTCCAGCTTTCTAAGGTCACATATAACATTCCTAAAATAGAGCCTGCAGTTTCCCCGCTGCCTGTCTTTCCTATAGCGGGCTGATCTGCAGAAACAGAGCCAACCAAACAGTTTCTGTGTGGATCAGGTGGAAGCACTGCGTGCTTTAATAGGTAGTGTTTATGGACTACATTTGTACAATTCAGTTAGTAAGGGACCCTCAATAAAAGATTTCATCTGATAGAACCTTTAGAATGAGAATGAGATAAGAGGAGCAAACGACATACAAGTCCTCTGTTGACAAAGACCGTACGAAGACTAGAAATAAAAACAGTAAAGAAATAAACACCATTCTCATTGTGGGTCTGGTAAACACCAGAGGTTACTGTATTAATGGGGAGCTTTAATTGAAAAGGGGACTAGAATCAAAACACAAAATGCAAAGATTCAGCTCTTCCCTTCAACCCAGCCTTTGTTTTTTATTTCTGCAGTTGTGGATCCTTTTAACTATTATTATCTGCTTTGCAATTTACGACAGGAGGAAAGCTGTGGACACACTTACTTGCAGGACACTGAACGTCTGCACCATGTTGTCCTGTAGTTTTAGCTATAGTTCATATATTTTTATGTTTGACTAATGTGAGCATAACTAGAGGTTAGAGTGTGTGTGTGGGGAGGTTTAATAGTTTAAACACATCTGGCAGGTTTTGGGTGCAGACTAAAAAACAACTTGTTTTGTAGTCAGATAATGCTACTGGGCAAATCAGAGAACATTCTTTCTAAAGCTGAGTGTTGCCAGAGGACAAGGCGGAGTTGTTTTATTTGTTTAAATACTGCATAGTTTTGCACACACCATTCATTGCAAATACTTGATGTTTGCCACAATTGTTATGGGTTTCTCCCAGAGATGTGGTCTTGTGGCAGCAGAAGATAAAAAACTGACTGATACAAATGAGTCACAGTACCCCAACAGTAACTGACAATGATGCAATAAGAGAACCTGAAGAATTAAGTTTTCTTGATGAGGCTGCTGCTAAAAACTTAACCCATCATAGCTGGAGTACCATGGTATTGCATGAGAGAGAGAGAAAAAATCCCTTGAAAAAAAAGATGCATTAACTTTTTTTTAAGGGAATAGGATAAAAGTATTTTGCAAAGTCAAAATCTGAGCCTGATGGCACCAAATCAGATTGTCATCCTGCATGATTATTATTTTGTAAATAAAAACCAAGTAACCATTATTCGTATCCTCGTTTTCACACTTCATGTTCTGGGAAAGAATGAGTGTTTTTTTCAAGCTGCCCAACTGATTTAGTGCACCACATTTGTAATTTAAGTCTTACTTGGTATCTAGCCTATGACCTCCTAAGCTAAAAAGGTATCCATGCTAACTACTACATTTGGCTTTATAGGAGACCATTTTTCTTTGTTTCAAAGATTTTTTTTTATTTTTTTATTTTTTTTTTTGCTAAGCTGTGGTGTTTTCATTCATTGTGTTCGTCTAACCCACTAAAAGATAAACAATTGTAAGAAAAAAAGATTGAAGTAACTGTTTTATAACATGATATGAAACCTGATACGGTTTTCTGTTGCCAGTACAATTCCCCAGTGAGACGGATAAATTGTGGTCAAGACCTGGACAGGTTAACTAGTGGTCATCAATGTTGGTGGTACCTTTACATACAAAAAATGGTAAGTATTGGACATGTCATGTGAAATCTAATACCAGCCATGAAAGAAGACAGCTGTTGGACTCTTGTATTTTTCTCTTTGAAGGGGCTTTAATTGAAAGCTTGGTGAAAAATGCAGGTTACATTCTTAGTGTTATCAATAATTTGTAACAGCAACAAGATCAGAACAGTGATGCATCTAATATTTATACACTTTCTAATTTTAGTTGTCTAAGAGCAATACATTATTTTATATATATATATATATACACACACACACACACACACACACACACACCATTTCAAGCAATTAATAGGAAATAATAAACCCCTCTTCCCCAAACCCCGAAACAATATATTTCCTCACACTAATGTCTCTTTTCACATATACTTGACAAAGAGTCTCTTTAAGTTACTTATCTTAAGAGTAATCTGTTAATGGAGATCCTGGACCAGCCCCGTTTCAGTTCAGTTTTAAGTTTATACAACTTGCTAACCACATAACCAGTGTGGTTTACACTGTAAACAAATCCCAAATGTCTACAATGACTGGAATCTGTTGGGGTAAAAAGGAGATCTGTGCATCTGAGGATGGAATAAATTTAAACCAGTCCAAAAAAAGATTGAAACAGAGATAATACAATTTCTGGGGATCCATGCTGTAACATTAAAAGCAAGTTAACTTAAATGAAAGATTCTAACTTTTTTTACACAAAATTCATCTAGTGTTAGCTGCTCTAGAAACTTTTTTTTAAGTTGGCTTGTGAAATTCAAATCAGAGCTTACATTTAAAAAAATTGCCCTTACGGAGTACAAATACAAAGTTTACCAAAAATGTCTTGAGTATTTTTTTTTAGTGTGCGATTGTAATAGAATTTGGAAACCTGCACGTATGCAGTAAGCACAAAGCTTTACCTTAGCAGAAGTGCACACATAGTTTGACTATCAAGGTGCAATAAATATGCACCTGGAAATGTTCAAGTAGAAATAATAATTGAAAGATTTTTAGAGCAAAAGAACATCAAAAGTAACTACAGCTCATAGCAATATTTTAACTGTAAGAATCTCCATAATTTCATAACAATGTCACAAAAACCCCACTTAACATTATTGAATGGGAATTTTCTTTAAAGTCCAATGGATGACAAAACTGAACAAAATCCTACGGTTTAGTTAACCTGTCTCAACTGGGTACAGTAGACAGATGTAGCGTTCCTAAAGAGGTGGTCAAGGATGATTGAAAAGTTTGCAGCAGTTCATAATATCCCATCTTGTTTATTCATTTGTTTGAGTTGTCTAAAGGGCCAACTGAAGTTTAGTCATGTTCCTCTGGTGCATGTTGTGATGACGGACTAATTCATCAGATCTGGCAAATTTTTTTTGACAGCTGGGCCATCTACAGCTGAATGGCTTTTCACCTGTTAAAGAAAACACCCAATTATTTAATTGGCATAAAGATGGACTGAAACATTTACCATTTATTTTGGTTTTTCAGAACTCCTTTCAAAAAGGAAACTAACTACGGGTCCATCTCTATAAGGCACTGAATCCTCACTCCTGTTCACTTCAGTGCTCAGTACTTTGCAAGCCCAGGCCCTAACTGACGGCATTTCTTATTCAACTCAAGTTTTAAAGAAGCCCTTTTAAGATTAATCTGAAGTTTTGTAACAGCACATTCCTGAAGGAAGTATTTAGGCCTGGCATGCCAATAGTTATTCTTTAAAGCATAATCCAATGCCCATGGAAGTCAGTCATTTCCAATGATTTCAATAGGCTCTATTAAGACATCAATGTTCAGTGAAAACCTATGGAGATGGTTAAGAAGAAGTCTATGGAGCTTAGCTGCAGGTTTGGTGAGCTGGTACAAAAAGTTCCTCACTGCTCTCCAAGTCAAGCAGACCTCACATGTCCCACTGAGAAGAAAAAATTGGAAATTATTGGAGGCCCACCATGTTCCATGTTTTCCTAGCACTCCCCTAGCAGATCGATAATCAAAAAAACACACACACACCCCAAACACCTTTTCTGCACTTTTATCAATTCTTCAACATACCACAGCGTGCAAATGCAGTAGCAGGTCATATTTCTGACAGCGCAGGAGTGCTGGAGGAATGTCCTCAGCAGCTCAGAGCAGGGCACAGGTTAGAACAGAATCAGAAATTTTATTCTTCTTCTGGAGTTGTATCATTAGTCATATCAACCTGGATTTTTTATTTCTTTGTCTGTCTTTCTAAGTATGTACAGGTCTGTTTCCGGAGCCTGAATTCATCTGTGTTGGCTAGAGGTCAGCATTCTACAGTTCAGTACACTCTGGGGTTGGCATGAGCTTCCCTAACCATCCCTTCCCCCACCCTCTTCTGGGGCTCACATTTGTGTGTAGATCATTCTGTTGATCGTTTCAAAACTTCCAAATTTAAACGGAAGAGAAGTTTGGATTCTGGAGTAGTTTGTTTGTATAGATTTTTTGCAAAATGTCAAGCAGTGAAATAGATACATAAATGGGTTTTGAAATCTGATTACTTTGTTTAACAGAAATACTGATCACAGAAAGATGTTGGATGGTTTAGAGCAGAGCTGAACTTATCAGAATTACTAATAAAATCATAAACGTATGTAAATGAGCATCAATCACTCCATCAGTTCTCAGCAGCACTGCCCAAATCATGCTCATTGATGTGAATTCAACATTATGGGCTAGATTGGGGTGGGCAATAATTTTTTATGGGGGCCCACTCCAAGAATTTGGAAAGTGGTCAAGGGCTGCACTCTTCCATGATATTAATGGAGGAGGTGCGGGGTCTGGGATGGAGGCTGGGTGCAGAAGGGAGCTTGGTGTAAGGGAGGGAGTTTGGGTGAAGGAAGCAGTTGTGACCTAGGGCACTTGTCTGGGATGCAGGGGGTTGGACTATGACCTAGATCAGGGAACTGGGGTACAGGGATTTGGGTTGTGAGCTAGGGCAGGAGTGGACTGTGATCTGGGGCAGGGGATTGGAGTGCTGGATCTGGGAGGGGATATGGGTACAGGAAGGGGGTAGAGGATTTGGGTATGTAGAGCAGGGGGCAGAGGGTTGGGGAAGGGGAGGGGCTGGGGTGCCAGAGGCAGGCTTTGGCCAGGAGATTTACCAGCCAGCAGCCATTCCTGAATCAGCCTCCTTTCTTGCCCTGCCTTCACCCAGGCTGCAGACGTGCTCTGGAGCCCTTTGTGCTTCGTGGCTGCTGTTATTGAAACAGGCAGATCCCATTGGCTAGTTTCTGGCCAGAAACCAGCCAATCGGATTGTGCTGGGGGGAGCAGCTCCTAAACTTTTCCTCCCTTCTGGACTCACAGTTTTTAAAGAAAAACAGCCCCACAGCTGCGTTCCTGAGCGGCAAGCGGGTGGGGCAAGGCAAGGGGGGAGCCTGCCTGGGGCTCTCTGCAGCGTCCGTGGGCTGGATCCGGTGGCTTGGCTGGCTGGATCTGGCCCTCAGGTTGTATTTTGCCCAGGCCTGGGCTAGAATTGAGCTTTGCCAAATCCCTGTAGATTTGTCTCTGAGCATGTAATTGTGCTGCCTCAGAGACAAATCTGCTTCTCCCCTTGCTACAGTGAGTGCAGATTACTTCCCTTTCCATGCTAGTCAGCTGCACGATCCTGCACACTGGGGAGACAGTCAAAGCTCTGCACACTCCTGCCTATAAGCCTGCTTAGAAAGAGAAGTAGCAGCGAGGTGTGGAAAAATAGGCAGCAGGGTGACATCCCCTCTGCAGATATTAGAGGCCGTGTCTTCACTGTCGAAACAGTTGTGTGTTTTAGAGTCAGGCAGCTAACTCAATTTAGTTACCTTACTATACAGTCCCTGGAGAGACAAGGCACTACCTTGATATAGATAAGGAATGCCAACTCCAAGTGGGGTGCAATAGTACTGACCTCAGCTAGCTCCATGAAGGAAAAAATAAAAACTACCTGTGTCTTAGCTGCGTTGATGTAGATCCCCAGGGAGACATCGTGAGTTATCTATCTTGTTGTAAACCAGGGGGCTGCTGACCCACAGAGAAATCAGTTGGGGCCGCATACAAGTGAGAAGTGCAAAAAACTCCACCTCACTGATGTGGCCCTGACCAAAAAGCAGAAAGACACTCCCCACACTCCCCTTGCACACCAGAACCTAGAGGGGGACCCAGGCTAGATTGTGTGCTCTCGCCCCTCAGGGGTTGGGGGGACTGGACCACAAGCATGGGCTCCCCAATGCTGGGGGGAGCCCCAAGCCTTGAGGGCCAGATCCAGGTAAGCTGGGGGCTGCATCCAGCTCCCAAACCTTAGGTTCCCCACCTCTGTTGTAAACACACACCTTTTTTTGGCAGTGAAGATAGGTCAAGCTCACAATGTGGCTATAAGGTGCTAGTCTTTGCTTGAGTTATGTGACTCATCTCACACAGGGACAAAACAGAACTTGTGGCCTTGTCTTCACTAGGGGAAAAAGCGTTTTCTGAACTTGAGTTAACTAACATTAGGTAAAATTCTAGGAAAACTACAAACTGCCTATTTTCACTATGTTAACAGGCTGAGGTAAAACCTACACTGGCCTTTAACTCAGTCTACTAATTTGTGGGAAAACTACATACTGCCTTGTCTTCTTTAGGAATATATCTCACATTAAGTCATGTTAACTATGAACACACCTTTTTTCCTAGTACAGATGCATCCAATTGCTGGCCCAGCTCCCCCTGTGACAGCAGGCATACACCAGGGGTTAATGGCACTAAGATGTCTAATAATATGGAACTCTTGTTTGTTGGCAAGATATGCTGATTTTCACATAAGTCAGTAGATCAAATTGTTTGGCTGAGAATGGTGCTAATGGTAAAACAGAAAATTCACAAAATTCTAAAATTACTTCCCTCAAACATGAGGTTCTAATTAAAATACTATGGAAAGGGTCTTTTAAATGTCATCTTTATGTTTCCTCAAAAGTTCCTTAAACATTTTGGCAAGTAGTTACTTCCGCTTTTGTGCATGTGCCTGTTTAGTGTTAGCGAAAGGTACTGTCTTTATCCTCAGGAGAGCTTTAACAGTGATGCCAGCTCCCCAAAGCCACCTTACATTAGGCCTCAGCCCTGACCTGGAAGAGCCATGAGTAGAGATTAGAGCAAGGGTCGGCAACCTAAGGCACGTGTGCCACTTATGGCATGCGAGCCGATTTTCAGTGGCACATGGGAGGGAGCTCAGCCCCGCCCCACCTCCCCAGCGCAGCCGCTGTAGAGTGCTCCCTCCTCCCTGCAGCAGGATAGGCTGCAGTGGGAGGAGGCAGCATTGGAGCTGAGGCTCTTCAGCGGCGCCTCAGCCGCGACTGGAGGCGCCACTGCTATGCCCACGCGGTCTGGGCCCAGCCTCAGAGTCTTGAGGAGCCACTGCCGTGGCCACACAGTCCGGGGCCGGCCCCAGACCACAGTGGCAGTGGGGCCTTGGAGTGGCACCAGATTGTGTCAACAGCAGCAGCAGGGCCTCCAGGGCCAGGCCCGGACCATGTGGGCCCCAGCAGCCGGGCCACCCTCTGGGGCTGCCAGGACTGCATGTCTGTGGCCCTTGCTGCAAGAGGGCATGAAGCCTGGTAAGGTCCCCCCTCATGCCCCGAACCCCCTCCAATCCCCTCACTCCTCTTCCCCGCCCAAGACCCGGAACCCCCAGATTGCTCTAACATCCTCCCTTGTTCCTGCACCCTCTCTCCTGGTTGCACATTGCACCCTCCCTTGCTCCTGCTCCCTCCACCTGGCCAGACATCCTACTCCCAGCCTGCTTCTGCACCTTACCTCCCACCCAGACCTCACAACTTGTCCCCCTTCTGCACCTACTTCCCTCCCAGATCCTGCACCCCATACCTATGCTACTTGCTGGCAGCTCTTTCTTGCACACTGTACCCCTCATTTTTGTCCCTACCCCAGAGCCTAAGAAGGTCCATAAAATCCACTAACTCCAGAACCCCAGCAAAGAAAATCTGGTCTATGGGAATCCCTGAACCTCAGTTCCTACCCTTCCCTTCACCCCATGAAGCTGGGGCACCAGAGGAGTGAGGTGTCTCAGTTGGGGCCACATCAGTGAGAGTTGGGAGTTTTGGAGGAGTTTTTTTCACCTCTCACTTGTGCGGTCCCCAACTGATTTTTCTGTGGGTCAGTGACCCCTGACCAAAAAAGGTTTCCCACCCCTGCCATAAATAAAGAAAATATTGAAACCTCTTGTATTGGACATAACATTTTACTTTATTTAAAATGAAGTTTAATAAACTAACATGAGAGAGTTAAAATGCTTCATCTGTTTCATAATTTAAATTAAACCATTCTCCCTAGCTGCAGCTGGTTCAGAAAATAAGGTCATCATACCCAGCCTGCCCTTGCCTCCCCTCTCTCCTTCTTCCCCCCGGCACACAGATCCATGAATAAGTTAAATCTCGGTATGCCACTTCTAAAAGGTTGCCGACCCCTACACTAAACGGTAAGATCTGCATCTTAATTTATTTATTAATGAAGCTGCTGTAAGTTGGACTATTATTGACTTTTAAAAGTATCTCTGGCACTCAGACCTGTACTTAGAAGCGAATAAGTCAAATCTTGGCACTCCGCCTCTGAAAGGTTGCGGACCTCTGGGTTAGAGGATCCTCTAATTCCTTGGCCCTTCTGCTGAGGCTGGCACTAACTGGCCTCTTTGTAGGCAATGATGGTGATGATAGTTTATGCACAGTGGATTCCTGTAGGCTGAGATCACTACAGCCATTTCACAAAAGCTGACAAAAAACATTATGCCAAGCTGACATATCCTAAAAGCACAAAGTAACAAGGAGTAACATTTTCAAAAGCACCCAAGTAACACAGACGCCTAAGTCTTAATTTGAAAAGTGATTTGGGCATCTAGAAGCCAAGACTCACTGATAATCTCTGGGATTCAGGCTCCTAAAGCACTTCAGCACTTTGGAAAATGTTAGCCAAGGTTCAAAGACTCTCTCACAGTAAATCACAGTAAAATTGATTTAGCTTAAATAAATAATGAAATATAAATGTGAAGAAAAGTTTACGCACTTGTTTTACCTGTATGAGTCCTGGTATGAGTCTTCAGATGATCGGATCTGGAGAACTTTCTCTGACAGGTTTTACACTGGAAGGGTTTCACACCTAAACAGATAAAACAAGTCTATTCCCATATTCAAACACCTTGTGGGAAGGGTCAGGGAGATCAGTTATTTCTGAATTTTCAAAATACTGGAATTTTTTTTAATCGTTCCTGTAACTACTCCTCCCCAGCTACCCGCCTACGTATCTCAAAGATCATTAATCAGACCGCTGCATAACTTAGCCTTTCGTAACACTATCTTTCTCCTAAAAACCAGTTAACACTCTCAGGTACAAAGTGTCCCCAGCTGCAGCCAGTGTAAACAAGCAGTAATCACAGGATACAAAATCTGAAAACCATGATCAAGAAAAGCTCTGTGAAGCTTATTAAATGTGTGGTTCCTGTGTTTTGGTGCGCCTGACATTCAACTTTAAGCTTTGTGTATTTGAATTTAATTTGGTAAAACCAGACTGAAATAAGAAAGCCAGCTGACGAGTTTTATAACACAATATATACTGTACATGGATTCTTAAGGATTTGTTCAACCCAGAAGACCTACCATGTGATTATCAAAAATATATATATTAGGAAAGAAAATAAGTGAAGCCACATAAGTCTCAAAAATGCTCACTTTATGCCCCCAAAAGAACCACTGAGCATGCAAATTAAAGGTTTGCAAGACCCAAAGAAATTTTCATGTTTTAACCCAAAGATTTCCCTACCCCAGAGCCTAAGGAGGTCCATAAAATCCACTAACTCCAGAACCCCAGAAAAGAAAATCTGGTCTATGGGAATCCCTGAACCTCAGTTCCCACCCTTCCCTTCACCCCATGAAGCTGGGGCACCAGAGGAGTGAGGTGTCTCAGTTGGGGCCACATCAGTGAGAGTTGGGGGGTTTTGGAGGAGTTTTTTTCACCTCTCACTTGTGTGGTCCCCAACTGATTTTTCTGTGGGTCAGTGACCCCTGTTTTAACCCAAAGATTTCTATAATTTCAGGTTTCATTATGGAAAGTTTCACACACAGCTGAAGTCCATCATAATTCTCCCACTGCCTCTCAAGGGCCAAACTGTCTTCCTTAGGAAGAAACTGAACAAACCGACTTTGCATAAGGAACCTTGTAATATTACTCAAGTCCGAGTCAGGCCATAGAACCGCACGTGGTTGCTATTTTCTCCACCCTGTAGCCAAGGTGTGCTATGTGCTTCCTGCACAGAGATTTTGGCCAGTATAGCCACATGCCTAAAGGAAGTGGGATTTAAGCACATGCATAAGTTCTTAGCAGGCTTGGGATCTGGATGCATGGCAGTGCTCTGTAAAAAAGTAGGGGGTGTGGTGTACACTTTCTCATTTGCTCTTCCTTTCTGTACAGCAAATGCATGATAGTTCCATTGCCTTTCAAACCTCTCACATGGGTGAGTGCAGGTTTTTCCATTGTGTATCAATGCAGTATGAGTGTGTTAATTATTTTTAAATTATGGTAGTAGATGTTTTTATTTTGTTTAATAATTCCTTGTTCTAAAGAGACTTTTTCCCACCCCTTTCATATCACTCCAGAAGAGCAGAATGTTTCATTTTGGAATTTTGATACAAGTTTACAGAATCCAAAAGCTCTATTATTGAGGCATACACTTGTGATTCTGAAATGCGAATAGAAAATCATTATCCCTGGAGTCCAACTAATGCTGAATCTTCTCTGAAATAGAAACTCGCCCACTAAGAAGAACATTAGAGATGAGAGAACTATATCCGACAAACCTGTGTGTCGTCTTTGGTGTCGTTTGAGTTGGTCTGAACGAGAGAACCTTCGCTCACAGTCCTTAAAGTCACATTGGTACGGTTTCTCACCTTAAGAGGGCAAAGGATTCATTAGAAAGGTATTGCTGAATTCAGAAGCACATCAGTTTCATGTTTTATGACTCTCTCCATCTGTAAGATGTCCTATACTAAAAAGCTAGGGCTTCTCACATATTTCAAGACACTTTGGAGTTGATGCACCAGATTCTCAGCTGATTCAAACTGAGATAGATTAAGGGCAAAGGAGCTCTGCCGGTATACTCCAGCTGCGGATCTAGCACAATTCATTTACCTTAGTTATATCTGATCTTTAATCAGTTTATGCTAAAATGGGGTAAAGAAATTGATTAAAATTACAAAAACTGAGCTCAAAGCTGCATGAACAGTTACTCCAATATTTGACATTATTCTAATATTTAACAACAAAAACAGCAATTTGTCTTTTTCCCCCTGAAAACCATATTTCAACCCCTTCTGCAATTTTCACAAGGAAATCATTTACACAGATGAAAGATTTAGAAATTGCTGTAAACTGGATTTGAAGATTAAAAAAAAAAGTCAACCCAAACCATTATAACTGGTAAATTTTTATCTGGGATAACTGTGGAAAAATATTGGCAACATTCAGTCCTATAATAAAGCACGTTTCTCTCCCAAAATCCCAATTTCCGCACTTCCCTCAAGGACGATGAAAAGTAGTATTTCACATGCAAACACCTCCCTCACCCAAGTCTATGAAATCTTTGAGAACCTCATATGAAAATTATGAAAACGTTGCCTTTGTTTTTTGTACATGTCTACTCTGAACCCTAGAACTCAGACTGCCTGGGACAGAAGTGATATGCTAGATTTAAAATTAAAACCACCATCACCACCTCATATTCATACAGCACCTTTTCTTACACAGAGTTTTACAAAGCATTTATACACACATAATGAAAATGCAGCCATTTCAGGAGAGAAGAGAGGAAAGGAATTGGTATATTGTGTACAGGCTGGACCTTGCTGGCCTGGCATCCTCGGGACCTGACTGGTCCCAAACGAGGGGATTTGCCGGACCAGGGAAGGTCCCTCCCCTCGTGGCCGTGCTGCCACCGCGCTACGGCTCCAGCCTGCCCCTGCTGCTGCCTCAGCCCCCCAGGGCTCTCCCTGGCCCCAGTGCTGCACAGGGGCAGAGCTCTGCAGCACCTGGCTCCATGGCTGGGGCTGGAATTCTGCAGATGGGCGAAGGGACAGAGCTAGAGCTTCACGGCCCAGGCCAGAGCTCCCTGACTGCCGCTGGGGCTGGTGCTGGAGTTCCCCAGCCACTAGAGCCAGAACAAGGTCAAAGCTCCAGGGACACAGACAGAGCTCCCTGGCTGCTGCGGGGGTCGGAGCTCCCTGGCCAGGGCTGGAGATCCATGGCCAGGCCAGGCTAGAGCTCCCCAGCTACTGGGGCCAAGGAGCTCTGCTGGGGCCAGAACTCCCCGCCGTGCCGTCCTCCCACCATACACACACTCTCTGGGCTCCCAGCTGATTTGCCGGTGCCCCTTACAGTGCTCCTGCCCCCGCCACCAGACCTCCCTCTTCCTGGGCTCTGTGGTCCAGGAACATCCATGGTCCATGCCGGACCATGGATATTGCCAGACCAAGGAGTCCCAGTAAAGGGAGGTACAACCTATAGTAGTACGGTGAGTTAAAATGTTGAACCTCAGAAGGACTAACCTAAGCTTACTGACATAGAATTTTTAAGGCCTGATTCTCATTTACTCTAAGGTCTCTTTACACCACTCTGGCATGCTAGAAGGGCACAAAATACAGAAATTATATGTTATGCCCATTATAAGGCCTTTTTACTGTACCAAAATTGAGCCCTTTAATGTATATGCAGAGCAGGAAGGACACTGGTTCTACACATAGTAAACTGCATGGAACATGTACACCTCACCCTTCCAAAGCAGGAAAAAATAACAAAGACCCAAAATGAAGGAGTTAAAGAAAAAGCAGTTTGAAGGGGGATGGATGTTTAAAAATGTATGAAATTTGCAAACATCTAAATGTCAAGATTCTGTCTTTGTGACCTTAGTTTATAATACTGACCAGAGAAATAGGTTTCTGTTAGCATTCAAATCCAGAATGAGTGCTGCACATTCTGAGGTGCAGAGGCTCAGATATTGTGTTCATGTTGTGTGTGATCTACAAAAGTGACCTGAACCCTTTTTTATATTTTATTGCAACTACAGTATTAGGGAAATTAGAAATTGTCCATTATTTAAGGGGCATAGCAATTTCTAACTTGAAAATACTTCTTAGTAGCTTATGCTTACTCATTTGAAAAATAGCAATGTTACATGGCATCTCTCTCATTTTTGTTTTATGAAAATTATGATTTTGGCTTAAAACAAAAATGTGACATGCTGGGATGAGTCATTCAGATCTCAGCAGCACTTCTGCAAACGCTGAGTAACTGTTTAGGTGAATGGAGATTTATAGTGGTGTAGCCAAGATCAAAATTTTCACCAGGCTTAAATAGCTGTATAAAATCATTATAACTTCCTGGGGCAGGTACTCAAAGAAGTTTATGGTCTCTTAAACCCAGGCATAAGCTAGTCTATATCTGTTCACTTGAATTTGTTTATGTAAATTATTACATTTGCTGCAAATGTTTAAAATGATCCCTTACACTTTTACCACAAGAACCTCCACAGAAATGCCGGCTTGTAGGAAACCACTTACTTTCATGAGATTCAGTCATTTGACAGATTTAAGAGACTGGCTGTCAGTGGAACTGAATGCACTGACAGGATGATTGTCTCTTAAGTGCAATATAAATGCAGAAGATGTTTAATTAGACATTTGAATAGGATACTCTAACAGGCTTGAAGGCACCTACTTTGAAAGCAAAAGGAGCTTTATTTTTGTTTTATAAAATGATCTACTCACCTGAGGACTCTGGTGCCTTTTTCAGACTATAAACAACCTTCTTCTGGAGGCAAACTTGCTCACTTGCATTCAGATTCAGAAGCCCCCGCTCTTGGGCTTCAGTGTGGGCCTAATTAAATGCCCACCAAAGTCAACAGAGACACATACTGACTTCAGTAAGAATCAGAACAAGTGTCCAGAAAACAGGACTGAGCTTTTGACATCAACCATGCAGCAGATTCTCTAAACTGCTTAGCAAAAAGTTTGTGGTGCCTTCTTTCCCGGGGCTCAATGGAGACATCCCCATATAGCGCTAGCACCTCCAAGTTTGAGGGACACTCAGACAATATATGGGGATCTTTACCTGTAGTATTATAACAAAAACAAAACAGAAAGAAGCTGAAAGGCAAACTGCACCTTCCCTTTGCCCTCAACTTTCTTTGCTTGGTGTTTCGCTTTCATTTACATTTCACTATTAACAAGAAGAATGTAAAGGCTGACCATAATGCAAGATAAACCATTAGACATTTGAGGGGATGGAAGGATGGTTCAATATGGAATCATTTTTTCTTTTAAAATTAAAAACTCAAATTGCACTTTAACTTTAGGTTTAAAATGCTGCTACAGACATAAAACTAATCTGAGCTGACCTGGTTCTGGGTTGTTGCTGTTTTAACTGGAATCTGAAATATGTGTCAGTGTACTTATCCAAAATGGGCCAAGTTACACAAGTGCACATGGAAGGCAATTTCTCTGAAGTCAATGCAGTTATTCCAGATTTACCCAAATATAAATGAGAGCAAAATTTGATCCTATTTTCCTACAAGTGCGTAATATTAGCCATACAATTTTCATTTCAAGTGTACTTTCGGTGGAGGAGTTCTGGAATGGGGAGGTGGGCTAGTGCTAAAACAAACCATTGAGTAGTTTAAATTTTGCGTTCTGCTCAGAGACAGCAAGTTTTACACAGAAATAATCTGAGGTTCTCCTAATTATTCCTGGGGTGGTGCAATATCTGAATACACATATGTAGTAAAAAGCCCTTTATCCTTTCTTAATATAGTAATACAGGTTGTGCTTCCCTAAACTAGGACTCCCTGATCCGGCAGATCACAGATGCTCCTGGACCAGAGAGCCCTGGGGCAGAGGAACTGGCTCCATAGCAGGGAGGGGTTTAATTAAATGGGTTTTTATACTGATTCTGTTAAACTGGTATAAATCCCATGTGTGGATGCAGTTCACACAATATCAGTGTAAAGGAATGTTACCATTATAAATTGTTTCAGTATATTTTTGGCCATTTTTTTTGTTTTGTTTTGCAGGGAAGGCTTAAAGATAGAGATTGTGTATTTTCTTTGCACAAAAAACCCAAATCAGATTGGAGTGGGAGGTGGATTTGTGACTATTGATGATAAAAGAAAAACCTTCTGTGCTGCACATTATCCCATGAGAATGAAATCTTACAAGGTATGCCTTCAAGGGATATTAACAGAGGAAAGACAGTGTAGTGCACTGGCCTGGGACTAAGATGGGGATCGAATTCCCCACTGAACTACAGATCTCATGTGTGATCCCAGACAAGTCACTTAACCTACTCTCAGTTCCCCATCCGTGCAATAGGGATAATACTTCCAAGTTCCCTGAAAGGCAGAGAAGATAAAATCCATTAATGAGTGTAAGGTGCCTAGATACTGTGGTGAGGAAGGTCATGTAGGGTACGTGTACACTGCACAGCTATTTCAGGATACTGGAGGTATCCCGAAATAGCTACCCTGTGTCTGCACAAGCCGTCCATTATTTTGAAATATTTTTCAAAATAATGGGTGTGCTATTTAACCATCCCAGTAAACCTCGTTGCACAGGGGATAAGGGATGACTCGAAATAGCGCATTATTTCAAAATAACTGTGTAACTGCTGTGTAGCTGCGCCAAATTTCAAAATAAGCTGTTCTGAAATAGATTCAAAATACAATATGCAATTTGTGCTACACAAATTGCGTATCTTATTTCGAGTTTAAGGTGCTTTGTAGACGCACACGTAAGTAACTAGATAAAGGAAGGAGACACAGAAGGTAGTTGAAGAAGACACACTCCATACTGAATGGGTTTTGGTCGCTGTATATAATCAAGATAGTCACTGTGAACCTGTACTTATCTATTACTATAAAAATTAAGTTGTAGCAAACCCATGGCTATATACTTTCAAACACAAACTTGGACTGTCAGTACCAAAAGCTGTATATCCTAACACGTGAATTAAAAAGGATTAACTCCATTAATTACAGGCTCTCAGCCTACTAAAGCTAGACAGAATCATTACCACACACACACTTCCTCTGTATAGTACAAAACCCTTAAAAAACAAAATAAACGTTTTGACAATTATTGCTTTCTCTCTTTTTAAACAAATGAAAGGTAGTTTTTAGATACAGATGGTCCAAAAAAGTTATTTGCTGTATCAGATGGTCAGTACATTCATAGTTTTATTAGGAACAGGAATATCATCAAACAAAATCTGAAAAGAATGGTGATGTTTCTGCCATAGATCGAGTTCATAACGATATGTATGTTTGGGTGCATAGGTACATATTGTATTATACACATACAAACAATTTTTATATCTGTATAATCAGTTTTCATAAACCAATCCTTGAAATCTACTCACCACATTATTTGGAATATTGTTTACTATTTATATTATTTTGCATTTCTTTAGGAGCCCATTAGTGGATAAGCAATCTTCAAAGGTACAAAATGTGCATGTATTTTTTTAAAAAAAACTTGTTGAAATATTAGTAAAAACTGATTAGAGATTCCAATTTTGTGTTTCAGAGCTCTGCTCGATTTCACAACATAGCAGTTGGTAACATTATCTGGGAAGAAAAAAGGGCATAAGTAGAGGAACTAATGATTCAGTCATCTATAAATATCTAGGAGGTGATAGGAAGAAAAACATCAAGGGCCAAACTTATTTTGTAACAATACTAACGGCTAGTTTCAGTTTACATATGAATATTTCATCCTGTTTCAAATCAAATGTCCATTATTGCAAAACCTACTCTACAGGTTGGACTTCCCTGGTCTGGCACCCTCAAAACTTGATCGGTCCTGAACGAGGGAATTTGACAGACCAGGGGAAGTTTCTTGCCACCGGCCCTCCACCAGCTCAACTTCTGGCCTTGGCTGACCCCCACCCTATCCCAGGCTCCCGGCAGTGTCGCTGGACCCCCCCTTCCCGGCCATGGGGGCAGTTCCTCTACCCTAGGGCTCTCTAGTCCAGGAACATCTGTGACCTTCCGGACCAGAGATTCCTGGTTTAGGGAAGCACAACCTGTATTACTATATTAAGAAAGGTAAAAGGGCTTTTAACTACATATGTGTATTCAGATGTCACATTACCCCAGGAATAATTCAATTGTATACTGGCTAAAGTAAGAACTGATACAGCCAAATGTAACCTCTGGCCCCTGGAAGCTCTTCAGCTTTCCTGTAGATATCCAGAGTACCATCTACACAAAGGTGTATGTGTTTGTGGAAGAAGAGGAGGAATGCCCCTCTTTTTGTGAGTGCAGAACACCTTGCTAGACAGTCTTCTGCCTTGTCTTTCTAATTTGTCTGACTCCACGCAATCCAATTGGCATATTTAGCATGGACTCTTATGTTTACAATGCTCAGGTGTTGCTTAGCTGCTCACATTAAGAAACAGTTTAAAAGGACTGTGGCTTTACTTTATCAGGTGGCCCCTATCTGGCAGCTCCATTACATTCAGACTGGCCTGATGAACGTCCCTTATAGATTTCTCAAAGATAATGCCTTGCACCTAATAAAAGCAAGTGGGGTGTGGAATGAAAGGAGTGGTAAACAAGCTGTCACTCAGTAAGCACTGCCACGAAGAAGAGAGCCCCTTCACAGCAGTGATTTAGAAAGCATAACTTCTCCATAAAAGAAAGACTGGTTTCCAAAGCTTTCCATATAATGGTTGCACAGTCCTCACACTGGGAAACAGAGAAAAGACTTAAAGATACAAGAGAGAACAGAAATGGGATCCTTCCACAAAGTTCCCATCTAAATATCAGATATCACTGAGTAAGGAAGTATTCACATCTGAGGGGCAGACCTGCCCTTTTGTGATACGAAGAGAAGTTTGCAAAATGCACAAGCATATTTAAGTTTGAATTTACAATATCTCAAGTTCAGAGATGTATCAGGGTCACATCTGAGAGAGAGAGAAAGATTATTCTAGACAGAGGAAAAACCCCTCCGGATTTGTGAAGCATGGAAGGCAGTGAACTCCTTCATGAGCATAAAAGGGTGTCACAAGGAGGAGGGAGACAAATTGTTCTCCTTGCTCTGAGGATAGGACAAGAAGCTATGGGCTTAAACTGCAGCAAGGGAGGTTTAGGTTGGACATTAGGAAAAATGTCCTAACTGTCAGGGTGGTTAGATACTGGAATAAGTTGCCTAGGGCGGTTGTGGAATCTCCATCTCTGGAGATATTTAAGAGCAGGTTAGACAGACACCTGTCAGGGGTAGTCTAGAGGGTCCTGGGTCCTGTAGTGAAGGCAGAGGACCAGACCTGATGACCTCTCAAGGTCCCTTCCAGTTCTAGTGTTCTATGACTCTATGATTCTAGTGTTCTATATATCTCCTCCCCTTGTCACCTCTATGACTCAGAGGAGTATGTGTATTTTGCCCTTCAAAGGCAGTCAGATAACTCCCTCTGGAGAGGATTGCCAGCTACGTTTCTAGTATCAACAGCTTCCTGGAGCTTCTTTAACTCTAAATGTTATAGATCAGGTAATAAATAGTGGGTGGTATAATGCAGGAGATCTCTTGCAGTTAAAGAAAAAAGATTCAGAAGTAACCTGAGGCATCCAGAAATAATATGGAGTAAATCAAGCATCAATATGTAATAAAGAGCTGAATAATTGACAATGTTAAGATTATGTAAAATCAAGATTTTGAGTAAACAACTTTAGCGGTGAAGAAAATAGAAGTGATGATAAGAACAACTCAAAACTGTTTAGATATTTTCAAGAAAAATAGTGGCATAAGGAGCTATGAAGCTAAATTTTAACTGCAGTCTAAGGTATTGTGAACTTGTCTGAACAACACTGAAGATGTTCAGTTGAATATTCTGTGTGTTGTGCAGTCCTGTGCATTATGAAATTAAAAATACATCACACTGGCTGTCCCGAACATCTTTGCAATTGCTTTGTGCAATTAACATTACCACAGTCTTCAAAGTATCCCAAGAAGGATCTGGATTTCTAACACTCCAGTCATCTGAAGAAGTGGGTTGTGCCCATGAAAGCTCATGATACCATATACATGTGTTGTTAGTCTTTAAGGTGCTGCTAGTCTATTTGTTGTTGGGTTTTTTTAAGTTTTTCCTGTTACAGATGAACTCGGTGACCCCTCTGAATATTATTTCAGAATGACATCAGTTATTCAGAAATAACACTGCTGTGTAGACATAGCCTGAGTCTCTCTGAATGGTTCAGGAGAAGGCTGGACATTGAAGAGCACATGTTTTGGGGAAAATCAGGACTGGGAGGGGGATTTTGGGGTCATCTTGCCAGGTATAATCAAGGATGGTGAGGCCACAGTGTGTGGTAGGAGTGTAACAAGCAGACTGCTGGAATTAGAATTGCTGCCTCAGAACTGCTTAATACACAGCCACTTGGTGTATGTGTACGTGCTGGCTGGGAGCATCCAGACAAAAGAGTCTCAAAATGCTCTGACAATGTCACAGGCAGTGATACAAAGCCTTAGGGAGTGTCTAGACTACAGGGTTTTTTTTCGAAAAAAGTAGCCTTTTTTCAAAAAAACTTAGCCTGTGTCTAGACTGCAGCAGCGTTCTTTCGAAAGTAAATTGAAAGAACGCAGCAGTTTTTTCAATCGCGGTAAACCTCATTTTACGAGGAATAACACCTTTTTTCGAAAGTACTCTTTCAAAAAAAGGCGCTATTGAATGCAAACTGTGCTTTTTCGAAAGAGAGCGTCTAGACTCTCTTTCGAAAAAGTGGCTCGCTTTTTCGAAAAATCTGCTTGTAGTCTAGACGCTCTCTTTCGAAAGAGGCTTGTAGTCTAGACGTAGCCTTACTGGCATGGACTGTACTTCAAGAAGATGTAGCAATTGGAAACGAGATGGATAACCACTCATGTTCCTGCATACCACCATTTGGGGAACCTTTGCCCTGGTACTACAGTAACACTGGTACGATAGAATATGCAAGTTACATAATTAAACACTGATGTCTGTAACTTTTACCCACTGATTTGCAGAAATAGTCCAGATCACTTTAATCTAAACCACATGCAATATGAAACCAGGATAAAAAGGTGAAAAATCAGTATATCTGAATATATATTATACATTTCCTCTGAGTTATAAATCCGTGAATGGATTCAGTTACACTTTCTTCAGCATGCTGTTGGGATTATCTTCACTACTTTGGACCAAAATTTTGTTGTTTAGATACTCAAATTGGCTTAATTTGGAATTGTGTATAAAAGGAATGTGGTATCCAGCTCTCACCATACAGAATACTGGCTTCAGCTCTATATAATACATGCAGTGGGGTCATAGTAAGGAGTGAGATTTCTTTGGGCCTTGTCAGCCTCTCCCTTCACCAAAAAACAAAACTGAAGGAGTAGACGCTGACACACACAAAGGGACATTTTTCATGTGTCTTGTTAGCCGATCAGATAATAGTGAGAGCTACTCCTGGCACTTGCTGACTATTCTATAATTGTAAACTCTGCGATTCCCCTCACAGAGTGTCCTCTGCATGCCTTCATTTGGGTGAAGACATTGCCCTTCTCAGAGAGGAGTTAGTGTTCCAGCCCCCGTTTGGCCCTATGGTATCCCACAGTACTGGTGAGAAAGACAAACTGTGTGTCTGCCCCCATGGCACCACTCATTTTTCTCCCTTCTGCAAATCCAGAGAGAATCTTCCCTCTAAGAGGTGCTGCCTAGATGCTAGTAGGCCGTCCTCTACACACACACACACCATCATCATTATCATTCAAGTCCCTTCTACTCTGGGAGCAGTGGGTTGCATCTTCTGCCTAATTGTGACCTTAAAACCATCTCCTTTTATCTGACATCTTGCTTAGACAGGTCAATGCAGCCACTTACCAGTGTGCTTTCTGCTGTGCATCTGTAAATGGGACAACTTAAAGTACCGTTTGTTACAGCCGGGGTATGCACACATGAAGGGACGTTTTTCATTCGTCTCACTTGCTGATCGGACAATAGTTGGAGCTACTCCTGGCACTCGCCGCACATCCTACAAAGGCAGAAACACCAGTGAACACAGCTAATGCAAGTGCATAGAGACATGAGGCTGCTCCCATTGTAATCAATAGAAACACTCAAACACACTTTATCGTGAGTAGGATACTCTAATGTAGGAAAATGATCATTTTTGTATTCTGTTAAAGTATAACAATGTTCCTTCACCTTTTCCATGTACAGCATTACAGTTATATGAAAGTAAGTTATATATCCCAAATTCCCTCTAATATTTATATCTAAGATTAAATTGGCCAAGTTCTGAACTAATTTCCAATAACATAAATGTAGAGTAACCCCCGTTAGCATCAATGTGCTAATTTCAGAATTACACCAGCTAACAGAGATTAGAACCTGACCCAGAGAAACTTTTACTTAATTTTACAAGCTAGAAATTAAGTTAAGATCCAAAAAGTCAATGTAATGTGTTATTACAACAGAAAAAAATTATTATTATATGCTGCTGTGTGTTGCCACTTTGTCTATACAATGGCACTGCCAGAGTGCTCCAACCAAGAGGGTAATAACTAAGTGTTAACTGCTCAGTTATGCCAAGGCATTTCAAACGTAACATACAGTATGGGACTCATCAGTATTAATGTTATAACCACTTATAAATGGGTAGGATTCAACCTTCCTGGATTTTATGGCCCTTTCAGATATTCAACTGGCAGTTTAGCCATTATGATGTGATCGCTTAGTGTGCTTCTGTCTTCAGGGAATGATGTTCAAATTGTTACAATTGTATGAATGCACACATTCAAAACTTCAGGACACCTCATTGTTGCTCAGCCTACTATAATTATAGTAAAACTTATGGGACTAAAATTACTAAATATTCAAACTTTCAAGTGAGATGAGAGGGCTCTATTTTTTGGCTGTTCTAAAGTTAGTGAAAAATGCAGCTCCAAAGATATGTCATAGAAGGAAAAATATATGATTTTTCATACTACAGCTTTTGCAAAAGTTGATCTTATTTTTTTCTTCAGTGAAATTAGAAGCAACTTATCTCAGAAGTGTCTTAATGACCCAGGAGCCCTATAGTTAGCAACAGAATTATAAATACCAATAAAATAATCACTAAGTACTATAACTGTAAAACTAGTAATTCTGCTTCCTCTATGTAGAATGTCCAGATATACTTACTTGTATTCCTCTAAAGACTCCATGGGTGTGTATTCTATATTGGGCCCCACAGCTATATAACATAGGCCCAGTATGGTTGTCATTCTCATATCCCGTTGCATGGCTGCAGATAAAGAGGGGAACAATGCATAGAGTTAAATATTTTTAGCACACAGCTCCAAGAAAGAGGCTTTCTTTTTAATATGATGATATATTTTTAGGTTTTGATTTGGTAGTCAGGTGATCCATTCTCATATGAAAATTACTGGAAAAAGGATTCCTCTTCCACTACATGGGTCAGATCATGATTATCACATTTCCTGCACAATGCATTGACTCAATAACATTAGTTACATCTATTATTGCCCAATAAATACCATCCAGGAAAAAAGGAGTATTGTCATGGTTTAAAGTGTGATGCATGACCACAAAGATGTCAAGTTTATGTTCCTGGGTTTTTTTTCTTATGTGCATATGTGCAAGTTATTTATCAGCTAAATGCCGAGCTGGCTATTGCTAATATCTTTGGAATGAGCAAAATGCCTCAAATTTCACATTAAGTACAGTGGATTTTGTCAGCACCTCATGACTCAGATATTACCAGATAATACTGAGAAAGTGATGACATTTATAAGAATAGCAGTCGTGTACTCATAAGTACAGATTACAAATCAGTGTTCTTACCATCTAACCCACATATCAGATTACAAGATGCACTGTAGTTTAACTTTTTGTAAAAATCAACATATGCTAACCACAAAGGGGATGATCCTCAGTTGGTGTAAATTATCAAGATTTTCCAGGCAGCCGCAAGGCAACATTTAATATAAATATTTTTTCATGACTCTCTTTCCCTACTTAAGGTGTAATTCAGTAAAATGTTTTGTTGTGCAGAAAGGTAGAAACACTGATGGATTTTTCCACTTGACCATCTCACAGTTATTAAAATGATGCATGTACACTGCAATATTTAGTTCTGAATGAATAGTCATTTGTGTTAATAAATTAGGAGCAGCAGGTGTTTAAATTTCAGTATCCTGAACATTCAAAATCTCCAGGAGTGGAGTCCAGAGAGACACAATGAGGAACAGCACAGATGAATGAAAAATTGTGATCCTGAGGCAAGCCTAGAATAATTGTCATCACAATTACAGTCTATTGAAAAGGAAAGAAGGTCCCTTTGAAAGAAAGCAGTCTATATAAAGGTCCAGCCTTTCAAATTATTTACAAGAACAGACAATGGAATTGTGGGATATAAAAATCTAAAAGTATCATGAATTTGACCAAAAGGGGAGAGTTTTTTGAGTATGTTATACTTGTCAAACGTGTGTTGCATTCTTCTTTAGTAGTTGGTCCATGTAGACATTAGCAATCTACTTCTGCCACCTAACAGAAGGGGTACGTCTACACAGCAGGGCTAAACCCAAAATAAACTACGCAATAAACTATAGCTTATTTCAAATTTGGGCATGTCTACACAGCACTCATTTTGAAATAGAGCACTCTTCCTCCGACTTCCCTTACTCCTCATACAATGAGGGTTGCAGGAGTCAGAGTAAGAAGCCCATTATTTTGAATTTATTTCAAAATAACAGACTTGTTGTGTAGACATGCAATATGTTATTTTGGAATAACATCCGTTATTCTGAAATAACACTGCTATGTAGATGTAATCAAGGATTCCTTTGGCTCACGTGGACAAATCTAAGGGGTTCAAACACTGCTGATAGCACCCTCTTCTAATTGCACTAAACCCAAAGGAAAGCTTCCAGTACCCATGCAAAACCTCTTTCCTTTGACTTTCTTTTTCTGGAGGCTTCTCGCTGCAAAATTCCTAATCGGGTATTCCATTAACAGCCTTTTTCAGCCAACTGTTCAGGTTAGTGTTGTGCAACAATTACCTCCCTAGAAACCACAACTAGCTTTCTTGAAATGGAGCCAGATTTTTACTTTAATTTTTTTTTTTCAGAGCCAAATCTGCAAAGCTCAGGCATGACATCCTTGGCTGTGCAGGTCAACAGGTCAAAAGCGACACAGCAAGTGTTTCACTGCTCCACAAATTCTACCACAGGTGTGATTTTTCCTAGTTCTGAAAGGTTAGATTTTTTCAAGAATACCAGCCCTGCTGGAAGCAAAGGGTCGAAAACTAGACCTCAGAGGAAAGTAGAGGTTTGTTGTTTTTTTTAAATTTCACAATGAAACAGGCTAAAAGAATAAAGTGATAAAATCTTTTGATAGTGGCATTTCTATTATAATAGGGAGAGAACAATGCTGGATGTGTTCAGGGCAGAAATCCTCTTTTAACTGTGCATCTACGCCTTCCACAATCACCAATCCTCATTATTAGGCCCTACCATAATTAAAAACATTCTGTCAGCTACAGCATGCAGCAATATCAGAATACTGACCCCCCCATCAATGTTGAATTTTTCTTTTGACTCAAAGGACTCCAGGAATGAAATGTGTTACTCGTGTAAAAGCCTGTCAAAGGGAAGGAGCATCTATTGCATGTCAAAATCTGTTTTAATCACAGAGTACATATATGATGTTTTACGTTAGGAAGTTAGCATGTTCTAACAAGGGAGAGGCATCTGTGCAGTTCATAGCAGAAGCAGTTGCTGTTTCTAGTGTCATAGGAAAGCAAGGGTAAATGTAAACTAGCATTAGTCACCTCTCTGAGTTGCTTAGTTTAGCTTTATCATCCTTCGCCTATCTACCCACACCCCTGGTGGTAGCCCAGGCAGTTCAAGAGACACAACAGTATGTGTTGGAAGATACCTAAAACATATGGTAAACTTTACCCTGGGAAAAAACCTCGAAAGGTACAACAAATTACAGTAGAAATCATGCCACAAAACACAAACTAACTTGCACTCTGCACTGTCTAAATTACAGAAGACTTGTAAGGTTTTCATTTGTAGGTACCAAGGTTTTCTGAAGGACTATTCCATTCTGAAATGAAGAGTAGCCAGCACCGTCTTCTCCTAGAAATTAAAAACGGAAGAAAGCTATATGACATTCCCTGCGGAAGCTGTTCATGGTATTTTCTCCTCTCTATTTTTAAACCATCTTCCTGAATGTGGCTTCCACCAAGTCGATCTATATTCCCCAAGCTTAAATTTCACTGACAGGAAGTTTTCCCAAAACATTTCCATGTTACATTCCATTACCCCTGGTCACATGCCCTCTCTGCTGTTGTGTGTACAACTGTGGTGAATGGCTTAATCACATTTTAAATTGTTCTCAAAGCCACCTGGCCACTGAGCAACTCACCTATTTAACAGTTCCCCCTACATGGCATCTTAGTAAGCAGAATCAAAGTTCCAGTTCCTTAAAACCTAACAGTGTTGTCAGGGACTTAACATCTATTGCCCTGTTTGACTAACTTTGTTCATGCCGAGTAAGACTTCTTGGATAGGAAGGCATGTAGGGCTGAAAGATGAAATTGCCCTTTTTAATGAATTACTAGGGGGCTGCGCCAAGGGGAGGGGGCAGGAGCGGGCTGGGGATGCGGGGTTCAGTGGAAGGGGTGAAGAGGATGGGGGAGTCAGGCTTTGATGGTGAAGGGATCCCAGCACAGCCCACGGAGGGCATCAGGATCAGGCTCAGATGGTAAAGGGGACCCAGCCCCAGCAGCTCCTCCCCAGTGGCACAGCCCCCCGGGGCACGAAGTGGGAGTCAAAGCTGAGGCAGCCCATGCCTGGAGGGGCTGAGGATAAAGATGGAGGTGGAGGCAGGTAGTGGCATGTGGACACTGATGATGTCATTCTGTCATCCTGCGGGAAAATGGAGAAAGAGAGAGATCTACCAATATGACGTTACGTAACGTCATTGAATTGTAACCGCTTTTGGATGAATTTGTTAGTAGCCGGTTAAGAATTGCCTTGCAAGAATCTGTTATTATAATATTAAAAAAACAAAGTTACAACTAAAATCCCATTTTAAACTGATAATGCATTGTAACTTGAAGTAACTCTGTATTGTAGCTCAACCCCCATTTTAAACATTGTACGGCCTTATCTCTGTTTAAAGTTAGGTGTGTGTCTAATATCATTTAGAAACATGCATGTGGGGGTGTGCACAATGGGATCAGTCCCCTAAGCCAGCCTGTCTGGAAGACCAGCTGCCAGTACCACCTTGTTGGCCAAAGAACAATGCAGGCGAGCCCTGCAAAAGAGTCCACCCAAGAGAGACAAAAGCCTCAACAAGAAAAGATGATCAAAGTCTCATGTGTGGTTAACTGATGACTCATGGCCATACAGTGCCCTGGGGCAGTGGAACAGGACAAGGTCTATGGACTAAAACCTATAAAAAGATGGGTGCCAAATTATAGGATTGGGTCTTTCAGTTCTACAATCCTCCTCCTGGAGCATCGGTGCGCACTGACACGACCTGGCTCTGCCCTGGCCAGTGGAACAGCATGAGCAACTGAGGCTGGTAATTATATTCCATCTGTAGCACTGTGTGTAAGTGTGGTGGGTAATTTTAGTAGCTAGGGACAGTAAATGAATTCTGCCTTCACAATAAACATGGCATATAGCATTATCCCCCAAACAAGATTCTGCTAGTTCTATTTCTACAAGCGTAACAGGCACAACTTACTAATGAGTAAGGATGGATGATCTGACCCTAGATTATTGTAATAATCTAACATTGGGGGCACTTTCTGGAAGTCTATGGGACTATTGGTACAGTAGTAATAGATGGTCACAAATTGAGCCCATAGCTGCTGCGTTGAATTGAAATCTCACTCTGCATGGATAGGGACTGTCGCAAGGCTTGTTGAAATTGATTGATTTCCCATGTCTGTCCTTCTCGCTAGCTTCCTTTTGTTAAGAGCAAACATAAGGCACACCAAGCTATGTTCTGCACTGTGAAAATTTTAATACACCCATAATATACGTAGCATACACACTAGAATGTGGAAGATTCCGTGGAAGAACTATTGTGTCTGGCAGCCCTCTACAGCTTCTCAGGCTTTCCAAAAACTACAGAATCATGACTTCTGGTTTCATTTCAAACAGGAGACGGCAATTATAGGAAAGTCCAAGCTCCATGAGCAATATAAGTCATCAGTGAGCTCAATCATGCAGTACACCAAAATAATTACAAATACACATCTTTTGGCTGGAGATTTTTTTTTTTTAAGTGAGAAATTCTTTGACTTTAAGCTCTTTGGAGCAGGGACTATATTTACCTGGATAAGCAGGCAATGCCTAGTACATTGTGACCTCTAAAGACAAGTCAAAATATTAATACAGAATAAATAAATCATGTGTTCTACTTATTTACCAAGGGATCACCTGTCCCTTAATAGATAGAAGGTTTAAAACAAATGAAAGGTATTTCTTCATACAATGCTCAGTCAACCTGTGGAACTCCTTGCCAGAGGATGCTGTGACTACCAGGACTTAAATAGAGCTCAAAAAAGAACAAAATAAATTCATGCAGAATAGGTCCATCAGTGCTTATTAGCCAGAATGGGTAGAAATGGTGTCCCAACCCTCTGTTTGTCAGAGGCTGGAAATGGGTGACAGGAGAGGGATCACTTGACAATTCCCAGTTCTGTTCATTCCCCCAGGGCACCAGTGGAATTGGTCACTGTTGGAAGACAGGATACTGGGCTAGATGGACTTTTGGTCTGACACAGAATGGCTGGTCTTATGTTATGTTCCTACATTTCTGTAATCTATATTATTTTGCATCTGAGCTAAACGAAAAAATAGGATTAGGATTTAAAATAAAGCAGCTGTGATTGAAGCTAAGATGTTAATTGTAGAGTAGGAAACTGGAATCAAGAATTCTGTGCAAAAAATAAAATAAAAGGGAAAAATTTGTTTCCCCTGTTTAATTTCTAAAGTCATATTTATGACTGATAGGAGAAATGCTGAAAAGAGCCAAGACAGAACAAAGCCAGATGCAGTTAAATGCTGTTGTCAGAACAGTGCTATTTTAGTGATACAGGCAAAACCCTACAGGAGTTCCCGATTGAGTAAAAACAGCAGGATTTGACTCTTAAGAGTCCCAATTCTGTGTTCATTGGTGAATACAGAATTCCCTTGGACTTCAGTGGGAGTTACAAAAAAATCTATCCAAAGGCAGAATTGGACTATAAACATTTAGAATCCATCAAGTTGGTTGCTGAGATGGCCCCATACATATATTGCCTTTAGTTCTAGGCAGTCAGCTGCAGACCTGGAAAAAATGCATAAAATGTAGCTCCAGTTTCTGCAAAACAAAGACTGATACTTGCAACATAAAATGCTAAGCAAGTGCTATTATTGTGGAGCAGTTAGAAACATTTGCCTTTAGCATTAGGCCAGAAAATCCTTAACACCTAGAAAGTAGCTCTTTTACAATGATTAATCTCAGCACTGTACAGATTGTATAGAGATTAATAAATACGAAGGTTTTACAGATGAGAATGTGTGATGAAAAACAGAGCAGCTTTAGAGAGTAGTACCAATACAAGAGGTTCTAAAAAAAAAATCTCATAAAAGATTACTTTCTAATCTGAATATTTTAAAAAACCCACAACCTGCAATTTCTCTCTCACACCAACCTTACTTTGTTACGCTAGCACTATCTGATAAATTTACAACTAGCCTGAACTTAAAACCGGAGAGTTGAGCTTGACGTTTTTTATTATTATTACTTCATATGACTAAAAAAGGGAAGTTGTAGGGCACATTGAGAAGAGCGAGCAAATATCAGCATGAAACATAAATGCATGTTGACTCATCAGATTCAGATATGGAAGAACAAAAAAAAATCAGAAGGAAACATTACACAAAACAGGCAAATTAAGGTGCAAATTACTAGTGTTTCAATGCAACAACTGGAATATTTGGATGTAGAAACAGACAAAAATTACGCAGAACAAAGGGTGTGGGCAGTCCATGTGATAACAGGACAGAAGAGAAATACAGCTAATTTCCTTTGCTAAAATATTTACCACCTGAACATTATGGGAAATACATGCCATTGCTGAGGCAATAACGAGAAGTCTGAGGAATTATATAGATGATGTTTCTCCCCATTATTGGCAGTAATGTTAGTAAGCAGGAGGGAAGCATAAAGTTGCTGCTTTATCTGCATTTGCCAAGGCAAATGGACATTAGAGAGTTCATTTCACTGATTAGGGCCCAGTGTGCAATCATTATGGAGAAAGAAAATCTGAGTGTTGAGTTTAGTACTGGACTAGTATTTGGAGACCTGGGCTGAATTTGCAGCTCTGTTTGTGTACTTCCTTGGGCAGTTCACACCTCCTTGAAATCTATGGAAATTCTGCCATTACTTTAATAGGTCTAGGATATCACGCTCTGTGACTCAATTCCCTATCTGTAAAATGGAGATTGCCCTTCCTTTCTTCACAGAAGAGAGGATAAATTCATGATTTGGCACTCTGATAGGAGAGAAAAGGGAACAATATGTAATACCATGAGAAACATCATTGTATGCTCCCATTCATACCACATACCACATGTGAGACCTGCTAGGGACATTTAAGATTTCCAGAACTTACTAATGGTGTTTATAAAGCTATGATGAAGGTTCTCTTGTTAATCTATTAGAGAAAGCCTAGCCTTTAAGGGTTTTGCATTAGAATGCAATTTTAATAGAGCTTTGCAAATGACCTCTCTAGCGTGCTCTCCAGCAAGTCCAAGCAAGTGGCAATACATGCTAATGTGCATGGGAGCCCACTACTTACACAGCTCAAGAATAAAGAAAAAGACACGGAGCCAAATTCTGCTGGTTTACATACATGACCACAGTGGGACTGTACGCACTCACTTCAGTTTCCAGATAGCAAACAGCAGAGCCATGCTATCTGCTTCGGGACAGGCCTTCTCACTTATAGCCTATTTAGCTAGTCACAACTTCAGGCTCCACAGCAGGGTTTAGGCTCCTACCCAGTATTGACAGGTCTGTGCAATACCAGGGGGGATTGCTGCTCTGTAGTCTTTATTCAGATCATAGCACCTGGTCTTGGGCCCTCTTGCATGGCACTTTTGAGGCTGCCAGGGACCAGATCAGACAGCTGAATAGGCAGCTATTCAATATTTCTTTTTATTCTCATTATGCTGTGTGTGGTCATATAGGGTGTGTCTAGACTACATGGCTCTGTCGGCGGAGCCATGTAGATGAGTTTACTAGACATAGCAAAATGAAGCGGCGATTTAAATAATCGCGGCTTCATTTACATCAAAATAGCGGCTGTGCCGATCAGCTGATTGTCGGCACAGCGCGTAGTCTAAACGAGGATCAGCCGACCCCAGAACCCTTTGTCGTCAGATCCTTTATGCCTCGTGAAACGAGGCTTACAGGATCTGACGACAAAGGGTTCTGGGGTCGGCTGATCCCTGTCTAGACTACCACGCTATGCCGACAATCAGCTGATCGGCACAGCGCGGCGACCATTTTGATGTAAATGAAACGGCGATTATTTAAATCGCCGCTTCATTTTGCTATGTCTAGTAAACTCATCTACATGGCTCCACCGACAGAGCCATGTAGTCTAGACACACCCATACTTATTTGTCTCACATTCTCCAAAACCTGCAATGGATAAAGAAACATGAATTTCTTCACGAGCTTTCCAAAGCTCTCATCACCAAAGCACTGATTATTAAATAGACCCTAATGAAAATATCTTCACATCACCCCCTGGGAGGTGGTATTATTTTCCCTATTTTACAGCTGTGAAACAAAAGGGTCAGATATTAAGGCCAAAATGATCAAAAGTCTCCACTAATTTTGAGAGTCCACCTTCAGATGTGTGGAAGGCCTGATTTTTCAGGGTACTTAGCATCTTTACAGCACTTTTTTCAAAGCAGTGCTCATTGATTTTAATTGCAGTTGTGAGTTCTCAGCACCAATATAAATCAGGCCCCAGCGGTCTCAATTTGGGCACCAGAAAATGAGCCGCACACAATTAGTGAATAGTTAGAAAAGACAAAATCCTGTTTAGAGTGATATTTGACTGAGACCATCCTTTCTCCTCCTGCAACCCTTCGTTACATTCACTCCCAACCTTCCAATCTTTGTAACAAATTAGGGTGGGAGAAGGGATGTTCTACAACAGTCTCATTCACTATATAATCCAGATCCATGTCCTGATTCCTGTCTATCCTGTGCACTGAACAAGATAGGGGTCCTATGGATAAAATAATATCACATAATCAAAGATGATATCATAATGCATATGCACAAGCAGGGCCAAGTAAGGTTATATTATGGGAAGTCCCAGGCAAACCTAACTATAGGCGTCATTGCCAACTTGCCTAGAGTACATGGGAGTGGTTTTATTTAAGTACATTAAATTTAAATTGAATATAAACCCAACAAACAGGCTACTGAATTACATTCTTGTAAAATGATATGGTTTCTAGTCCCTACTCACTAATATAATTTTAGCTTTCTCAATTTATTGAAAACTTGCAATAATATTTCTCTCTTCTTTCTAACAGAGTGCATAAAAGAAAGTTCAGCTGAGTCATGATGAACTGTGTGTGTGGGAGGAGAGGGGAATATCTATATAAGGACTGTCATCTTTGGAAAGAAATGAAGTTTTCTGTTTCAACATAAAGATGCCAATATTCATAAAATACAACTTCAAGATTGAGAAAAGTATCTGAAATAGTAAACGCCTGGGAATCACTTATGAACAGTTCATATATTTTAGAGATGTAAATCTTAGGAAGAGTACCTTATGTTCATGGCAACAGAGTTTGGAGGTACTGTGTTTTGTAACTCTCAGCCAGAGAAGACAGATAACTATTTTGGCTCATATTACCAGTGATGAGGCCATGTCTAGCACTGATTTTCCACAGATTCTACAATCTTGGCCTATACCAAAACTTTCAGCTTCATTTTACCATAGATCAGTCATCTTGATTTCTCCTTTTTTCCTTTCAAGATTTCTAGGTCACAAACTTTATATTGCTAACAGTCTGCACTTTTGGACAAGTAAAACCATCTATTTTGTTCAGTACTCCTTTAATATTTCTATTGTGTCCCTTTTTTCCCCCCACTGAGTTCCCTAAAGAATAACCTCTTCCTTGTTTTAGTAACTTGGATCTCAGTCAAGGTTGATGTGTTTCTCCTTTTTGCAGGGTATTTTCTTCAGAAGAGACAAAACAGTGTCTAATATTCCAATGAAGGTTTTTTTTTAAGGGTGCAGTTTAAAGAGTAAATTACAAACAGTTAAGAAAAAGTAGGAAATAGCTTCAGGAACAGAGATGGTTAGCTTGAATTGTATACAGTAGTTGGGCTTCAAGAGGAAGAAAAGGGGTTCCCATTCTCTCCAATAAGGGAGCTTCCTGACAGATTCCAGGTGTAGCAATTCATACTCATGCTCATTTAACTGGTTTGCTCTGACAAGCATAGTTTACGACACTACTATCTAGTGCCTCTAGACTCCAAGTACCATTCACAAATAAGGGTTAGAAGCAGATCAGCAGTATCTCGTATTATTCTGAAATACTGGAGCCAGCCTGCAAATAATACTGGATCAAGTCAGTTTCCTATATAGCTTGGGAATCTCCCTTACACACTCAGAAAACAGCATAGAGCATCGTACCTTACAGAGCCAAGCAAACATTGGCTTTGTCTGGACTAGTACCTCAAGGAGATTCTTGAGAACATGTTAACTGGCATGTTACTAAACTCTAGGTTGGACCAGGCAAGTTATAGGTTAGCAGAAGCTAGCTACTTGAGTTGAAACCTAGGCTTCCCCCAAGCCTTCAGCTGGACCAGGTAGCACTTGCTAACGTACAACTTGCCTTGTCCACACTGGAGTTTTAGAATGGGTTAGTTATACTGTGCTGTAAAACACATTTTAAAAAATAAACGTCTGTACCCAGTCCAGATGAGCCCTTTGATGTGGGCCATTCCATTTCCTATTAGTACATTCTCTTCCACATGCCCAAAAGTGCTGCCCCATTTTGGAAGGTCAAGAGTGGTTAACTTTTACTGATAACCCTCCAAGAGGACTGGGGAGACATCTTTGGAATCTCTCAATACAGTTAGTGTCCTGACTACAGGAAGGGAGGGACAGAAGTCCTGGCTCTGTAGGCACTACATCCTGCTACCCTAACAATGTCTTTGATCTGCAGTGCCTCTGAGGCGGGCTTCCTCTTGCAGAGGAGCAGGAAACTCATATTGGACAAGCAGCAAACAAGCTAGAGTCCATGCTCTGCAGTGGGAGGGTGACAGTGGTATGGAGAAAGGAAGCCAGAGAAGATGGAAAGGGCCAGGAAAGGCAGGGGCAGAGGGTGTGAGGTCTGTAGAGGAAAAGATAACAAAAAGGAGGGGGAGAAGAGCTGGCATGAGGAGCAGAGTGAGCTAGAACTGGAGAAAAGGGAGGAAGGAATGGAGGGAAGGAGACACAGGACCTAACAGCACTAATTTAAGCCTGGAGCTCTTGTATTTGTTCAGGTTCTCATGCTGTTCTAGGAGTGTGGAGACCCCTTAAACACCCTGCAGTTTAGAGAGGGTCAGTCTGAGGCTGATGATGGCTGGGGTGGTGAGAGCAGACCAGGGCCTGATCATCCCAGCATTGATATGATCAGCCCTCTGCTCCCCTCCCCCCCAGAATGCTGTATCCCAGATTTTTGTGGCTCTTTCCCCCTTCTGCTTTCTTGCTTAGGCCACCCCTGCACTGTGGCTCTCCAACAGCCCCCAGCGGTATTTCACTCACCCCAGGGGCCCGCACTGCCTTTGGCTATGAGCTAGGCCCAGCAGCCCACTGGTGAGCATTCTAAATGCCAACTCCAGGGCTGAATCCAACACAAGATCTGTTGGACAACCTCAAGTTACAAGTGACAGAAAGCACATTTCTGAATTTCATTCAGAGTCAACCTCCTTATTATGGAGTCATGAAGACAGCACCTCACAGCAAGGAGGGCTGAACTAATTAGATGGCAGTATCTTCCCCCCCAAAATTAAAAACTTCTATTAATGGAAAATAACAGCACTGACAAGCCCCATCATTCAATTGCAGAGGTTTTTCCATGGTTTTCAATCCTTCATTCACCAGCTTATTTTATTAATGCTTTGGAGTAGAAATCTACCTTTGTCTTCATACCCATTCATGAGTTTCCTATCATATATTGGTGGTGGATATATATATAGAATAACATGGCTTCTTAGAACCATCTATATTATAATTAGACAGGTTTTCATGTTCATATTATCCCAAATTAAATTCAGATATTACTAGTCTATTACTAGAAAACATCTTGCTCACACAAATTGAAATTGCTCATTCATATTGCATTTACCTGGCACCTAAATGGGGTAAACTACAATGAAGACAGTTTGTTTAGACAGTAAAATGGTCAAAAATCTGTAATAATTTACTATTCTTCATGACACATTGGGTTAAGACAAAAGACAAAAAAAGGACAATTTAACAAAATACTCCTTGCTCTTCCCCCTTTGACTAACCTTAGACTAAAGAGTCTTGAGAAAACTAGACCATAAAATTCTTATTAACTGTGAACTTACTAGTAGAATAAAACTTTTAATAGCTCAAAAGGGTTATTTAAAAAAAACCCATTACATTACAAACAAATAAAGACCCATTTTTGGACAGGTTAGCATTTTTCATGCCATTAGCCTTATTTCATTCATAAAATAAAAAATAAAATGAAGTTAACTACACTAATGCACAAAAAGATTACAAAATAACAAAACACCTTACCCCTTTAATGTAGATCCCAAGTTCATTTGATTCCATGTCATGCATTCAAGCTGTGAGGTCATTTGGTATAAATTGTCACTGTTATGAAAATATCTAGAATTAGAACTAAAAATGACTTGACTAAATTAAAGTAATACTTAAAAAAAGCAATATTTTCATTTTTCTTTTTTAAAAGTGTTTTCGAAATACATATAGCAGTACCAGATGAATGTATTTTATTTCACTGATTTTATCGGTGTGTATACCATTAATTTCAAAAGAAAAAAAATGTTTGTGAGACAAGGACATGGCGTTCATTGTGATTTAACTTGTCAATTTCAAATGGCTGAAAAAAGTTACATAAGAAAGTTCTTAAAGAAGAAAATACAACTGCAGTTAAATTAACTGAAATAGCATATACAGATCTGTTGAGCAAAAAGCAGATTTTTTTTATTAAAAAAGAAAGCAAGTGAATTAATTTTAATAAAGATTGTAGAGGATCAGTGGTTAATGGACTGAAACACTTATCAGGACTGATGATGAATGTTACTACATAAAGTGACTTGACAAGAAAAAATGGAGTGGTTGAACCATAAATTAAGCTCCTAACTGGAATCCTAGTCTTTTTTTGGTTTTATGTGGGTTTTTTTTAAAATGCTATAATCTTAGAACAATGAACTCACCAGACACCAAAATTCTCAGAAACAGTTTGTCAGTTGCGTACTTTCTGTTTTTAAAGGAAACCCGTCAGTGTTGGTTTTTGTTTTGTTTTGTTTGTTTGTTTGTTTGTTTGTTTTTTAGATTAGCTGTGACCAAAAGAAATGGAGATTACAGATGTACTGACAGAATCATGCTCAACACTTATCACAAATAACTGAACAATAAAAGCAAACGGGTATGTGCTTCGAGGAGAGGGAAAACCGCTGCGGAATTGCAATACCAAAAGCAGTTCTGTCCCCAAGGGACGTCTCAGTAAGTTAGCCGCACGAGGGTTGTCTCACTGTAGAGACAAGGTTGGTTTCCATCTGCACAGCCTGTTTGGGCTGCACAACCCTCCACGGAGAAACCCCCGAACGTTCGTTCTGAATCCGGAGTCTGCAAATTCAGGTTCTGCTGCAGAGAATCTTATTGAACAACGGTTTGAGTCCCTAGCCCTGTCCAGTCCGATTTAGGATCGCTGTAGGTGCCAATCAATGAACTGGCAATTCACAAGCAACGCAAGATTCCTGGCTGAGGGCTGCAGATAGGTTAGTTTAAGCTAAAAGGAGCCGTGGAAAGGAAACGCGTGGACCTCACGAGACTTTGGTAAGTGATTGTCTATCATTTTGGTGTGAACGGGTTTGCCCAGGCAGGTAGAAGTGAGCTAGAAAAGTCAGCTTTTGCTGGGAAGCTTTTCCATGTAAAACCAAGTTACATTACTTCAATCTGAAAGTATGTGCAGTATCATTTGTCAGTATCGCTGGACACGGTTATTCATTACAATGTCTGAACGGCTATTATGCTACTACAATGTCCTGCATATCAGCTCAGAAATTGTGAGACTCTCCTGCAGTTTCCCTATTTGCAAGAGCCGTTCGTGCTGGTCTGTGCCACTTACGTTTTGCAATTCCACGAATTCTTCCTGTAATGCTGCTGTAATTAATTCCTCCAGGGCCCTGATTTTTATTAGAAGTGCCCGCCCGATGCATTTACAGCAGGAGATTTCCCCTTAACTTTCTTTCCCTTGACAGTTCATTTATAAGAGCCTCCCTCACAATACACACTTCCCCCCTCCCTGCTTTGCGTTTTCATCAAGCAATGCACTTTGTCATCTTGTCACTCGGCAGCAGCCACCGTGCCCCGCGCGGGCTTTGTGACAGTGCACCGCCAAAACGCGTAGGAAACGGGACCACTGTCAGGGACAAGCTGAGGGTAGCCTTGGGCTCGCCGTGTTAGTGCCGCTCGAAGCGTGGCTGGCTCTTGCTCTTCGCTCAGTCGGAGGCGGGCAGCCTTGGGCCCTACAAAAGAGCCTTCCCCGGGCAATTCCGGGACCATCTCCACTTGGCACCGTCCTGCGTTTCCGTTGGCCAAACCTGCAGCAAGTCCAGAGGCAAATTCCGCTCTCGTGAACCGGGGGCCCAAAGTCTTTGGGCGTCCACGGGAAGACTGTCCCGGGCTTGCATGGGCCTTGGAGCAAGCCCCTACACCGGCCATGCCAAAGACAGCGCCCCCCGAGGCCCGTGTGCGCCGGGGTAACAGAGCAAGACGTGGCCCGCGCTGCTCCGGCGGCGGCAGAGGCGCTGGGCACTTGTTCCAGGCTGGCTGGGGAGAGGAGGCGGCGACAGGGAGCATGCGGGAGGCCAGGGGCCGGCACTCAGCGCCGTGGGCCGGGGAGACCGGAGCTGGAGCGAGGGGTGCAATGTGGGACGGGGGAAGCCCGGCCCTGCGCCCTCAGAACTGGGAAGCAAACACACCAGAGGCCCGGCCGGGAACTAGAAGCGCAGCCAGCCCGGAAGGACTAACCCCGCGGGGCAGCCCAGCGCTGCCAGCTCCGCTCCAGACGCCTGGCTCCCGGGCTGCGCCAGAGCCACCGCGCCCCCGGGCCAGGGCTCTCCCCGGGGCTGCACGTGGGTGAGGTGACGCTGAAGGGAGCCATGGGAAGGGAAGAGCCCCGCCGGGGAGCGGCCCAGTCTACCCCGCTGCCCTCGCCAGAGCCGGCTCGCGCTTCCCCAGCGAGCCCACCGAGGCAGGCACGGGCCGCTCTCCCCGCCGGCGCGCCAAGAACCTGCCTGCGCCCAGGGGCGCTCCGTGGGGTTGCCGCCTCTTCGGTGAAGGCACCGCGCACGCTCCGTCCGAGTCTCCCTGTGACAGCCTCTTCCCCAGCGGGGGCTGCTTCCATTGCTTCCGCGGGGTCCCCCGGCCGCCTCCGCCGAGCGCCCTTCCCACCCTCCAGATGCGTCAAAGTCCGCGCCAACTAGGCTCCAAAGCCCTGCCCCGGCTCTAGCTCTGGCGCGAGGTGTTAATGCGCCTGCAGAAGAGCAGCCCCGCAGCAGACTGTGGCCCCCGGCCTAACAACTGCGCTTTAGTCACCAGTACCCTGTTTAATCCTCACACGGAGAGCAGGAGTCGTGAGGCCCACCCTCTCCCTAAGCACTGTGGAAACCAGCTTTGCCACTCAGGGCTCCTGAGTGACCTCAGCCGCTGGAAAAGAACCGCCTGTGGGGAGGGCAGGGGGAGTGGGGTTGGCTGTGTAAGTGCAGGCTTGCCCAGGCTGAGGGGTAATAAGGGCTCAGGAAATCCGTCAGAGGCCTTAACTGAAGGTGTATCTACACTGCACCGTTATTTCGAGATAACTAGTGTTATTTCAAAATAACAATGTGAGCAGCTACATAGCCATTCCGTTATTTTGAAATAATTTCGAAATAACGGACAGCTTATTCCGAAATCTGTAAACCTCATTCTACAAGGAGTAACATCGGTTTCAAAATAAGGCGTGTGTAGACGCTCCACTGCCTCACTAGGGGCATTCTAAGTTATTCTTCCCCCCTGCCTCCTGGGGCTCTAAATTGAGATATCACGTCTACATTAGGGAAGCCTGCCTCAGACTAATTTTGAGACTTCCCTGCAGTGTAGACGTGCTATTTCGAAATAAACTATTTCAGAATAACTATTCTGGAATAGCTTATTTTTAAATAGCCGTGCAGTGTAGACGGACCCTCAGACACACTCCAGAGCCAGCTCCTGTCAAATAACAGGATAACCAGAGTGTCTGTGGCATGAAGCAGCACTGGGCCTGCATACACCTCTCTAGGCGTGATGGATTGCATATAATTTGTAATTCTTGTTTTTATTCCAATCATCCTTGATTGCGCTCAGATAAACCGGCCTTGTCAAGGAAACACAATTTTGCTCCATGTGTAGGGGGAGGGGACAGTTCATCGTCCCCATCTAAGAGCAGGTAGGACTGTAGATCCAACCAATGGTTCAGAGGTGATAGACATCGAGAGCTCAGTCCTGCACCTATTGAAGCTAGTCATTTGCCTCGGTTACTTCAATGGGACACCAGTAATAGTAATGATGCACCCACCCCTATAGCTGCCACATCCTGGCTGGAAATTTGTATGAGTTTGAGTTCCAAGGGAAACTCCCTCTCCCTCCCCCTTCCATGCTGCAAATAGAGCTCAGAGGTGAAAGTTGCTGCTGCTGGGGAGAGGCGCCAAATGCAAAGGCTCAGCGAGCTGGACTTTAAATACTGAGAACTCTGGGCTCCAAGGCTGATTATACCAGGCTAGAAGCAAGTGGGAGGCAGAAAAGGGCGTGAACTTCTACAAAGAGTTGAATATGGTGTAGCTAACAGAGGAAATCTAACCAGGTATCCCTACAGCAATTTAACTATACTAAAGTTTAAATATATTACTGTCAGGGTTACAGGATGGTCTCAAAGTCGATAGATATGTTTAAACATATTTTTAAATAGGATTCGAATTAGAACTAAATCTGGAGTCTCTGGGGATTTGGTTGCATTGATTCCTATTTGAATTGCTAGTTCCCCCAAATGAAAACACTAAAAATAACTTTTTTCATTACAGAAATGTTTTTTAAATGAAATGGAAGGAGACTTTTCCACAACGGGGATTAATATAAGTTGGAGTGAAATAAAAGGAAGTCAACCCGGAGCGAAAGGGGAACTTAAAAGGAAACCAGTAGTAGATCATATAGAGTTTGTTTTGGCCTGCACTGCAGTATTACTGAGTTCTTGACCTCTGCACAGAAAGAGCTATAATCTTCACTGAAACTCCTCCACTCTTAAAGTCTTTGTAAGTGTGACTCACAGTAAATTTTCAACATTAAACATGTTTACTACATTAAACAGTGCGAGGTAGAAAAGTTCACATCACCATTTTAATGGAATCACAAATGCTGGCCTTTCAGTGCACGCTTGCAATCCACAGTTTTGCCATCAATAACTAGCCATCAACAACAGACTACACAATATTTCTTGGCAGATGCGGTGCTTGTTTTATAAGAGAGAACAAGTAGTTGCCAAAAAGTAGAGATTTCAGAGATACTGTTGCTTCCAGTATAAGAATTATGGCCTCTTGAATATTTATTTCAAGTTATCGCCTCTCTTACTGTCTCTTTTACCAGGGCAAAACAATGAAAAGGTCGTCAGTCTTAGACTTGGTTGCATATTTTCTCCTTACTTGCTTTCTTTATTATGGACAAATTGGTTGCTACCAGCTAGCTAGTCTTGCAAATCTCGTTAAGGGCAGCATATGGTGAATTACTGCAGTGTATGTAGAACTGTGGAAGATTTAAACAGTGTTGTTAACCTGTTAAAGGCATCATTCTGAAATTTACATTAAATTTGTTACAGGAACCAGACACTGATCAGAACTATAAGAAGCTTGAGTGACTGTTGATGGCTGTGAAATGATGGTTGATGTCTCTCTGCTGTCAGAGGTCAAAACCATTTAAAACCCCACGGCAGCACATTTTTAATTTTTTTTACTAATACAAAATATACAATTATCTTGTGAAACTCATTGCCACAACTAAGAATACCTTTGTAGTGCTCTGAAAGGATTGGGCATTTGTAAGGATAGTGAGAACATGAAGAGTTACATTAGACAGGATACAGAAATAACCAGAAGGAATATAAACCCTTTTCTGAAACCATAAAGCCACCTCTAGACTGACTGAGAATAGAGGGAAGTCTTTCCTTACGAGCAATTTATTGCATACACATCCTCTACATGGTTTCTTACCCCTCCCAGCGAAGCATTTAGGATTGGCTACTGTTGGAGACAGGATTGTGAACTAGAAGCGTCCAGAATGACAGACAAGTCCTGTACCTCTAGTGCCACCAGTTGGCTGTTGCACTTGATTTCTCCTCCAGTACCTCCACTTTTAAATAGAATACTAGTATGTATATTCACACAGTGAAGGGTGCGTTAAGCAACCACTAAGCGGGTTGAGAAGAGGGAGGTTAACAGGGCTCATCCTTGGCAATACTCTGTGGCCATCCCTTCAGCCAAAACAATGCCTTGTCTACACCTCAAAATGGCATGTTGTGTTAACACATGTCAACACCTCTGTGAAACAGTAACCGGGGTTCATTCTAGTGGCCACCCTAGGACTATCCAAGACCAAACGAGAATTTAGACAAGGATTGTTGACTTAAGCACCAAGTGGTGTTTAACTCTGTGTTAATACTTGTTCTAACCCAATGCAATGTTCCAGTTTAGACATCCTTTATGTCAATTTCACATATCCTTAGAGACACTTTGTAGAAGTTCTGTGTGTCTCTGGATTTTGGTACCTTTTTGCCACTCTAGCTCCCCTGTTGCAAAGCCCTTTCTCTTCTAACTACATCTGCCTGTGAAGATGCACATGAACATCTGAAAATATCCAGAGGTGAATCAATTTAGGCATTTCCCCAAAAATGTGTGTGTGTCTGAAGCTAGGTCCCTAAATCCATGCTGACAAACTTAAATTCCTTGCCTGATTTTCTGAGGGACTGAAGTCCATGGAAATTGATGGAATTTTAGACTCCTCCCCTGGGACTCAGGCATAAAATTCAGATGTGATGTCAGGTCAGTAAGGAAGGGATGAGGACTGGACCATAATACTGACAGCAGGCTAAGCGAGATGCCACAGGACTACTTGTGGGTTTTAAGCCGTCCCAGTTGGTGTAAGATACAAATTGAGAAGGCCAAAAGAAGGTGTGAGTTACACCAATGTGGACACCCTTAGGTTTTGTCCAGCTTGTTTTGGTTATGCCTGGGGTGGAGTGAGGAGAGAGAAGAAAAGGGGTAGGCTTTCTGAATAGGAATGGAGACAATGACGATCACAGTAGGGTCTGTGGTGGGCTACCAGGTGCCCTTACTGATGAAGTGAAGAATGAACAGGTACTGAAGGCCCATGAAAGCCTCTCTCAAAGAGCAACCCATAGAATGTCAACTCAGAGAACCCCGGGCCCAGAAGTTAATTGAATATGTTTCTTGCATCCCTGCCACTCCCTACTATCTCTGTTCTCCCTAGCTCTTCTACCATATTCCACCAAGGAACTAAGCAACTACCATGACAAATACTCTTGTGTCTGAGGGTATGTTCTTCATACATTCCACTCCATATTTCCTATCCTCTCTGCTGCATAGAGGAGAACTGGCTCTGCCTCCAAAGAGGGCATTCTCTTTCCTGCTCCTGGCACTCCGAGACAAAGAGATTGCACGGATCCGATACACTCACTGGGGTGAAATGGGGGAGCTCAGAGAATACTTACAACAACATCAACAAATGAATTTTGGATTTATGATGATCATCACCGGGTCCGTATTGTAATCTTTCAGGCATAGCTCATTCTAGAACGTGCATGAAAACCAAAATTGTATCTCAACTTTCAATCTAGGCTTCAAAAAAACTGGTTTCCAGGTGTCATTTACCTTAAGTTACCCTAAGCGGTGAAAGAATAGTCTCTACATATTCCAATTTACAGCAGATAGTTGTTAAAGCCAATAACTATATTCAGATGGATTAGGTCAAACTGTGGTCTCATTAGGAGGTATGCCCATTACAAATTGTTGAGAGAAACCAGAGTACCAACGTGTGTAAACCTTCAGTTAGAGATATACATACATATGCTGCTAGAGCCAAAAGAGTTCAAGGGATTACTCCCTATCCCACTGAAGTCACTACAGTATCACAAACTTTCACTGACTCCAAGGGGAGCCGGATCAAGCCACAAGTCAGGGAGAAACTGACTTCATGCTACAATGCTGAGCAGTAATAGGGCGAGTGAAGAGTTGAGTTTCAGCTACCGATCCAATTCCAAACCTGACAGCAAGAGAGTTTTTAAGGTACTGAAGATGCAGTGTTTGAGCCCTATTCTATGCAAAATGGCATAGAAGCTTATGTAAGTATCTAATACACCGATACCGGCGGTAAGGTGGAAGCTAGAGAGACCTTCGGTTGGAGTTAGTTACAGAACAAGCAACAGTACTTTGCTTTCTTATCCAAGTGCTGGACTTGCATAATTGTAAAACTGAGTGCATCCGCCAAGAAGTAAGTAGTATCCCCCGGATTGTGTTTGCTCACCTCCCATCGCGAGCAGTAATACTGCAGCTATACTGGGGGGGCTGCTTGTATCTGCTCTTCCAAGGATGCAGGTTTCTATGAGTCTGTATTCCATGCTGTTCTAAAATGTAGTGAGCCTCTGAAGATGAGAACGGCAATGGCTGCAGGGACATGGCACTTGTAAAAGGGACCGATCCTTGCTAAAGAACCAGGCTAGCTATGGGGGTCCTGGCAAGATGCCATTGTATGGAGCTGACCCGTGTTTTGCCCTCTGGACCAGCAACAGTCTGGCCAGGTGTGCATGTAACGTTATCGAGATTCGTCCGAAATGGGACAGCGGGCGAGATGATTTCCCTGAGCTGCCTGAAATCCAAGTGTGAAATTCAAGGGCACACAAAACATGAACAAACTGCAAAGACGACACTGTCAGTGCCTTGAGCTGCCTGCCAATTATGCACAGCCACAAAATTGTTTTTTTCCTTCAAGGGCTCTCTACAGATCATATTGATACATTTTCCTGAGGGAGGAACAAACTCTGTCAGTTTCAGGGGAGGCATTCTCCCCACCAATTATTCTATAGCTAATCTATCTGGATAGGCTTCTTTCCTTCCTTCATTACCTCCTCCTCGCCTTCCCTTGACATCAACTCATGCTACTTGGAGAAGTGGCTCTTGGAAGAGACAGAATTGTGTTGTTCCATGCCCAGTGTTGATTAATCAAAGACGATATAAACCAACCTATAAGAAGAGTCCGTTGCAACTTCCTTTGCAAAGACAAATTGCTTTGTGTGCTCAGGTTACTTAGCAACTCAGAGATATGGGACTGGCTCCAAGTTCACAAAAAGTTGAAGAATAAATTCCAGGTAACTTCTTCTCACTCCTAAACACGCTGTAAAATTGAAGGAGACCCAACTGGTCCCCAGGCTAAACTAAGAAAATGGTAAATGGCTATTGAAAAGGGGTTCATTAGTACCCCATTTTATACTGAAACAGAAAACAAGACTTCTATTCTGAAAGGAAGCAAAGCCGGTATTAACTTTCTGATTCTGCTTTTCAAATATATATTTAACCTATTGTTCATCACATTTAGAGTCACCAGAAGGGGTTTTCTTTGCAACTCACAGTTCTCAGAATTACAGATATTTATTTTTGCGTGCATTGTACATTGCTGCCATTCATAAATGACCTGCTGTTCTCACACCCATCCACATAACCCTTTTAAAGGCAGGCTGGAACACAGCATGAAGGACTGCTCAGAGCTCATGGACATGAAATCATTGAAAGCCTCCCTCTAACTTGCATGGGGTTTGAATCAAGCCCCTACTCAGTTCGGAGCAGTTAAAACTAGTCCCTCCTACAGTACGTGACGGGCTACTCTGTGGGTCAGAGGCTCCCAATTGCGGGATCGGGACCTGTAATGGTCAACTCCTATGAAAGGGGAAAGGGAATCAATAATGGTGTATTTAAAAGGAGCAAACCCCAGGAAATGCAGCTTTGGGGAAGGAGCATCAACTTTAATTTAGGTCTGACCAGCTTCACACAGTTGGTAACCATCTACCACAGAAGCACATTAATGTAAATCTGTTTTTTTAGCTTTCTTGCAGTGTGGGTGTCAAAAAATTCACTCTGATCCCTCATAATCACTCCCATGTGATCAATCCTTCCTCTGGGCCTAATCCTGTTCCCACTTAATCCCATGACAAAACTCTATTTTACTGGATTTTAATGGGAACAGAATTTGGCCCTCAGTTAAAACTGTCATCGAGCAGTGAACAGGGCCCTTCATTTCAAAGAAGAAATCCCATAGCCTGGTTCCTACGGTACATATACCGGCCTAGAAAATTCATTCACAGGTCCCATCTGGAAATTGCTAAACCGTTGCTTTCAGAAAGTGTCTCTGTGTCAGACGATACAGTCCCCAAAGTATAGAAGCATATAGCAAGGAGACCTTTAGCTCAGAACGCTTCATTGTTGTTCCCCCTCTAGTTAGACACAATTCGAGTACAGCACGTAGGGTGGGGCAGGCATGTTAAATACATTCTGGAACCTCCCTAACAAAGGAAAACTTGTGCACCCGACAACATGAAGCACATCCTTAACAATCAGTGACCAGACCAATAAAAAATGCATAGAAATGTAAGGTTGGTGTATAAAAAAGGAAAGAAAATCGATTCCCCTCGCACAAGGAGTCATTTGCCAAGGAACAAACACCAAACGAAAAGCCAAAATCACTTGCCAGGGTGCAACAATCAAGGTTAAATGCAATCAAAGAGAAAGCAAACAGCAAATGCTCCCGCGTGGGGGTACCTGTTATAGGGGGTCCTCAGGAGCAGGGCCTGGCTGCCTGTGCAGCTGTCTGTGGGCGTGTGGCAGCCGTACACTGGAGGTGGCACCGAGTACTGTTGATCGCCTGTAGACAAACCACAGAGAGTTAACCACCGCCAGGCTCAGCCCTTTGGGAAGAAATCTGGAAAGGGAAGGGGTAGCGCTACATGGAAAGTCAGGAAAAGTTCCAATGTGAGATAGGTTGGCTGGCTGGCTTCATGTTTAAACAGCTGCCAATGTAGCTGGAATGCAAACACAAGGCTGTTGGGCCTGCACAAAGCAACAGAGTCGTTCAAGCAGTTTACACGTGTACTCTGGCCAGATTTTGCCGCCTGTGTAAATCCGGAATCACTCTGGATTTACAGTGAGATCTTCGCCAGCCATGTCGCATTTCTAATGCCACTAACCATGCGGCGTTGGCATGCATGACACTCCAAGTATCTCCCATCGACGTGGAGCCCACAGGCTCAGCTGAGCCGCATCACTAACCCTGGATTAATAACTGGACCCCTCGCCTCAGGTGCCGAGACTCCAGGCAGGGTTTGTAACCACTGGGGCCATAGCGCAGAGTGGATCTTTCTGCACGTTTCTCCATTTCTGCTACCCAGAGTCTCTCACGTTACCTAGCGAGGTTTGCTGACTGATGGGGTCCTCGTGTTTGAAGGAGTGGTTGGCAAACTGGGCTGCGTGGTGCGAGGGAGTGTGGCCATAGCTTGGAGGCCCATCAAACGCCACTGTGCTGTAACCTTCCAAAAAAACAACAACAGAGTCAGGAGTTAGTTGCCTGGCCTTGAACTTTCTCATGAAGCAGCTTCCTGTGAAGGGCCTCCAGGCAGGCGTCCTGCGCACTGCCAGTGACTCCCGCCAGCCCCGAGAGCCCGGGGGGTGGTTAATAAACTAGCTCGCTTTGTATCGATGGCTCCTGTCCCACTGCCAGTCTCCCCTTGAGGCGGATGGCTGCCCTACTCCAGCCCTGTTCCTTCTGCAGGTCACATCGGAAATGGTTTGTGTTTGCCCCCATACCAATTCCCTCTCCCACTGCAGCCACACAAGTGCCCTGTCAGAGGGCAAGGAGGCCAGGGCCATACACGGACTGGCCGGCAGAGTCCCGTTAAAAGAAAGCGGAGACGGTCAGACCTGGGGATGCCCTGAAAGGGGGGACTAGGCCAAAGAGGGCACAGTGCCCGGGTGTGAGGGATGCTGAGTGCATCTCCGGTTCAGGGGCAAAGCCAGCAAGTGCCCTAGGAAGACCGGAAAATCGGAAGTCTCATCCATGTTTCAGAGAGGACAGAGCGGGTTCAGTAATAAAAAGGATGTTTTCATTAATCCTTGCTCATATTAAAGAGGAAGATTCCCATCTGCTGCGTATACTCAGCTGCCATTTCCCGTTCTAAAAAGTTACCCTTTCATCTTTTTTTTTAAGACCCGCTTTCCGAAGAGTCTGCAATAAAAAGGTGGAATGTTAAATGAAAAATAAACTCCTACTTTAAAGCGAAAATTGCTGGCCAAAATAATAAACACCCCATATTTGTCACCGAGCAGATTCAGATGGAAAGGGATCACCTCTGCTGACCCGAGGCCGACACCAAATCGTAAATCAGGCGCTTGGACACCCACTTTCATTAATTACTTGGACCCAGCTAAACAACTTCAGCTAAAAAGTAATTACAAAGTAATATTATCTTTGAGACTTCTCAGCTCATCAGCATTTACCCCCGGACTCAAAGATGTCAGCGCAGCTCTTTTGAGAGTAAATATGCACCTTAAATCTTTCTAGGTCCTCGAGCTCCGCTTCTTTATGAAGTTCCCGTTTTCATCCACACAGTAGTGTAGCTAATGCTTTAGGGGAACCGTTTCGACCAAACACACAGTTGGACGTTGGCTTTTACGAATCTCTTTTTCCCTATTATCGCGTGAATATTCCATTACAAACACACACATACACACACACACCCGAAGCTTTACTCGGGATTGGAACCCAATTGGGGTAGGCGCTGTACAGATACACATTCAAACGACCCCAGCCCCGACAGTGCTGTATTCACTTGAGAGTGTCCATGGAGGTCCCGTTGCCTTTATTTAAAAAGGCACGGGAAGACAGAGCAGTGGGAAGCAGAAGGTGGAGATTGTAGGAAACACTGTGGCGCTGGAGTAGCACTAGTCCTAGGTCTCCATTTTATAATAAATCATCTGACTGTGGAGTTCCGTCACTGAGAAGAAAGGAGGAAGCTACAAAACAGCAAAGATCTGAATTATTCTGCCCTCAAAGTCGTTTTAAGCCAGCCCTTTGGCCCGGGCTTCCATTAAACACCGAGCCGCATTTCCCCAAACGAACCTATCCTTCGTGGCCCACCCCCATCTGGGAGTTCAGTGTCTTTTCCAGAGGATGCTGGCCCCTTTGGTAGCGATGACAGCACGGGTACCCCACGGACTTCCATGTTACAGCTGTTTCTCGCCCCCTTATCTCCTTCATAGACTGAAGGAGGGTATTTGTTTCTTCCCCCTTCACTCTCCTTGTTTCTCGTTAGCTTTCTAAAACACTAACACTTTCTTAGTTACTTTTGGCCTGCCGCAGACATTTGGTGACCTTCGAAACTCTACTCTGAGCAGAATGATGTTTTGGCCACATTTTCCGGTGTTGCCTGACCCAAAGCTTCAGGAATGTGATAAGAGAGCTGAGTTCTGAACCAGCCTCCTGATAGCAAGGTCTCTTTAATTAGGACCTTATCAGAGGCCGGGCTGATTAAAATGTGCTGAAAATAATTGAAAGTTGTACATCTGTCGGAGCATGCGATCGTCTGAAGGAATCCAATTGTTGGAGGAATCCAGCTGGAGGAAAGGACAGGGGAGCCAGAAGAGAAAATGGGCAGAGGTTTCAAAGCCTTATTTCCCCCCCCCACCCCAACGCTTGGCGAAAAAGTGATTGCTGAGCCAAGGTAGCGTCTTTCCCACGGTCTAAAAAAGCCAAGTGCAACCTTGACTGATTCAAAGCAAGAACATTTTATTCAGCCCGAAGATGCTGTTTGCGATCTCACCAAATTCCTTTCGGCCCAAAGGACGCATTGTGTGCTGCAAAAATATTTGTGCGTGGCGGAGAAGAGGCTCCTACCCGTTAGGATTTAGGGGTACCACTGCCCTGCGCGCTATAACGGTACGTGCATCGAAGTACGGCACGAACGTTTGGGTCTTGAAATCAAATATTCACTGCCTGGGCGCCCAGCCGGGGGATTTCTCCATTGGTTTAGCGAGCAGAGTCGATGTTCAGGAGGCCTAGCGAAAGCTGGGACGTAGCCAGTTTAGCCAGGCAAGAGCCACGGAGGAAGCTTAGCCGATGCCACGCGTCCCCCGCAAGACCCAGGTTAATAAAGCCGTTCTGGGAGCTCTTTCAGTATTGGATCAGCCTGACCCTGGTCTTCTCCGTTCAGAGCAAAAGTAAGTGAGGGAAGCGCGACACCTTTGTAAATATCAACATATTAACACAACCGGTTGTGGGAAGCCGGGTCGAAATGCTCGGGGTACCGCGCCCCTGCATTGGTCAGAAAGTGCTGTTTTTAGCGGATCCACTCACAGCGTGATAGGACCCGAGTCACCTATCACTCGTTTAAACAACTTTGTCTTACAATAGACATAGCAATTTGCTCCCAGGGAGAACTGTATTCCCCCCC